>JAUMHQ010000044.1:21261430-21286036 GCA_032361165.1 Enteromius paludinosus | reverse complement strand
TTGCCGGTCTGTTGCTATGAAGATGCTCTGAGTGGTTGCCAGGGTGTTGCTATGATGCTGCTAGGGTATTCTCAGTGGTTGCCAGGGAGTTGCTATGAAGGTGCTTTGAGTGGTTGCCAGGGTGTTGATATGATGTTGCTATGGTATTCTCAGTAGTTGCTAGTCTGTTGCTATGAAGATGCTCTGAGTGTTTGCCAGGGTGTGGTTACGATGTTGTTAGGGTGTTCTCAGTGGTTGCCAGGGAGTTGCTATGAAAGTGCTAGGGTATTCTCAGTGATTGCCAGGGAGTTGCTATGAAGGTGATCTGAGTGGTTGCCAGGGAGTTGCTATGAAGGTGCTAGGGTATTCTCAGTAGTTGCCGGTCTGTTCCTATGAAGATGCTCTGAGTGGTAGTCAGGGTGTTGTTACGATGTTGTTAAGGTGTTCTCAGTGGTTGCCAGGGAGTTGCTATGAAGGTGCTCTGAGTGGTTGCCAGGGTGTTGCTATGATGTTGCTTGGGTATTCTCAGTGGTTGCCAGGGAGTTGCTATGAAGGTGCTCTGAGTGGTTGCCAGGGTGTTGTTATGATGTTGTAAGGGTGTTCTGAGTGGTTGCCAGGCAGCTGCTATGAAGATGTTTTGATGTTTTGTTCCCTGGGTGTTGCTATGAGGATGCTAGATGATGTTGCTAGGGTGTTCTGAGCAGTTGCCAGGTTGTTGCTGTGAAAGTGTTCTTAGTGGTTGTCTGGATGTTAATATGATGTGTTCTAATATTGTTTCTGGGAAGTTATCATGAGGTTGCTATGGTGTTTTGAGTGGTTGCCAGGCTGTTGCTATTAAGAAGTTCTAAGTGGCTGCCTTGGTGTTACTATGAGGTTGCTAGGTGTTAGCAGTTTTTTTTTTAACTCTAACTTTAAATATGAGTAATAATAATTATATAATTGTGTTATAAATTGTATAAAACGATTTTAGTGATTGTTCTCGGAATGAACATCTAAATCAATTGAAATACTTTATAGAGCTTAGTTTTAAGTTACATTGCAAAATATCAGAGTAGACCAAGAGACGTGAGCTGAAGGGTCTCCATTGTGTCTCTCCTTCATGGCCATGTGGGGTCTAGCTGGTGTTTTCTGCCTGCAGGACGCTTTGACACAGGAGGACAGACAACATCTGTCGTTCTTTGCCCCCTCCCTTCCCTCCATTCATAGGCACACACTGCCTCTCCCAAATGGTGCCCTTTTGTATCGGCTATTGTCCGCTGCTACATTGTGTGACTCTGCCTGTTCCCCAGAGCTCCATTGATGAGTGTTGTAAGAGACCTCAGCCAGAACTCCTCTGAACTTCTCTTCGAGCTTAATGTTTAGCCATAAAGGCTCAACAAAAGACATTTTGTTCTCTAGCTGCATCAGTGTTAGGATACAAAATCTCATACAAACTTTATCTAAAATAGCTCAAGAGAACATTTTTTTTTTTTTTATTGTTTTTGGTTGTTGTTTTGGTAATGTATGTTTGAAATCATGAAAAGCCTTCCCGCCAAAACACCTGCCAAATAGTTTCACCCAGTTATGAAATGTGCCAACTAGTTCAGGTTTTTTCCCCCCTTCCCAAAGTCTTAAATTTCTCCCTCTAGTCAGTTTGGAAAACTTGTAAACATCCTGCAGCTAGTGGACGGCGTTTCTCAAAGGCCCTTCTCTTGAGCGATGCACCCGCGGCAGGCAGAATGTGGGGTAAAGCCATGAATAGCCCAGTATGGGGTGACCAAGAGGCCAGAGCAGATGTTAATGATTAGCTTCGTTCTCATCCCTATAAAGAAACCGCATCCCAATCTATTCCCCATTTTCTAAAGAACCATTTCCAACTCTTACAGAGTGGCACACATAGAAGTCATAAATCCAGCAAAGAGAAAAGAAAACGCGAACCACCACAAAAGAAGCTTACAAGAAAAGAGGCTCTAATTTAGCAGCGTCTCACAACACTTTGGAGGTTTGTTTTTGGTGGTTTGTGTGGTTTATAAGTTTGTCTTTTTTTAAGCTTTCAAATGTGAATGTCAAGATGCACTCATATATATGAAACAGTGGAGTTACTAAAACAACAAACGACTTTCGATAGTTCATAATCTTTATTTGGAAAAATAATTTAAGCTAAAACTTCATTCAGAGAAAGAAAACCAAACAAAAGCCTGTTAATGAAAACAATAGCATTAATAACATTTTTTTACAATCCTTCTTTAAATAACTTTTTCTCAAAACATCTCAGCAACCCGAAGTGCCTTTGCAAGTAACAGGAGCAACTTAGGAAAAACGCAAACTTAAATAATCTTAAAAACATTACAAATATTTAGAAATACAACTTAAATAAAAATAAATTAACTTAAATCATACAACTCTTGTTATAAAAAAGGAAACAAAAAACATACGAACAAGGATATTATTCATCATCAACAACACAAACTTATTTTTTTACGTCGAAAAACAAATTACATACATTTTCTAAACCATAATGCAAAAAAGCGGAGGCTTGGAAGACTTTGAGATTTTTTTGAGCACTTACACATAGATTCCACTGGTCATGTGACAGGATATGACATCGTGTGACATTTTAACCCAGTGCAAGACAGGCCAGTATGGCTGAACATCCACCGTTTTGATGTAGTCCCTTGTACACTGACATGTGGGGCCAGCAAATGTTGCCAAAATATTGCTAAAATGTTATCACATCTTCACCAAGGTGTCAAGACAGTCAATGGCAAAACAATTTGTGACACATTTATTTTAAACTACGTCCTTAACATCCTTAATGTTTGGTGCAGTCTCTGGGCACAGTTAAAGCCTGTGGGAATTATTGGCGGAAAACCAGCAAATGTTGCCAAAAATATTGCTAAAACGTTGCCACAATGCTGACACATTATTGGACATCACATGGCAAAACACTGTGATACTTTACTTTTCTTGTTTTCTCTTCCTTTCTTTATTTCCTTCCTTATGCCATTCTCGTGTGATGAACCCATATTAAAAAACATTTAAAAATGGACACATATTGTCCAACACCTTTAAAATGGCTTTACAGGTAAATTTTACAACTACATTTGAAATTTTAATGACACTCCTGCCATCATTATCATTTCCACAAGCTTCCAAGCCTACAGGCCACCACTGCCTGTGCCTCTTTCAGTACAGAGAACCAGCTCATCCTGAATATCAGTTAATCAGTCTTAGTTTCTCAGCAGCAGTAGTCATGAGGTGGGACATTTCCACCAGGTTTCGAGCAGCAGCATTTTCTTAGGGAGTTCAAAATGTCTCCCATAGGACACAATGAGCATCGGCTTCCTGCAGGCCCATTACACCTGAGATGGGAAAAGACAACAAAGCGCCTGTTAGTTCGTTCTCAGACTCAAGGTAGGAAAGCTAATTGAACACACTGTCTTTGCACAATGCATACATGTCACACTCACCTCAGTTGCAATTACACATTCATCTTTTTCCTCCGACATCACCATGACGGATTTGTATTTGGTGTCGACACAAGCCGACGTGGATGCCGATGCACATGTCGACGCACATGCTGACTCGGAATACAGCGAATCGGAATACTTTGATTCTGAGTATTTTGATTCAGAATACTTTGATTCAGAATACCTCGACTCTGAATATTTTGACATTTCTGATGCATCGCTGTAAAGGGGAAAAAAGTAGCATGTTAGCGATGCATACACTTGAAAGGAAATTGAGTAAACATTCAAAGATCGTTATCCTAGACGAGGTAACACAATTTTTACCTTTTCAGACGTTTCCTGCGCTTCTCCTCAAATTCAGAAGAGTCCTGCAGAGATTGGCACTTTACATCCTCGCTGCTCTCGGACAACTCCTTCGCTGCCATCTCCTTCCCAGTGTGCTCCAGTTTGACCTCATGCTTCACCTCGTATTTTACTTCATGCACCAGGTTGTAGTCTGCAGGCGCATGTCTTGTCTTGTAGCTCCTCTTCTCCTTCTCTGTTGTCATGCTCAAGTCGTCGTGATCGCTGTGAAAATCAATCTTCTTGTTGATGTTCTTTAAAGGAGCTGCCCCGATGACGCTTACGGCCAGGTCTTTGTCTCGGTGACAGTTGTTTGTGAGGTTGTTGATCGTTTCGTTTTCCCCGTTGGCGACCTCTTCCTCCCTATCCCGTCGGCGCTGCTGAACCTTCGAGCGAACGCAAACCACCACCACGGCGCATGCAACTACCAACAACAGCACCAACAGAACTCCTGATCCCACGGCAGTCCAGGGAACATCTCCGGCGATTTGGGACGCTCTGTCCGGAAGCAAGAACTGGCAGTTCCGTCCTCCATATCCCGGAACGCAAGCGCACACGTAGCGGTTGTTCCTCTCGTGGCACGATGCGCCATTATGGCAGGGGTTGTGTTGGCAGCGGCTCACAGGTGAGCTGCAGTTCCGTCCGGTGTATCCAGGTGGGCATGTGCAGATATAACCGCTGGCGCCTTCCTGACAAGTCCCGCCATTTTGGCAGGGGTACAGCGAGCACTCGTCCCCGGCGCGATCGCAGTTCATGCCTGTGAACCCTTCGGGACACTGGCACAGGTATGAGTTCACCAGATCAACACAGCGTGCACCTGTGGACCGAACAAAGGAAAGAGAATGAGGTACTGGATTGCTCTTGATTGCAAAGATTCATGCAGTTCAAATCCAAAAGTGCATCCTACCGTTAGAGCATGGACTGGAGGAGCAATGGTCGATCTTCTTCTCACAGTTGAACCCCGCATATCCTGTGGGACACTGGCAGAAGTAACCACCATCGGGGTTGTCGGCACAGCGCCCGCCGTTAAAGCATGGCCCGTCCGCACACGTCATGGCACTAAGCTCGCAGTTGTTGCCATAAAAACCAGGTGGACAAGTACAGCTGTAGGTGTTCTCCATGTCCTGTGATCGCAAAAGGAATGGAATGCTCAACAAAAGGACTACAACGAGTGTTTTAATGCAAAAGCATTGGTTTGTGCAAATCATTTACATGTTGGCAAACTTACAGTGCAGCTTCCTCCATTGCGACAGGGGTTTCCTGTGCATTCGTTGACCTCGGTCTCACAGCTGGCTCCTGTGAATCCTGGCCGACAGGAACAGGTGTAGCTGCCCTGACCGGTATTACTACAAGTGGCTCCATTCAGGCAGGGCTTATGATGTGTGCAGTAGTTCAGATCTGTAACAGAGGTGGACATATGTTGAGCACATGTGGATTAATCCGGCCCAAAGCAGTGACACATGGCTGGACCGCAGCTGGACAGCTGCTGCACGCTTGAACATTTATCCCATATCTCTGTTTCAACCAGCCTCTCTCCTCTCTACCAGACATCCTTGTGTCACTTAGTCTTCTAAATGCTTTTCTTTGATCTTTTGTGTGTCTTTCGCTCTGCTCACTTTCTTACCTTGGTTGCAGAAGAGGCCACCCCAGCCTTCCTGGCAGTTGCATTGCCATGGTTGCTGGCAGGTTCCATGAAGGCATCCTGGGTAACGTATGCACTCATCACAGTAGCGGCCTTTAAAGCCCACTCGGCACCTGATGCACAAATTAAACAAATTGCCAGATTAGAAAATCAGCCCTGAAGGTGATTTCAACCGCTAATGATGTAAACATCGAAATAAACATACTTGCACTCTCCAGGTTTCTCGCAGAAACCGTGCTCCTCATCGCATCCCGGAAGGCAAATTGCTATAAGGAGGACAAAACACCTGCGTTAAGATCGTGGGTGCACATTTTCTTATCCCAACTTTGTTTTCTGTAAATCCTAACTAGAACATTTTATGCCAAATGAAGATGGAGGTGGGTTCACTTAAACCTATTAGCAGTCTCTCTTGCTAAAAAATACTAAAATCTCCTAATCACCACTGAAGAATTTCTGCTTAACACATGACAACAATAGGGCGCTCACAAACAAGGGGACCCTTCTTTCCTCCCTCTCTTCACTGTGGGTCAAAACTTTTTTTTTCTCCCTCCTGTGCTCTCAATGTCTCTGGGTAGGGAAGATAAGAGTGGACAGCTGGTGTATGCGCGGCCAGCGGGCGACAGCTGCTCCATTGTCTGCGCACTCCCGGCAGCTGCCCACTTCAAACAATACCTCCCTTACGCCAGCCAATCAGCGGCCGGCCCACTCTGGGAGAAGCCAATAGGAAGCCAGCATGTAAATTTATGGCACGCGTGAGATTATTCCTAAAAACTTTCCTCCTCCCGACTGGAATAAATCAAGTGGTGTGTTGTGAGAGTGGGCTGGAAGGGGGAGTGTGAGTGTGGGGGGCGGGGGTATTAGTTACAAGTTGTTCGTAACCGTTAACTTTGTTTTTTTCCTTGCTTTTTCTCCCTCTCTTTTTTAATAAGTTACCCGCAATCTTTTCAAATCTGAGTTGAGTTCGTCAAACCAATAGGAATTTTATCCAATATTTACTATATTAGTACACAGTATTTTAACTCACGTTCTGTGCAGTACTGGCCCTTCCACCCAGCATCGCAGATGATTTCTCCACGTTCTCCGCAGGTGAAATGACCGAATGCATCATCTCTGGGCCGGCAGAATACAGAGCATCCCTCGCCGTAGTAGTGCTCGTCGCACACAAAGCGGTAGGAGTACTTGAGCTCGGTTCGACCCACGCTGTGCAGGTCCTGAGACCAGTCCTCGCCCACAGTCAAGTGCCGCTGTGTGGTCATGGTACTGATGATGCGCTCCGGGTTTTCTGTGTAGAAGATGTTTTTAAGTGGTGCAATTCAAAAATATTGATATTAGCATGCATTTTCTGTTATGAGACCACATACCTGTTGTCAGATCCTCTTTGGAATCAGCATGCACAGCTTCGATAATCAAAGAAAAGGTTCCCTGCAACAGCAAAAACAGATTTGTCCAATCAGAAAAAGAGGTGAACATTATTACTTCTGAATTGCTTCTCGAAGTCAGTGCATCAGCACTCACCGGCCACGTGAAACCGAAATTCATCCTGATGGGATTGGTGAAAGAGCCATCCGGTAAAGTATCTGGCACTTGGAAGGAGTTGGAGCCCAGCACAGGGGTGCTGGTGCCTCCGTAGGTGCAGGGCGGCTCTGGAGATGCATTGGGCTGATAATGTTTTAAGCAGATGCGGAAAAAAGTCTTGCACTCGCACTGCTGGTACGGTGAGGTCAGTCCACCTTTACAGCAGTTCTTGTTGCCCTGCACACCCTTCTTGTTCAAAAACTCCTGCAACTTCAGCTCGAAGACGCCTGAGGAAGACGCCTGGAGAAGAAGTAATGTCTGAATTTTAGATCTAAATTTGAATGCAATTAATACACTGCTTTAGAGTGAGAAGTCAGTCTTACCTGGCAGAGCAGCATGTACAGGATGGAGAAGAGCAACAGTAAGTAGCGTCCCATGATGAATAAATAATAAATAAATAGGTTATTGAAAGTCTTTGAGCAACTTGGCTGCTCCCAGATCAGATCAGTATTAAAAGCCTTTTCTTTTCGCCGACTGATTCATTGGAAGAGGCGTGCTTTCAAAAGATACTGAGCGTGAACGCAGTTCCCTTTCATGTCAAGTGCGCACAAAGCGACAGAATTCCCAGTTCTCCCCCGGAATAAAAGTGTGTCCAAATCAGAGAAGTCCCAAAATAAAATGAACGGACTTGTTGAATTCCGTCAGAATGGTATAATCCTTAGAAGTCGGAGACGAAAAGTTGAAAAGATGCTCGTGCGTATTCTTATAGTTCCTTCTTGGTCTGATTTTAAACCAGGGTTCGTCACTGGTACAACATCCCTCCTCACGTCCTTCTCCTGCGGACTCTGTGCGTTTGTATCTGGAGCGAGGCCGCCTGCCGCCAGTTTTATACGGGGTGCCACATGCCGGGGTAATAATATGTTAATGAACCACTACCCCCAATCTGTCCCACGCTTTACAATGCGGCTCCCTTGCAACCAGCCCCTACCAACCAACCTCTCCTAAACTCATCAGCGCTGCTTGTGTGTGCGTAAAAGTGACGGTAATTTACAACTTGGAAGTTTTAGACGCTGGATTATTTATTGTAGATATATTATTTGCGTTAGGATCTATGTACAATGCGACGCGCTTTAAAAATGCCTGATAGTTTTGTGTTTGTTTATTCACTCAGGGAGTAATAAAAACGCGTGTTTTATTTGGAGTAATTAAACTAATTAAAACAAAAAGTGAACTAACGGCACATTTGAGGAAGACAATCTCAGTTTACTTCCCTTTTCGCTTCCTGCTTGAGGGAGTCTCCTGATTTGTGTGTAAAAAACATTCCTCAGGCTAACAGTGTGTGTGCGTCAGGCAAACTCACAAAAGAACACGCATCATTTGTATGGAGGCCAAATTCTCCACTTGCTTTCCTTTTTCCGCTGTGTGTGTGTGTGTGCGTGCATGTGTGTGCGTGCGTGTGTGTATTAAACGCGTGCAGTGAAAGAGGCCGAAGTGCGCGCGCGCGCGTGCGTCAGTGTGTGTGTATGTGTGTGTGTGTTGCTCGCGTGGCCATCCCCGGGGCGCTCCGCTATTGTGTGCAGGCGGAATAAGTTTGCTCTCAGCTGTATGGTAATTCAGGCAGCACCTGCGCTACCGTTCTCATAATCGGGGGATCCGCGGAGCCCCACAAAAACAAGCAAATCGCCTCTTTATCGTTCCATTCTCAGCAGCCCATTTAAATAAATATATGTTTGTTTTTCCTGGTCTTTTGAACGTCTTCGATGCCCGACTGTTGTCTTACATTAGAACCCGCTCCGATTCCACCCCCCAAGCCAGTATTCGTTTTTTGGGAGAAAAAAAAAAGTGTGTGAGTGTGTGTGCAAAAGAAAAAAAAAAGAAGGCAGATTTGAGCGTGTGCAGTGGGGGTGGTGAGGGGGGTGTTAATTTGGTCGTTCATTTAAGTGCGATTTTCTTAAGCACAAAAGCTTTTCGCCTGAGGTCCATAGTAACCAAACACAAGTGAGACAAATTACATCACTGTGTTAAGATATGCTTTGAGCTCTTTCTGTATTTCCAAACCACCAACCTTTAAATGAGCCAAATTTTCTGACATCATAGAGTGGAAAAAAAATGGATTCCTAGTGAAACTTTGCTGGTCGCAGGGGGCCGGGGTGGGACATTGGAAATGAGCTGGAAGAGATGGCACCCCCCACCCCATCACATGCATTTAGTAACCAGATAAAGTTTTGTGTTGCTGTTAAATTATTTGAAACCTTATTATTTCTTTAATCTTTACAGGGGAAATAATGTTATGGATGTATTGCATTTTTTACTAATTGTATATAACATTAAAGCTTTAAGAAATAAAAAAAACATGTCCATCTTTTTTTTATTATTATGTATTTATGTTTTTGCCTTCATTAGAAACTGTGAAACTTTCTGATGACAACACAAGTGGTATATGGAAGGTCACCTGATGATTTATAGTTCACCAGCAAATAGCATACCCATGTGTGTCATCCCATAAAAATGGCAACAGTATTAAAGACTATGACACACACTACCATCATGGAACAAAAGCATAGCAAAATGCAATATTTAGCTATTTTTCACCTCATAAAACAGGTGATTTATATACTTTTTATTTTTTATTTTGTCATTATCATATGTTGTATTGAGTATACGGTAAGTAGTCGTAAGGTAGATCATATTTTATACACTATTTTTATCTTTATATGTATGTTTTACTGTTTGCATAGTTTTTTTTTTTTTGCTTTTCTTTTTTTTACTTTAATGCTTTTTAGGGGAAAATTAGTTCTTGAACTTTGGTCTGGTTATGCAACACAAAACACCAATGCAGATCATTTATCAACAGGTCTGGCCCTGGCCAATTTGCTGGGCGAGATTTTAGCAGGTGCCCCTTACCTCACAGCCCATTCCACTGATAATCATTCTGTTCAAACACTCACACAGACACTTCATAGCTTTGTCTTGTAACTTTTATTGGAAACACAACAATTAATTTGTACCCACCCTAAACCTACCTGCTACAAAAATTATGTACAAACATGACTCAAAGTTTTTTTGAGCACATGCGTTCGGACCCATGACTGGATGATCCCGTCTTATTTTTAAGTTATATTAAAGTTATGCAAAAAAAAAAAAACTAAATCGTAGATCTCTGGAACTCTGGACATTTTGAACCAGACTAGGCCAACATAAAGTTTGCTCCAAATTTTTACCTCATCTAGCTTAATATTTTCATTATTGCATAGCTTTATCCTCTGTCTTTGTCCTGTTTTCTTGTTCTTCTTCACCTCTCCATGGTAAATTGTCACTATCAGGTAACTGATGCGTGTGAAAGTGGCTAAACAAGGAAGGATAGATCATGCGTTGAGTCAGTAGAGCAATGAAATAGTTATTTTTTTAATCTCTCTCTCTTAAATAATAAATTGTTAAAGAACAAAACAACTTCACTCGTTCTGGTGGGCGCCCTTAGAATTTATTTATTTATTTTTTTATATTATTTTGTAATTTTTATGTGTTATGTGAAGTATTTCTTTTCCTTGGCAGTTGAATATTTTTTAAATAAATTGACCATGTTTTACAGTGGTGTGTTTACGTTGTTGTTTTTTTCTTTATTGCTTTTTTCTAGTTCTATACTACTTTTTCTTTAAATAGGCTATATATGTTTTACTGTAGTATTTTTACATTGCAAGGCAAAAACGAGTTGTTGAGCCAGAGCTTTGGTTATGCTAACAGTGTAGGAGCCTGTAGTAACTCAAGTCCCTCAGCTACTATCACGCTTGCTTCTTGTTCTTGCCTTTCTTTGCGCTTTCGTTTTTCATTGATTGCGAAGCCCCTCGGGGGACAGTCACTGAAGGGGGTCTACGGTACGCCTTCAGACGCGACCAGACCCTTACACACCATCTGCCACTGACTAAACGCCTGTCTCCTCCCTCCCACTGCCCGTGTGTGTGTGTGTGTGCTCACTGCCCTGCGTCTAAATTGAACTAGAAGCATGTTAAAGAACCTGTAACGGTATGGGCCGGCAGGGGCCAGATGGCGCAGGCGAAGCCAGAAGTGTTGCAGTCCCAGCGGAGTTAGACAGCACATGGGCGGCCGTGGGAACCTAAGCTGGGCTCGCATCACACGGGATCGATCATATGAAGTCGTGTGGGGATCACAATTAGGGGCTATAATGTTGTTTGCGACCTATCGATCGGCGAAGGGGTTGGAGAATCTGATTTGATACGCCACGGTGTGTCTTACAAAAACGCGGAGAAGGTAAATGTTAGAGCAGAGAGAGAGCGAGAGATGCGCGCACATCCGGTCACTTTTGAGGAGGGGTTGATAGGCGGATTTTACAAATCTAAAAAGTGTGTGTTTTTTTAGCGCAATGATAGCCTGTCGTTCCTGAGCACAGCTAAAAAATGCTGTGAAGCTCTCTGTGATAAAATAGCTGCCGATTTTTATCGACATATCAGGAAACTGATTGCTGGTCAGCATCATTGTCGTTATGGTTAACCCTTCAAGCTGTTGGATCAGAACCTAGTGTATTTGTTTACTGCTATAGTTAATTGTGTTTTTGTTGTTGTCCCTTGTTCTGTTATTTGTGTCTTTTTTTAAAATGTATTTAACATTAGAAAACGCGACATTTAAAAAGTTGTCATTGTGAAAACCCATAGAAATACTTTAAGTCATTAAAAAAAAGTAGGCTACTTAAGCTAATACAACCTCAACTTTTTGTCTTGACTTTATATAAGCCTTCACTCCACAACAAAACAAAAACAGAAACGTAAGAGACCATCACGAAATTTGTGGTTTTAATGGTTTTAATGGAAACTCTAATGGTGTCTACTAATAATTTGTCACCATTTGATTGTTAAAACCTCTAAATCTTAAAGGAATGGGTCTTAAAACACAATACAGGTCAATACAGGAAACCATTTGAATGTTTTTTATGTGTAAACATTGATGGTTTTTAATTTTTTGTAATTGACCTACAAAGAGCTTGATTGACAGGCGGTCTGACCAATCATAATCTATCATCTTGCCCAAAAAACAATGTACACAGAAGAGTATTGCAACCTGATCTCACGGCAATTCGTATTTTATTAGGAGGCTAATTTGCAGAAATTCGTATGACCTCCCTCGTACGAATTCATACGATTCGTTCGTATTTCACGAGTTGGCAATTCGTATGAATTTGTACGAATTACTTACACCTAACCCCGCCCCTTAACCTACTTGCTACAGGGTTTTAGAAAAATCGTACAAAATCGTACGAGTGAGGTCGTACGAATACGACTGTGTTGGCTATTGACTCAAGCGGGTCACCTGAATCAGAAAGAGCTTTATTGCCAAGTATGCGTGCACATACAAGGAATTTGTTTTGGTCACAGCTATCAGTACACAGAGACATCAACAATACAACAAAGAATATAAACAAAAATCAAAAAGCACAATAATAAATTTAAATAAATAAACTGCGGATTGTATGTACATGTGTGCTATGGATTAAATAGAAATAGTATAAAAAGCTATGGGTAGAAATGATACTAAGATAAAGAATGTACTATCCTGTAGGGTGATAAAAATAAACATTGGTTATTGCACATATTTCTATTGCACAGTGGGAGAATTATTGACTGTTCTTGAGGTAGATTTCCTGGGGAAAGAAACTGGTCTGATCAAAATATGGTCTGATGTTCGTTCGTGTTTATTTCATGCTTGGTTCACATGAATACATCTGCAGTGACACTGAAGAGCCACAAAATGGTACTTATTGTTTGAAACTCGTTTACAAAATATAACAAAATATGAAAGTTGGGACCTTGAAACATACCAGAAATCGTCTGTCTGCAAGCTGTCAGTTTCCTCTTATTTGCTCTGCCATGTTTTTGTTTTTTTTTACTTTGTGAGAGCATGATGTGTAGCCTAGTGTGAGAGTGACAGGTTTTCGGACATAGCAACAGTTACTAAGGAGGACGGAAATTCTAATGGTTTTTAGCAGGGGTAATTAAGCCTGCACCCTGGAATCAGAAATAGTGTTTTAACTGCATATTTATTTTAAGATACACAAAGCGCGTGAGTAGGTCAGGCTCATTCACCAGGCTACCTGTTTTCTGAGCATTGTTTTAGATCATATTACTCTGACCAGCTGCCCCAACAATCCACGCGCGCCCCTGCTCTGACCACGAGGCTCATTATCATGCGCCGTTGCCATGGACATGGTGGCCGTGGCTTCTTTGAGCTTCTCTCGGAGGCCCTCCCGCGGGGATACAATCATTCAATAATTACGCGGGGATCCTCTTATTTGCGCCCGCGTGCGTCTGTTTGTGGGTGTGCGCGAGCGTAAGGAGACAGGCGTGGACGTTTGGGAGCTGACGCTTGTCGCGTGCCTGTGCGTATCAAAACACATCTGCTTCGAGGGCTCCAGGGACTGATGCCACCACAACATATCGACCTCTGTCTCTCTCTCAACATATTGATTTGACAAGTCATAGGCATTTTTGACACCATGCTCCCCACGCTAAAGATGTCGATGCAGTGCGCTTTCGTCCCACGTGATGATTCTGGGTTGTTTTTTTTAAAGTATGAATTAGCCTATATACCTCACACTGTATGTTTGTAATGATTGCAAATACAGCGGACTGAATGTCACTGCAGTAACACATCAAACAAAGTGACATTTATTTGAAAGAAGCTATACCTTAAAATAGCATGCAAGTCAGACTTATCTGGCACTTTTTAAAAATTCACTTTATTTTAGATATTGGATTTTATTAATATTACTTTTTGAAAAATATATATATATATACATAAAACTAATTTGTCAGTTTATGGCCAATATTAAACATGCATATACATAAAAATTAAATATAAAATAGCATACTTGGCAACGCATTTTTAATAATTAACATTTAAAAAATATTCTGTAATGCACCAATGATCAGGCATGTAGTGTAACTTAGATGTCAAATACATTTTAGGATCACAGTACGCATTGTGCACAAACTTAATGTTCCTCCTTCACTCATATCGATCATGAAGAAGCTCTACATTTAGATTTCAGTCATTTAGCAGATGCTTTTACCCAAAGAGACAAACGAGGACAACAGAAGCAATCAGAACCAACAAAAGAGCAACAACACTACGATAAGTCTCAGTTAGCCTGACGCAATACATGTAGCAAGGTTTCTTTTGGGGTTTTTTGTGTGGGTTTTTTTAAGAAACATATATAAGTGTGTTTTTTTAAAGGAGAAATAGAAGGGGGGTCAATAAAAGAAGACAGATCAAATAGAATTAGATGTGTTAGAGGGTCAAATAAAGATGGAAGAGATGTGTTTTAGCCGTTGAGTGGTGCAGGTCATTGCACCAGGAGGGAACAGTTAATGAAAGACTGTGGAAGTGATTAACATCCATTGAATCGTTCCATTCCACAAAAGGTTCTTTATAGCAGAATGAAAGATTCTTTGCACTAATAAGTTGTTCTATTTGTTCCTAAAAACATTTTGGAATCTTTATTTTTGAAAGGTGTGAAAACCATTCCATTCCATAATTGGTTCAGGAAGTTTTTTTCTGTTGGTTAAATATTGCAACGTTCTTCACACTCAGGAAAAAAATGGTTCTGTTCACTGAAAATGGTTCTTCTTTAGGATTACTGTTAAAACCAACTTTTGTTTTAAGGAGTGTTGGAAAGCACCTCACGAAGCTGATTGTCTGATGAATGTCCGGAATGAGCAGAATAAGTCTCTATCTAATTCCATATGTTCCCCTCATAGTTCTGATGACATTACTATTACTCTAAAGTGTGGAAGCCGTAATAATGAAGAATGAGTAGGTGTGTCCAAACTGTTGACTTGGGAGTACTTCAGGCTTTTGTTTTGAAAATGAAGTTTCTCTGTCTCTCTCTCTCTCTGTTGCAGCATCTGCCCTGAGGATGAACAGATGTAGGCACCTGTGTTTAGGGCTCACACATCCCCCATCCTCCTTTTCTTCTCCCTCTCCTCCCTTTTAACCTCCTCAATCCTCCTCAGAAGGGCCCACAAAGGGGTAAAAGGGGAGGAGGGGGCAGTAACCATACCCCCTGCTCTAAACCTCCATCACCCCCTCACACACACACACACACACACACATGTTCCCTGAGGACACAAGCTCTCTATGAGCCTTTGTCATGAGCACTTTCTTCCAGACAGGCCCAAACAATCTGTTGCGAGATGATTGCTCATTTCCAAACAACGCTGACAACACAGGTGTTTTTGTTTCGCATGCATTCGAGTTCATTTATATGGGACGCTAGAGCTCTCGAGTGTCACACTGGGCGTGATTGTAGGTACAGTAATCACGCTCCCCAACACACTTCTGTAACAAACTGGAGTGTTGAATGTCAGCGTCACACCCTCCAATAAGTGACCCGCCCTGGACAAAGCCACAGAAAGACAGAATAACTAAGATCAGCTTTTAAGACAAAGCCGGTGGCAGGTGTTGAGTGTGTCGATGGTAAGATGAAGCTCGTGGGAAGAGCTTCGTCACAAAGGGGCTTGTTTTCCATGCACGCACTGATCCGGAGTCAGCGGTCGAAGGCTGTCCTCTGACATCTCATCCATCACTGCTCAACGTCAGACATGACTCTAGATCAGTCATGCAGACATGCACGCCATGATGCTCATGCTTGTGTTCACCTTTAAACCAAACAACTCAATAACTGTCCGGAACCAGCCCCTGTGCTTCTTACGATTGTTTAGTGAGCATTAGTGATGATGGATATTGACCAGGCCAATCAATCTGTCAGTTTTCAGCTTTTAGCTTTATTTTTATGAACCTTTTTATGAAATGCATGCGTATACATATTTTTTTTAATTGATGGTTTTTATATTTTTATTGTTGAAAAAAATTAAAGTTTAAATATAAAAGTTGTATGTATATACATACACATAAATTATATGTATTTATATGCATAATCGATATCTATTCATCTATCCATCTTGACTATGGGAAGATATTTTTATTGTCTAAGGTATGTAAATAATGTATAAATATGATATTACAAATACATTTATATATATAATGTATATAAATGTTTATAATGTATATTGATTGATATATGTATATATATATATATGATATTTGATTTAGATTTTAATCTGATTCACATTATATTTTGTATGTATATTTAATTTCTATAATTTTATAAATATAGTTCTATTATTAAAGTATATACATTAATAATTAAATTACATTATATTAATATAATTTATTTATAATTAGTAAATTATATTATTAATTATATTAAAGTTATTCTTAAAATAAAAAAAACATTTTATATTAATAAAAAAAAATATTTGTTTAAAAGAAAATTTCTGTTTATTTGTTTTATTGTATTATACTTTGAAACATAATGTATTCTTTTGATTCAAAGCTTTTCAGCACCATTACTCCAGTCTTCAGTGTCACATGATCTTTCAGCAATCATTCTGATATGCTGATTTATTATCAGCGTTTAATATTTAATATTAAACACACATTTTGATTAAACCTGTTGACAGCAGGTGTGGAGTCACTTCTTTTAGGTCACCCTGCACTTAATTGTGTCTTTTTTTTTTTGTCTTCCTGTTGCACTCTAACCCTTTCTGTCACCATTTTTCTTTTTCTTCTCCAGCGTTTCTCCACTGTGCACCTGTTGTGAGCTCTTCAGGAATCCTCTCTTACACGTCGCTCGCTCGGGGACAAACAGGGGTCCTGAAGGTGAGGGGGTGAAGCGCTCTTTCTTTCTCAGCACTCAGCCTTCTCTTCCTCCACTGTTTTTCTCTGGCCTTCCTGCATTCTGTCGCTCTTGTGCTCTCTCTGTAGAGGTCTTAGACCCCTGCCCTGTGAGTCTTGCCCCAGGGGAGAGGGGCTTTTGTGTGCCGATGCCCCTGCAAGCTGGACAGACAGCTGCTGTGGAGTGGTCATCTCCACACACACACACACACACACACACTCTATCTATTACCCGTGGCCTATTCAGCTCACAGGCAGAAATGCAAAGGCATGGTTCTGCGAAACTTTAATGAAGACAAAGTCCAGCATGCAATGGAGGCCGTGGCTCTGGAGTGACCTGTACTCACACACTTTAGACTCCGCAACCATTTATGAGATAATAAGAGATAACTCCAGAGCGGCTGTGTCATTTATTCAGGTTTATAGAGAATGAAGACTTATTTAATGCGCAAGGGAGGCGTTTAGTGACTTTAATGCTTTTTTGATGCTGAAATCTCTGTACAGTGCTCAAACATTACTTTTTATTGTGCCTTATTAAAACAAATTGTCCACAAATGATTGTTTGAGGCGTGTGCAGAGACAATTTTATTTTTCTTCTGCATTTTATCACCTTTTTTTAAATAGTTTTGGCATCTTATGCAACCTAGCAATCCAAACATGTTTGGGTTTCTACTTTTATTTAAATTGTTTTATTTAAATTTGTTATGTGTGTGTAAAATATATAAACAATTTTATATTAAATAAAATATCTATTACATTTATTACAATTGCATTTATAATTATATTATATTTGTATCTTCACATATATTCATTAATTATATATTTATCAATGTTAAAATTAGTTTTTAATGAACCATTATATAATATTCTATGCAAAGTAATATATGTAAACATATATAAATGTGTGTGTGTGTGTGTGTGTGTGTATATAAATATATATATAATAAAATTAAACTTGAAAAATGAATATTTCTCTATAAAACCACTTATTTTACACAAACAACTAAAATGTTTAATTCACTCTATTCTGATTATTTATATATATCTTCACTCACATAAAGCTTAAAAAAAGCATGTTGCATGTGTATTGACCTACATGAGGATGGCAGACTTCACACACACACACACACACACATGTGGCTGTGTCTCTGTTGTCCTGTTGCAGAAGCAGATCTGTGTGATAATGCCATTGTGTGGACGAATCTAATGACGCCTGTTGGTGTGTTATTAAGGCAGCACAGGGGTCATTAGGAGTGTGTGTGTGTGTGTGTGTGTGTGTGTGTACGTGTGCGAGTGATATAATAAAAGCAGCACGCGGGTCATTAGGAGTGTGTGTTCAGTTGGTTCCCATGCTCTGAAGCAAAGCTGGACAGCAGGGCTGTGCTTTCACACACACATCATGGCACACGCCTGTTGACTGAGGCACAAAAAAAGTGTGTGACATCGCCGTGCCCTGGCCCCCTCTGCATCCCCTATGTCTTTTCTCATCCCTCCCCTCCCACCCTCATTCTTCCTTTCTTTCTTTTGGGAATCTCTCTATCCGTCCGTCCCTCCCCAGCTTAGAGTCCTGTGTTCCAGCGAGACCCTTCCTCTTCTAATCATTTTTACCCATCAGATGATCCGGCCCCTTATTTCACACTGAGACTATTAAGATAGAGTCCTCCCCCTCTACACACACTACTGCAGGTCCTGAGGGACAGCGTTGGAAGCATTGTGTGTGCAGAGGCACATCTGCTTCAACACACATGTACACATTTAGACAGTGACTCTCATGTGCCCAGGTCATATTTCACCCTAAAATCTCAAGAAAATTGCATTATAAATTTCATGCAATATGTTTTAATCCTGTTTTAAGACCATTCAGATACGTTTTTTTCTTTGCAACATGTTTAATGACAATTAGGCAATTCTCATTTACACAATGGAAATAAATAAATTAATTAATTATGGTATTAATGCAAAAATAGAATCACTATCATTACCATTAGTCAATATTTCCTATTTCACATTGGTGTGCCATCCTGGACACTACCTGAGCCACACAGACTCCGTCTCATGCTACCACTAGAGTGAAAAACATGTCATGACCAAAACATCAGTCAGAAAGCACAGGAACTGAGAAGTGGTCTGTGGTCAGCACCTGCAGAACCTCTCCTTTATTGGGGGCGTCTGTTGTCTATTCCATTCACACAACAGCATGTGACATTGATTGTCAATCAGTGTTGCTTCCTACGTGGGCAGTTTGAGTTCACAGAAGTGTGATTGACTTTGTGTTGTTTAAGTGTTCCCTTTATTTTTTTAGTAGCGTACATATTTACCATTACTATAAAAAAATAATTAATGGATTAATTTCTCATTACCACAATGAAACAATAAAGTAATTATGATTACTACAATGCAATAAATAAATAAAGTCATTATCATTACGATAACTTTAGAAATGCTCATTACCATAATCAAAAATATAATTACCATAATGCAATAAGTAGTTCACCCCCAAAAAAATAACAAAATTCTGTCATTAATTTTTTGATGAATTCTGAGAGCTCTCTGACCCTCCTTTACACACAACAAGGATCCTAACACGATCAAGGGCCAGAAACATAGCAATGACATCGTTAAAATTATACAATATTGTAGCAACAATAAGCTACAATGTAGCTCTCAAAATTCTAAAATTTCTTAATTTGTGTTCTGAAGATGGACGGAGGTCTTGAAAATACACGAAGGTGAGTATTAATGATAGAATTGTCATTTTTGGGTGAACTATCCGTTTAATATATATTTATTTAGTTACAATTTGTATATATTATTAATATATTTCTTTGCCGTCAATTTATACTGATTTGAATGACCAGTTACGCTTATTACCATCCAAACTCTCACCATAATAAGTTTAATGCATAAACATCATGATATGATTTAAGATTTGGATATTTCTTGATTGTTTTCATGATATTCACTCACATAGATGTGAATATGCACTGACAGAAATACACACCTGTAAGTTTAAATGTTTTAGATGTAGCAGACGTTTGTGTGAATGTCTCATCTCTTATCTAGCCATGATCTGACGGGTGTTTGATGGACTACTCAGAAAATGTGTTTTCAGCCGATCTGTGTGTGTGTGTGTGTGTGGATGGATGAGGGGCGTGAGGTGCCTTTGATGGTGTGATATACACGCGTGTGTGTTTGTGTGTGAGGGCGGCTGCCAGGGTCAGCTCTGTCCTGGGAAAGTTGAGCTCTCCATTTACATCTGCACATGTTGAGGCCTTCTGGTGGCTGCCTGAGCGCACGGGTGGACAGATGGCACCAGTTCATAGCTGCAAATTCACTGAGGAGGAGCTACACCAGCCTGATAAATGGAGAAGAAAAGATGGGATCAGCTTCCTATTTTTCATCATAATCACTGAAAGTGTTGCGATGGTGAAGTAGAGATGGGGTCTTATCTGAAAGAAAAAAAATCAAATCAAATCACTGGCTTTGATAGCACAAGTAACAATTCTTTCAGTTTTTGAGAGAAGCGACCTTTTCGACTTATTAATTTAGTAAAGTTAAACTTTAGACCAAGCCTTGGTTGCTATGGCAACAGCCTGTCACCACTTCCTTGACCTTTCACATCCTTAATCAATTGACCTCATATTTTATTCAGGAGATATTTTGGCTGTATAATTTAATATTTCTACCTATCCACCCATCTCTCTATCTTCTGTAAGTGGTCATTTTTTGGTGTGTATTACTTTTATAAAGCGTAAAATATATATTAAAGGAGTCGAAGATTTGGTTTTGGAGGAGAAAATATTTTTTTCTCCAGGTTTCTTCTCAGTTCTATCCTCCAGCTCTGGGAGGGGATGCGGGGCTCAGTGAAACGCAACACTGCGCGCATGTGTCGTGTATTAATCCTCTTACTGCAGCAGATGCTCATCTGTCAATCAACCTGACGCGGCTGCGCGCGCTCGAACTTGACTTGAGAGCGCGAGAGAGAGCACGCAGCAGGTGCGCGAGGGATCCGCGCCGTCATTTAGCGATGCAGGAATGGTAAATAAAGCCGTTTATTGAGCTAATCATGTCCTGACAGCGGCCACGGGCTTGTTTTGAAGTTGCATTTGTTTACCGGACAACGCAATGCCGTCGCAGGACGAGGCTGAGGCGGTGAATGAAGGCGGCAGTCCGCCTCCGGTTCCACCGCGAGCGGCTCCTCAGCGGCTTGACCCGGCGTCCGCCGCCGCACCTGAGCGCCGGGTCAAGTGTGTGCTGGTCGGGGACGCAGCGGTGGGTAAAACAAGCCTGATCATCAGCTACACCACTAACGGATATCCGGCAGAACACGTTCCCACCGCCTTTGACAACTTCACAGGTAAACTCAACATCCATGCCAGCGCGCGCTCAAGTACGCACCTACCGTACCGACTATACTTTTTATACGTTTTATATGTAAATAACTTTTTGACACCTTTATAAGTGATATTTCCTATAATGAAGAATACATTAAATTAAGCTTGCATAATAAAAATTGATATAATTTTAATTTTTTTTACTATCTCAGCTCGGGTTGTGGTCGATGGAAGACCAGTTCAACTTCAACTGTGTGATATGGCAGGACAGGTAATCTATCTATCTGTCTATCATCTATCTATCAGCATCAGTTGGTTTTGTTGGATAGATGAACTCTTTTTCTCACTGTGCTTTGAACGGCAGAGATGGGGGGCAGCGGATCAGCCTCTATGCGTAAGCAACAGGATATGACGGTAGAGCGCCACCTAGTGTTAGAATCAGATGGTGTATCCTCTTAGTACTGAGTCCTGTACATTTTGTGACTGCCAAGTAGATTGTTCTGCACGCGGTTATAGACCTCTATAAATAGAAAAGCACATGCAATCTAGAAGTAAAAAAAAAACATGCAAGTAGTTGCTGCTATTTTGTGCAATGCATATAAAGGCCACAGTATTTAAATTAGTAAGTGAAATGTGGCAGCTGTCGCACTTTTCTTTGTGTTTTCAGGACGAGATTGAGCGCCTGCGTCCACTCTGTTACCGTGAAGCTGATGTCTTTCTGCTCTGCTACAGCGTGGTTCTTCCATCCTCCTTCAGGAGTGTGATGGACCGCTGGGCCCCTGAGGTCCATCGCCTCTGTCCGGGTGTTCCCATCATCCTAGTGGGCACCCAGAGCGACCTTCAGGAGGATGTCCAGGTGCTGATCCGACTCGCGGACGGCCAGGAGAAACCGGTGAGCGAAGACGAGGCCCGGCTGTGCGCCCGCAGCATCGGAGCTGTCACGTTTGTTGAATGCTCAGCGCTGACGCAGAAGAACCTGAAGGAAGTGTTCGACGGCGCCATCCTGGCCAGCATGCAGCACACAGAGGAGGCGGTGTGGCCGAGGATGCAGACGCTGAGAGAAAAAACTCCAGATAAAATCAAGCAGCTCTCAGAAACGTGGTGGAGGAAACTGAGCTGTGTCCAGAGCTTTGACCTTCAGTGATGGAGAATCCAGTGGGTTTGAGATGCCTTTCTTGCTCAGATGCTCACAATTTAAATAAGCCCTCTTAAAGCATTTCTGAATTAAACAGAATGTCCAGCGAGCAACAGTGTAGAACAGGACAGTTTAGTGTGAAGTGTAGCTGTTTTATGTCACGTTTACAGCAACAAACATTTTTTAGTTTGGAATAATATGAGGTGAATTGTGCGCAATAATGAAAAGGTGTTAGTAAAGTAAATAGGGTCTGTTTTGATTCATGTTTACTTCTAGACATTTTAGATGCGGCAAAATGACCATTTCCATTGAAAGGTTATGCAAAATCTTCACGACAGCGCAACTGCTAAATAACTTTTTTTTTGTAAAAGAAAAATACATATGTCAGACTGTAGCCATATGTGAAATTATATATGATTATTATACAATAATAAAAATTTCATATGATATTTATAGATAGTTTGGAGTATGTTAATTTCAAAGGGCACTGCTAAAAATGCAGTTTTTCATCACAAATAAAAAATACTTTCTGAAATAAATTCAAACAGAAAAGTTATTTGCTAAAAGGAAATATATTTTAAAAATTGTCTATGGATTTATTTATGTTAATTGGACCTCCTGTTGTATACACCTGTGACCCAGAAGTGTTGGTCGTTTGCCCCAGTACCCTGCATTCATTAGCTGATCCTGTGAACAGACTGAAGATCAAGACTGAAGGAGTGGGATTTGATGTCTGCGATACACCTGTTGTACTCCTCCACAGTTTACCTACCGCTTACTTCAATTCATACTCAAGATAGGTCATATAAAGACACTGGCATGAAAGTGTGACAGTGTTTTTGTCTCGTACATTTAAATCCGCTTCAGATTTAGCTTTGCGTCGACGTAAATGAACTTCGCCCCGTGGGTCTTGTTCAGACAGCCCTGTCAAAGGTCCGTATGGCCCTAAAGCCTTTAATCAGATCTGATTGATTTACATCACTGTGTTGCGCTTTTCCCTTTGCAATCTGGGACTCTCACAGCAGCCGTAATTACCCCCATCACAGAATAACAATGACACTTACTGAAGGCTCTGAGTGGATCTGACACAAAATCCTTTAATAGCAGCGTTTGCAGCTTTTAATATCTGGCTCGCAGGTGCTCTCTGAAGCATGTACAGTAGCGAGATTCATTCTCTATGTGCAAGTATACTGTTTTAAGCCACCTATATGTAAACTCCTGAACTTCTTCTCAGTGAGTCATAATATACTGGAAAGTTCATCTTGATTATTAACATGAATTGAAAAATCTATGGATGTTTTTATGCATTTAGCATCTTGTTGCATTCAGCGTTTATTAGTTCATGCATTCAATTAAAACCCATAACGTTGGGTTTCCTAGCACTACGATTTGATATTTCAGCTATAGAAATGTATGCATGCATTTTAATTAATTAATTAGAAATATATATACACAACGTTTTAAAATGAGGAAATTCTATTCGTATACATATATATGGTTCATATATCCGAACTTCAAAATGTCCAAATCATGACTTTTATGTCATGATTTATTGGGTGTCATTGCCAAACTGCTCAGTGTTTGATGACATAAATTCAGAAATAGTGTTATTCTGATGGATTCAGTGTGAGTTTACGTCCTTGAGGTGTTCAGATCGGCTCCTGTGCCGCAGCTGATCCTGTAATGGGTCGAGACAGAAGCCACCTGTGGGAATTAAGCGGGCAGATGGTGACTGGTTTTCCCCTCACAGGATCTCTTGACCTCAACCTCCACCTGCTGCAGAAATCATGCAGAAATAACATGAGAACAACAGGCCTTGAGAGCTGAACCTGGATGATTTTATCATTATGTCAGAGTCTGGTATTTTTTCTGGTCCGCTGGTGTTCTGCGGCAAAGACAAGACTTGCATTTTTTGTTGACACATGACTGAAAACAATAGTTCCTACTCGGCGTATTTTAATACACTTTTATTGTTGATAGTGTTCAACACAAGGCTTTATTGTCTCTGTAGTAGTAGTGCACTTATGGAGCATCACCTGTAGAGGACACTATTGAGTCACGTTTCATGTCACAGTTAATGTCTGAATGTCTCTGAAGTCGAATATTGAAGTAGCATATTGCAAATGCTGCATGTTTTCCTTTCTCCACTATCTTCAGTTTTGCTCAGTGCCTATTAATTTGGTGTTTGGTGGTCTTTAGTAGATGTATGAAAACAGTTCTCCTCTCGTTCACACAGGTGTCCTTGCAGATCCGCTCACAGTGGCATAATGCATGCATAGATTTGTTAGTTTACCCTCTCAAACATAAACTTTTTGTAGGAAGTTTAGCTTGAAAATGTCGTGCACTAATTTCTTTAAAGGTGCCATAGAATGCATTGAGAGAATATTTAAAATTGTTCTCTGATATGTACATAGAAGGTATGTAGCTTAGGTAAGGGGGAAAAATGCCCAGAAACGGTTTTACAGG
>JAUMHQ010000044.1:21225492-21241634 GCA_032361165.1 Enteromius paludinosus | reverse complement strand
TCTATAATTTTGACCCATGCAATGTATTTTTGGCTATTGCTACAAATAAACCCCAGCGACTTAAGACTGGTTTTGTGCTCCAGGGTCACATATAATATTTTGGATGAGATAAAAATCACAGTTACTAACAAAAAAAGATATTGCAGTATATAATTCTACTGAATTATTTCCCCACCCTAGAAGACATATGTAAATAAAAGCTTCAGCACTTCTAGTTCTGCCTGATCGCACACCTTTACTGCTGCGACGTAGTTGCACACGTGTCCGCCCAGATCCAGAGACGTCTCGGTGTAAGTCCCGTCGTGAGCCAGACTGGGCCAGAACCGAGCCGAACCGTCTGGAGACACGGCCAGTGCACTGATAGCCTGTGGAAAACACATATGCATTCAAGTTTGCATCAGAAATCTCCACTGATAGTAATGGTGCGAGTCGCACGAGCTCACCTGAGTGGGTGCAGACTCGAGTGTAGTGGAGGAAGTGATGGAGATGAGATCCGCGCTGTACGCAAACTCGCTGGAGGGCAGCTGGAGGTCTTTACACACCGACAGCTGCAACGACAGCAAGAGCACTACATTTGTACTGCGAAGACTGGCAGAAAATTCTGCTCTGAGAAATTGCGCCTCTTTCTGACCTTTGCCACAGACGTCTGTGACACTTTCCAGATGATCAGCCGCTCTCCACAAACCATCCACGCCCAGCCAGACGCCTCCACCTTCACAGAGATCGGATCATCCACTGCAATAGACACAGCATCACACACACTGAGAAACCGGCACACCAGTATATCCAGAGACTAGCTCTAGCACTCTCTATTCTAATTCTATTTAATCGGTTCATTATACACACACAAACTTGTTGGGAAGCCAATGATTCACAAATGTTTCAAAGCTTGAATGTTCCTATCACTAGTTTAAATGCATTAATGATGCCTACAAAAGTCACCTAGGTAGACAGCTCACTAGGTTTTAAAACACTGTGCTTGTGAAGTTAAACGTTGTAAAATGCCTAATCTTTACCATCGGCCATGGTCAGTGCCTCCATGACTTTGACAGGCAGAGATGATCCGAATGTCTGAACATCAAAATTATAAGAATCCACGACTGCATGACTCTGGACCCGGGTGGGAGTGGATCTGGAGACATAATAGAGATGCATAAATCAACTTTTACAAAAATTAACAAAAAAACTGAGCTGACATTGGCTATACTTTTTTAGTTTTTATTTCATTTTTATTAATTACAAAATTTCTTACAAAAAAATGGCTGGTATAAAAGATTTGTCTTAAAGACGAATAATTATAATAGTTATTGTACATTGACAAAACATGCAAAAGAAATTCGGAAACAACAATAAGAAAATTAAGTATATTATTTAATTATTTTATAATAAAATATATTCAATATAAGGAGAGAAATTAATAAAAAATATATTTAGTTAGATAAATAAATTTCAACTCAATAATAATAATAATAATGGTTAAGGCTTTCTCAAGCCAACTTAATTAAACCTAATTAAAAATATATATTCATTACAAGACTGTAAAAATGTAAATACTGTGATGATATCAGATAATACTGTGATATGTAAGATGGTACTGAAAAGTTATCATATTTACGTAGCATGGTATTTATTTAAATTGTACACACACACACACACACACACACACACACAATACAGTGGTGGTGTATGTTTGGTAAATGTGTTTACTCTGCTGTACCTGGCTGTGACAGCGGAGCGGCGTGGAGAGAACAGCAGCCCGCTCTTCCGAGCGCCGGTCCGGGGCGTCTGTCTGCGGCCTGAGCTCGGTGTGCCGCGGGGAGAGAACATACTGCAGCGGCGGACTGTTTACAAGAGACAGAAGCGCACTCAGAAACAGCGACACGCGAGACACCTCGGAAACCTTTTACCGCGCGCTTACTACCGTCGCGCGCACACAATGTGCGTCATTCGAACACGCATGCGCTCATGCTACCGATCCTGAAACGGCTTTCAAACTCCTCTAAAATTGAATGAATAGCGTGTTTGGCGATAAAACTGATTCTGGGTCAGTGTTACAGAACTCTTCTTCTTGTGTTTTATGGCGGTTTGTCAAGCCAAACGAAAAAGACGCATTACTGCCACCTACGAAGAAAAAAAAAACGTATTTATTGTATTTAGGCTGAAGCTAAATAGTAAAACTCAAGCGTGTCTGCACCAAAATCTACCCTGCTCAACATTATATTAAATATAAATTCTTTATTTCTACAATTGTTAAATACATCCAAATAGTATAATAATAATACAAATAACAAATCAAATATAATTTATATTTTTATTTATGTATACATTTTACTTTTTAATTCTTATTTTATATGAATTTAAGGTAACTACAAAGCAAATGTATATATTAACAGTCTAATAAAAAATGAAGAGCGCATTAAAATTATTAGTTTAGTTTATTGCCACTTTATAATTAATTACATATTATTATTAATAGCCTATTTTAAATGAAGACTATGTATATTTATGCCTCCAAATAGTCATCTTTATATTACATATGTATATAACACACACACACACACATAAGAAAAACAAATTTAAATAAACCTTTTAATACAATTAAAACTAAACCGAATGTATTTGTTTGCGCGGAGGATGCGCTAGATGGCGCAGTGCAACTCTGTGCGCTCGCAGCAGAGGCGTAGAAGAAGAGAGCGCGACCAATGGAGTAGTGGTGGGGAGCAATAGTCTTCTCTTGAGCTCATCTTCCATGGCATAAAGCAGCACTTTCCTCCTTTTCTCCAGGACTGTCACATACGGATTATGCAGTAGGTGTTAACAGCTTTACTGAACTGAAAAACGGATCCAAGGCGCTGCGAGTTGAGTGTGTTTAAGATCAGAGGGTGATGATGAGCTCAGAGACTGGCGAGGCCGCGCGTTTATTTGACCTGCAGGATTCTGAGCAGTCTTGATTTAGTCAAGGAGTTTACTTCATAAATCCTGTTTGATGACTTTAATGAATTATTATTTTTTTGGCTGCACTGCAGAGAAACCAACCTCCTTTTCTGTCTGTGTCTCAAGTCATGATGAGCTACATACCAATGCAGCAATATTGGGGCATTATAGTCGCGTCTGAATCGAATCGACTGATCGAACAAGATGCTCGGAGATCGAATCGAATGCTGGAATGCTCGAACGCCTTTATGATGCTCGGAAATGATTCGAACGAATGTTGATTCAAATGCTATAATCAAGTCGTGCTTGCTTATGAAATTCGATTCAGATATTACAAAAATGCATATGATTTCATACAAACGAATTATATATGCATGCATTCCATGATTGCCTAAAATCAAATGAAGTACTCGAGAGCATGCTCACGATTCCCTGAAGTCCATTGAAATTGTCAAGTCTTAAACCTGAATCAAATATTCGAACACGCATTGTAAAGACCTTCAACTATTTGAATTCACTAAAACCGAATCAAAGCTATTATGATTCTCTAAATTCAAATCAAATATTCACACATGCATATGATTCTCTAAAATCAATTCTAACATTAAAATTGATACAATTCCCACTTTTAAGTGTTTTTAGACTCAACTTAGATTATTCTGATGTCATTTTGAATTTTTTATTTTTTTGGCATTGCATTGTACAGCATTAATGACTGCTTTGAGCTGAGATATCTGAGACTGGTGTGTGTGTTGTGTGTCTCCACCAGGAGATGAAGCGGGTGCGGACGGAGCAGATACAGTACGCGGTGACCCAGTACCTGAAGAGGAGGCAGTACATAGACACAGATGGGTCTCTGAAGGGAGCTAAACTCTCCCAATCTGCTGAGGAGATGGCGGCCAGTCTGACAGGTGACTTCTCTTTAAATCAACACAGGTCTCCAACTCCAAATGATAGCTCGTTTTCACATTTCTGTCTCTTCTTGCTGAGAGCAGTTCAGACGGAGTCCAGCTGTGCGAATGTGGTGTCTGCCGCCCCGTGTCAGTCCGACCCGCAGCAGTACGAGACCCAGTTCTCCAGACTGCGCTCCTTCCTGCAGGGTAAGGGATAAACACCTAAATAGAGACCGAAAGCATCCAACAATCCAACGCTATCCTATCCTTTAATCCAGCCTGTGCTCCGGTGTTTCTATGTTTTAGATGCTGAAGCACCATTGGTGAAGGAGGTGAGCAGCGTCTTGTTTCCGCTCTTCCTCTACCTGCACCTGGACATGGCTCGGTGTGGCCTGAAGGGGGCGGTAGACTCATTCTACAGTCGCTTCCACTCGTTCTTCCAGCAGGACCCGGAGCAGAAAGCAATCATAGACCTGCTGCGAGGAGCCGTCACGCCTCAGGCCAGTTACTACTGTTACAAACCGTTTCATAGTGAGACTTGTTAAATATCATTCCCGATCGTTCTCTGTGGCACTGATTTATGTGCATCAGTGGCATATCATAATCGGCTGACTTCAGTTGAGTGAACAGTAGGTGCATTGCATTGTGGGATGCAGTATTCCACAGCAGCAGGGAAGCTGTCGTTCTCGGAGTATGCTGAAATTCTTTTTTGCTGTCCTTTTAGGATGTGACCTCAAACCCTAAACTCTGCTCGCTGCTGGATCACAAGTACGTGGTGCACCTGACCGATCAAGCGTACAGCTACTTGCTGCGTTACCTGCAGAGCGACGACAACAGCGCCATCTGCTGGGCGCTCAGCACACACATGCAGGTGTGATTCAGGTCTATTCAGGGAGGGAGTCGGCAACGAAAACCAGTTTCACCTACATCACAAGAGTCTTTGTTCTCTTCCTCCGTAGGTGGAGGTGACAGCGGCACGCCGAACTGACTACCAGCTGTATGGTGCAGGGACAGGAGCGGGAAACACAACCTCCACTCCCTCTTCCTCCAGTGAGGGGGCGGAGCGTGTGGAGGTCACGGCTGGGTTACCTCAGAACGAGGCGGCGCTGGAGGCGCTGCAGGACTGCATCAAGCGTGTGAGGGAAGGAGCGCCTTCGCTCACCACCGTCTGCTTCTACGCCTTCCAGCACACGGATCAGCTGCTGAACACGGCCGAGGTGTCAGCGGACAGCCGTCTGCTGGCGGCCGGCTTCGATAACTCTGCCGTCAAGCTGTGGAGTCTGCGGGCCAGGAAGCTGAAGGCGGGACCTCACAGGACCGACGTGTCTAAAATAAGACTGGCCTGTGACGTGCTGGAGGAGGAGGTCAGTGTCTCTCTTGTTTTAGGCAGCTGATGTACATTCAATCATATCAGCAGCACTTCTAATGGAGCTTAAAGAGAAATTTCGAGTCAGGACAGTTTTTTATTTGCCCTAAAATAGTTTACAAAGATTTTATTATATATATATATATATATATAAATCTTTTTTTTAAAATGGTAATGATTTGTTTGTTGTTTTTTTTATTTAGATAATAATTTAATTTATTTATATTATATTTAGCTTTTATTTTAATATTAAATTGATCAATAAAATAATGTTTTTAATTAAACTTTTTTTTTTAACTTTTTTATTTTATTTTAGCCAAACAGTCTTTGTCCAGGAGATTCATTATCAAATGTTACAGTTAAATACAGTATAATTTACAGTAAATTAACATATATTTCTTTTTCACTCTTTAATAAATGACTAAATAAATTACTAAATACTCTTAGAAATTAATTAAAAAAAAAAGATATAAATGCTAATAAATAACCATATTTACATTTACAAATATATGATTTTTAAGCTTGGGTGAAGGCGCAGAATTTACGGGACATTTGAGTAAAACCAAAAAATATTTGAATTTTAAAAGCTATTTCATGTTATTTTTATATCAACATAAAGTCAAACATACTGTAAATAATAATATTGGTCAAAAATCAAATGAATTGTTGGGCAATATCAATAATACTCTTCTACAATATGTGACCCTGGAGTACAAAGCCAGTCATTAGTAACACATACAAATATATTTGTAGCAATAGTCGAAATTAGGGACGGGCGATATGGCATAAAATCCATATTGCGATATACATTGCAGCCTCTTGCGATAACGATATATATCAGGGACCATGTCCTTACACAAGTAAACAGTTATGGCCCTAGTAATTTCAATCCATCGTGGGGTCTTCCTAATATAAGGAGTACCTTTTGAAAATGACTGTTGGATTGAGGTTTGGATCAGATCCTGTTTTTTCTGTCCGGCTTTCTTCGTACTGGATTTTGTGGTTGGCCAGTCAATGCAGGTATTCGACGACTTGTTTAGTTTTGAGCTGGTAGAACAGATTAGTCGTGTTACCTCTCTTAGCTGGAACTTTTGCCCCACACACTCTACAGAGCATATTTTGCTGCTGCTCGTCGGACGGCTTAAAGCCAAACCACGTCCAAATAACAGATGTTGCACCAGTCTTTTTCACGAGCTCCTCTGTTTCGCTGGCGCTTGATGCGTTGCAGCCGGCTGCAGCTCGTTGCTCTAAATTTCGCTGGGTAGATTGCGTCATCAAACATGCATTATCGCAATTAGAATCTCGTATCGTAGGCCAATTTTGTATCGTTTATATCGCGTATCGTTTATATCGCCCATTACTAGTCGAAAAAAGCAATTTTTCTTTTGCAGCCAAAAATCGTTAGGACATTAAGTAGAGATCATGTTCCATGAAGATATATATATAACTTAATTTGAGTGTCTTTGTTTGTCATCAGGCGGATGACGAGGACGCCTCGGGCAGTGAGATAAAGACCCTGCGGGCTCACAGCGGCCCTGTGTACCGCACAGCGTTCCTGACGGACGGCTCGGGCCTGCTGTCCTGTTCGGAGGACTCCACCGTGCGCCTCTGGGACCTGAGCAGCTTCACTAACACCGTCCTGTACCGCGGCCATGCCCACCCCGTCTGGGACGTGGACGTCAGTCCCTGCGGACTCTACTTCTCCACGGCGTCCCACGACCGCACCGCGCGCCTCTGGAACTTCGCCCGCACCTACCCGCTGCGTCTATACGCCGGGCACCTCTCCGACGTCGACTGCGTCAAGTTCCACCCCAACTCCAACTACGTGGCCACCGGCTCCACCGATAAAACCGTGCGGCTGTGGAGCACGCAGCAGGGGGCGTCCGTGAGGCTGTTCACGGGCCACCGCGGGCCCGTGCTGTCGCTCGCCTTCTCGCCCAACGGCAAGTACCTGGCCTCGGCCGGAGAGGACCAGAGACTGAAGCTGTGGGACCTGGCGTCCGGCAGCCTGTTCAAGGACCTGCGGGGTCACAGCGACAGCATCACCAGCCTCTCCTTCAGTCAGGACAGCAGTCTGGTGGCCTCAGCCTCCATGGACAACTCTGTGCGGGTGTGGGACATACGCAGCGCCCACGGCGGCGCTCCCAGTGACGGCTCCAGCAGCGAGCTGATCGGACAGTACACGGGCAGCACCAGCAACATCCTCAACGTGCAGTTCATGGCCTGTAACCTGCTGCTGGTGACGGGCACTGCGCTGGAGAAACAGGAGCAGTGAGAGGATGTAGGGGTCCATCTCAACAAAACACGCCTGGCTCATGTTTCACACCCAAATCTGAGGGAGTCGTTAGGGTTAATTCAGGATAATGGCTCATTTTCACCCCCTCCCCTGTAATCTCAATGACAAAATGTGTTCCAGTTGATCTGAATTCAAGTATGATGGAGCCATTTAGTTTTTTTTGTGCCATGGTAACATTATGATTTACAAAAACAGGCCTGGATCATATTTCACCTCCAAAATCTAATTAAATAGTGAGGGTTAATAATTAGTCGTTTTCACCCCCCAATAATCTGAATGGTGAAATGCGTCCAGTTTATGCAAGTAAAACCAAGCCATTTAGCTCATTATGACAAATGCATACCCAATTTATTACTGTAATGCAAAAACATCATCAGGGTGGTATTTGTTGTATTGCCCATAATTTATATTGATTCAACGTAATAACTTGGGATATAAGTTTCACACTTTCTTTCCTTTTAATAGACGTTTTGCAATCAAAATGATTGGACTGTGAATTAATTCTGCTTAAACTATAAAGTTTTTCATAATTTACAGCCTTTTTGTTTTATTAAAGGAATGACAACAAATACTACCTTGATTATCATCTCCAGTATTATTATTATTGCCGTTGCATTAAGAATTTGGGTTACAGGTGTCATAAAAATAATGGCATGTTAATAGGGTTTATTTTCTTTGAGCAAAATATATCTGTAGTTTGTTTGTGAAATCTGGTCGGGATGCGTTCTTGACTGTATTTGGTGAGATTCACCCGTTGTGTTTTGTAAAGTGAGCGTGTTCATGTTTTTGTTATGATGTGTGTTAATGCCTCATTAGAGGTGTATACTGCTGTTTTCATGAAAATGTAAATATTAGACACATTTGTCTGAAAAATGTCTCTGTCTGCACTCTTCAGTTTCTGTTGTTTGTTGATGGCCTGTGTTTATAAGCTCATCCAGCGCTGTTCTCCAGGAAGCCAGATAAACTGGATTCGTCCTACTTTAGGCAAAAAAAAAAAAGTCCTGATGAAGCTGTCAGCATCTTGGTTTTTATTCCCCCTAACACTAGGGATTGAGTTTAGCATTACTGCAATAATAAACAAACTTCCCCAGGGTTCATTTAGAGGCCACAGTTTGTCGCTTGTAGAAGATGTGAGTGAGTGATGAGTTTCCTTGAATCTTAGAACCCTGCACTTAGTGTTGTATGAAGCAAGTTAAGTTTATCTGTTTAAAGTTTCCTTTTTGTGTTCCTAGTTGTCAGCCAAGCAATCATGAGATGTTTGTCTTTTACAGTGAAGAGGAAAAAAAGGCTTTTGTATTTGGTTCCTTCAAACCAATTGTTTTTGCACCGTTCTGATGCTTGTAAATATATTTTTGTAACATTTCATGGCTGTCTGGATCTCATTTGTGGTATAGTACAGTAATACCGTAGTAAAGTTCTCAAGCAGGATCCGATCCACCTCCTCACACGCAGGCGTGGCAGCTTTCACCCAAACCAGTTCTGCTCCTGATGGGCGTGACGCCAACCTGACGAGCCTGTCCGTCGGCCGCAGTGGCTGGATTCATCTCACACACACACTCCGACACCAGCTCACTGCTCCAGAAGAGAGTCGCCAGTGTCCTGTCTGAGGTTTTGGAGCTTGGTTTGAAGATGCCCTACAGCGTGACTATTCCGAGTGGCTCGGGCCAGGCCACCCTAGTGGAGAGCACACAGGCGGACGGGAAGACGTTTGAGCAGCTCCGCCTGGAGTGTTTGCAGAAGGGGAAGCTGTTTGAGGATCCAGATTTCCCAGCCAGGGATGACTCGCTCTTCTTCAGCCAGAGGGTCCCGGTTAACTTTGAATGGAAGAGGCCCGGGGTAAGTGACCAGCAGTGTGCATGGTGCTGCAAGATGACATTTTGACTCCTGGATAAGGTGCATACAGTAAGTAGAGTAGGATAAATAAGACACCAATTTTACTGAAATATCAACCAGCACTTGATCACCCAAACAGGACTCCAATCACCTGCATTTGATGGCGCAAGATCTCAGTGTAGCAGATAACTCTAAATGTTTATATGATATAGCCGAGGGAAATGTGGGTGAACTTGATGTGGTCTAATTTAAACAATAACTCATGAAGTTGGCAGAACTGAAGGATTTTGTTTCCTGTTGCTCCTCCTGATCATGTATGCATGCATGTTGGATGAATTGGCAACACTTAATTTAAGGGTCTCTTAACTAGTTGCTTATTTTCATGCATATTACTAGAATATTAACCATTTATTAGATAAGCAATCGTGTATAAATCACAGCTGAAGGGTGTTGTTAGGGATTTATTTACAGACAGCACTGCCTCGAGTACCTTATTGCTTTTATAAAATGCTTGGTGCACAAAAGTATAAAAAAATAAAACCCAAAAATATATGTATTGAAATGTTACTTTTTTTGTTATATGTAGTCCTTCTGCTAAAATACAGTTCCTGACCGCAACAGTGAAAGCAAGAGATTTCTCCAAATATGCCTCTCATCTAATGGAGCTTAAATAACAACAGAGAATAGCTTATGGTTCGCTACACGTTTATATTTTAACACAATATGATATTTAATCGCACACATCTGCTTCATCTGCTGCACATCTGTTTTCGGTCCTATTGCAAGCATTATTACAGTGCAAACTGGTGGACAACGGGCATACAAAACCATACCTGAAACAGAAAACTTATATTATTAATACTCCCATCACATGTCAGAAACTGCGCTTTCAAAAAGACACGCGCATCTGCATGATAAATGTTTATCAGATGGGAAAGGGCGTGGTCTTAAAATTAAAGATGCAATTTAACGCCAGCAGGGGTCACCCATTCTTCAATAAATAAATAAAAAAACATTTAATTTTTGCCGAAATACACATAAAACATGCTGTTTCATTGATTGTTTATGTTGTTGATGGTGGTTGCTACACAGGACCATGGGTGAAGCGTCATAGCCGTGCTATATCGTGAATAAACCACAGCTGCTGACCAATCAGATTCCAGAAATGCAAATAACCGTTTTATAAAAGTAGTTTTACATGACCTTCTACTTCCCTAATCTTACCCAGTACCTAAACTTACTAACTATTAATAATCAGCAAATTAGGAATTAATTGAGGGAAAAGGCGTAGTCGTATTGAGTAAATGTTACCAATAAATGGTTGCATATTCTAAAGCGTTACCGATGAATGGTTGGAAGTGTTTTTAAGGTTAGTAAATATGGTTTACGCACGTTTCAAAACGCTAACATCGTTTTTGACCTTTATGGCACACGACATGTTTTAAAATGCGATTGTGGCACTTTAAAACCCCGTCTTGCAAGTTCCCAAAAGCATCTTAAGCCTAAATTGACCATAGCTTCACTGGTTTCAATGGGTACGAATGCGAGCTTAATTCACTTACATTTCACATTCTTTTGAGTGTCTATGTGTGACATAACAGCAGAGGTCATATTTGATATAAAGGACATGAATGTAGTAGTGAAGCCACTGGAGACGGATGCCATGCAGCGGTCTGGAATGCACGGAACGCATTGTTTATTTAGCATTGAGTGACTGGATGTAGGTTTCACTCTAGTTGGAAATAGACTACTGGGTTGAGTTAAAGAACAAGTTGCGAGTGATTGTGAAAATTATCTAAGATGCTCCACACCCCTCCGCCATGCTTGTAAAACTTTAAGGACCTCTGAATGAAACTTCAACTGCATTTCATTCCAGGGCGTTCCTGCAGAGCGACCTTTAGATATGCGGCGCGTGAAGCGCGTGGGCTTGGGTTAAAATGCGAACACACCTCGCGCAGGCATCACAGGCGTTCTCTAATCAAACACTTCATTAGATCTGCAGTCACGTGATGTCTCGTATCTCTTTTTATTTTTTAGCAGGACAATGCAGTTTAAAAACAGTGCAACTGTACATGCCAGAATTAGCCAAAGGCTGTTTTCCTTTAGACATCCTGAAAAAGCATAAAATCCTATGAACAGTTAAACAAAACAACAATAATGCATGCTAGCCCATTATTAATCGTTTGTACTAGTGATGTGAAATGCGAAAAAAGACAGTATTATAAAGATTAAATTAGTTGCAAAAGCACAAATAACAGCAGCAAAAAAGGTACATAAAAACAGAAACAGCAGCAAAGGATTTAGGGAGCAGCAGAACATCAATATTACAGTATACATAGCAAGCATTAACAAAGCAGATTAGAAATTTGCAAATGCGAAGTAAAATGACTGACCTTTTTAATATCAAGATCATAAAAGGATTTACAGTGGTCAGGAAAAAAATCACACACACACACTCGAGTTAACCAGTTGGCTGATATTTTTCTCTGATTTATTTAAACTCAGCAAATCTGCGAGGTGGATGATAAATACTGTCATTTAATTTGACTGACTGATGTTTGTCTCTGATTTGTTCGACTTAAGGAAATCTGCAAAGATCCAAAATTCATCACAGGAGGAGCCACCAGGACAGACATCTGTCAGGGGCAGCTGGGTATGTTTTCTGTCGTTTCAGGTTACTAAAGTTTTTTATGACTAAATCAAAGCCCAATCTGAGCAAAACACGTCCAGTGACCAAAGAATAAACTAAAGGATCAGTGCTGGGGAAGGTTAATTACAGAGTAATGCTATACTGTAATGCATCACTTTTATAAGACATTAACTAATTGCTTTACTTATCATGGTTGCTTTACCTTATATGGAAAGTAATGCAGTGCATTAGCTACTTTTGCATTACTTTTTGTCACGTGCTGGGCTTGCTTACCTAAAAGTTATATTTTTGCCAACTGAATGGGAAAACAAAGTACCTTGCTTTACTTGTTTATAAGAGTGTTCAGATATTTTGTTGAAAAAGTAATGCATTCCTTTACTACAGTAGTTACCTGGAAAAGTAATCTGGTTACAAAACTTGCATTAGTAGTTGTATGCATTACTATTAACACTGTGATGCATTGACACTGATCGTATTATGATCTCTATGCATGTTGGCCTGTAGGAGACTGCTGGTTGTTGGCAGCGATTGCCTCCTTGACCCTTCATGAGGAAACGCTAAAGAGGGTCGTGCCACATGACCAGGGCTTTGATCGCGGCTATGCTGGAATTTTCCATTTCCAGGTGAGTCCCTCTCTCTGAACTCTCTCGGTTTCCTTGAACACTAACCAAACTCACCTTATTGTGCAGTTCTGGCAGCATAATAAATGGATGGATGTGGTGGTGGACGACCGGCTCCCGTGTGTGAGGGAGAACCTGGTGTTCCTCCACTCGGCTGACAATACGGAGTTCTGGAGTGCACTTCTGGAGAAGGCCTATGCCAAGTATGCACTCGAGTTTACAAAACAAGATACGCCTTGATGTCTTGTCGTATCTAGTTTCGAGATGTCAGACCTGTTTCTGTGAGTCAGTCATCTCCTGTGCCTCTCTCTCAGGTTGAATGGCAGCTATGAATCCCTGAAAGGAGGAAGCACCATGGAGGCGATGGAGGACTTCACGGGCGGCGTGGGCGAGATGTACGAGACGAAGAACGCCCCCGCAAACCTCTTCCTCATCCTCAGGAAAGCTGTGGAGAGAGGATCGATGCTGGGATGCTCCATAGATGTAAGCTTTGGTGGATTCAAAGTGAGATCAATGTCAAATTCTGCCGTTCCTAAAATCCAGATGTTTGTGTTTTCGTATTATCAGATCACGAGTTCTGCTGAATCCGAAGCACAAACCACTACTGGTCTGGTTAAAGGCCACGCTTACTCCATCACTGGAGTGGAGGAGGTAATTACAGCAAGTTCATCAAATTTATTTTATTTTTTTTACATAGATTCACTAATTATTTTGTCTTTATTATGTCTTACATCACAGGTCAACTACAGAGGAGCAAAGGTCCAGCTGATACGTGTTCGTAACCCCTGGGGTCAGGTGGAGTGGAACGGACCCTGGAGCGACAAGTAAGCTTCCACTAATGGTGACACCTGAATGAAGTCCATTTATTAAAAATGAACTTACAGTACATACGCAGAATCTGCAAAATGTTAATTACTTTACCAAAATAAGAGGAGTCATACAAAATGCATGTTATTTTTTATTTAATACTGATCTGAATAACATATTCAACACACAAGATGTTTCATATAGTCCACCTCCAGGAACTTAATGCATGTTTTTTTTCTTCTGGAGCATCAGTGAGTGTCTGAACCTTCTTTAATGGTTGCATATGAGTCCCTCAGTTGGACTCAGTGTGAAAAGATCTTAAAATCATACGCTCATTGATGGAAAGGGTTGAAATGCACAAAAATGCTATAAAACCGGATTTTTGGATCTTTCTGAAGAACAGCAGGCAGTTGAACTGTTCTGGAAAAACAAGGGACTCATGAGCAAATATCATTGAACTAAAAAACATAGCTGTGGATAATTCAAGTAGCAACACAGTGTTAAGATTCAAGGGGATGTAAACTTTTGAACAGGGTGATTTTTATAAATTCTGCTATTATTTTAATGCTGTGGACTACATGTCTTTTACATGAAATATTTAGGTCGGTACTAAGCAATAAGATGCATTTTGCATCATCCCGCTTTAATTTAGCAGATTCTGCACGATGTCTGTAAAATTTTGACCTGCATGTTTCCAACCAATTGTTTTTATGTGATTCTGGGATATTGCACGAAAAGCCCCTCATAATAAACTCACGTTTTAAGAAATCAAGCTCATAAACTATGATGGAAACACATATGATGGACTTTGTCTCAACAGGTATTATTGCATTGCATTCCCAAACATTAAGCATCTGCCCCCCAAACGCAAGAGAGCAGGGTTTGTTGTTGCATTTCGTCTGTGAAATTTATATTGTTTAATTAATTATACTGTCTCTCTTTCAGCTCCAGGGAATGGAACGTCATTGACAGTTCAGAGAAGAAACGACTTCTGCAAAACGCCCTGGATGATGGAGAGTTCTGGTTCGTATGACCCATCAGACGTAGCTCACATGAAACCGATTCACTCCCATGTCAAACAAGCAAGCTCATTCAGATGTGTGGTGTGAACTAACATGACTTGTGTCGCAGGATGGAGTTCGGGGATTTCAAAGCCAACTATGATAAAATCGAGATCTGTAACCTGACGGCAGATGCTCTGTCAGACGACATCAGCAAGAAGTGGGTAGTGAATCAGTTTGAGGGCAACTGGATCAGGGGCTCCACTGCTGGCGGCTGCAGGAACTACATCGGTCGGTGTCATCATGTGGCAAACCCCTTATTGATTTCATCATAACATTGCTAATCCATCCAATCCCTATTGTTTTTACAAGAGTCCCAGAATTCTTATTATTTACAGCTGCTTAGACCTATCTCTGTGTTCCTCTTGTCACGTCTCAGACACGTTCTGGACAAACCCACAGTTTAAGCTTAATCTGAAGGATCCAGATGATGGTGACAAGCTGTGCAGCGTCATCGTGGCCCTGATGCAGAAGAACCGCCGTCGGCTCAGGAAAGAGGGGCTTGATATGGAGACCATTGGCTTTGCCATTTACGAGGTGAGGGAGATGCAATACTGTGTTGGAAGAATTTCATGTAGTGCCTCTTGCTCCATTTGCAGACCTGCTCACTTGCCATTACCTTTAGGCTCCTGATGAGCAAGACCACCAGGGGAAGGACTTTTTCCGCTACAATGGCTCTAAAGCACGGAGCCGTACTTATATCAACGTGAGGGAGGTGTCTGAGCGCTTCAGACTGCCGCCGGGGAACTACCTTCTGGTGCCCACCACCTTCCAGCCGCACCACGAGGCTGATTTCCTCATCCGGATCTTCTCCGAGAACAAAGCTGGAGCCATGTATGTCCATGCAAATACACAAAGCAAATCTCAGCCAAGCATGAAGTTCAAAACTCACATGCAATTATTTTTCTATGATCACAAAATAAATTTGGACTCTCCATGCAGCTCTCTTCATTGCGAATATGTTGATGCAATTCCAAAAAATACAAAAGTACACCACCCAAAGCAGAATATTGCACTATAAGTCATGTATAAGTTTGTATGTAAAAGCGCAAAAGCCACAAATAATCTTAGTTTGTGCATGCACTGCAGTGAACTATTAATTTATGGATACATGCATGTTGGGAAACATTTTTAGATGGTGATCAGTGAGGTAGTTCCTCTAAGTGCACTCAAATGAATACTTATTATATCCAATGTGATGTATTTTGTGTTTGCAGTGAGATGGGAAACACCATTAAAGCAGATCTTCCAGAAGTAAGCCAGTTCATTTATAGTTTGGCTGTGAGCTGGGAAAGACGGGACATAAATAGGTCGACATACACTGATGTTGAATGCTAAAAGTGTGTGTGTGTCTGTTTGCTTTGCGAAGCCACCGAAGCCAAACCCACCTGAGGAGGAGACAGATGAGGAGAAGGGCCTGAGGAGACTGTTTGAACAGATCGCCGGATCGGTAAGAAACCCCCAATCAACCGTTTATTGCTGGGTTTCCCAAAGCGTACTGCAGGGGCACCCGCTTCGGATGTTATCAGTCGTTATCAGCCCATTAATATGGGTCAGTAGGGGCCATAGGACTACTGGGCATGCGCACATCAATCGAAAAAAAAATTTTCCTAACACTGTACGACAATAATACTGTTTTTCTATCATGGTAAAGGGTAGGTGTTAGGGTTGGGGTAGGTGTA
>JAUMHQ010000044.1:21197769-21208066 GCA_032361165.1 Enteromius paludinosus | reverse complement strand
CAGACTGCCACGGTTAAAGTTAAAAATCTTCGTTTGTGTTCTGCTGAGGAAACAAAGTCCCCTACATCTTGGATGCCATGGGGGTAAGTAAATAAACATCACATTTTCATTTTTGTGTGAACTATCCCTTTAAATTGTCTTCAGCAATTCAATAGGCTTCTTTTCCATCACTGACTAAACATTATCTAGTTATCTGCTAGTCTAATTATTCACAGCTCCTGTGCTTTGGACGCAAATGAATAAAGCAAGCTTCTAAATCAAAATGTTCACTTTTGTTCACTCTCTGTTGGGCCTTACACTTCACTTCACTCGCTAAACCGTTAAAAATGCAATACTGTCACAGTACTTTGGACAAAACCACACTACTTCGGGTTTTAAGTTATATTTTTACAAAAGTTTACTTAGCCACAGTATACATCGGGCAAATCACTGAGTCACAGTGCGTCAGACTCACTATCAGTTATGAAGTAATTCTGAGACCACAGTTCGTCGGGTCAATTCAATTACTTTAGAATTTCATCAGAATTATTGCAAAAACTAACTTAGTTTCAATTACGTTAGAAACTTACAACTCTAAACACTTTACAGCCACCGTGCATTGGGCCAATCAACTTAAACTTGAGTCACAGTTCCTCGGACGCACTATAATAACGTACAACAGTTATGAAATAATTCTGTGACCACAGTGCGCCGGGTCGATTCAATTACTTTAGAATCTCATCAGAATTATCACAACAACTAACTCTGTTTCAGTTACTTAGAAACAATAGGTCTAATACAACTCTGCCACCACTGTGTGTCGGGTTGATTCAATTACTTTAGAATCTTAACAGAAGTATAATCGACCGGCAACCAGTTTCAGTTTCTTTAGAAACAACAATTCCAATACAGCTCTGTCACCACAGTACGTCGGGTTAATTCAGTTCCGTTAGAATTTAAAACTGATTTGTACGGAAATAGGCTTAAGAACTCCTCCTGCTAATACTGAGTAAACAAAATTCTCTTCTATCCTAACAATTTATTTTCTAGATTGATTTAAACGAGGGGGTTCCCCTGACAAAAAACAGCAAATAAGAAAGAAACCGATTTCTTACCTTTCCCCACTTTTTTTCCGGAAATCCCAACGCTGGTTTGCTCGCCAATGTAAGAAAAATATGAAGATGACATAGAAGATCTTTGATGAAGATGTTTATTGCAGCGTAGCAGAGACAAAGCACATGTAGTACTTGGGTTCAGCGGAGTGAGAATGAACTCCGACCATCCTTCTTTCAAACCTTTTATACAGTTAAACTTTACTACCCCTAATGTAAATGAAGAAGCTCCTTTCGTTGCAGCTGTGATCTGCATGTTCTAACACCTCTTTGTCTGAGATGGTTCTCAGTGTCCCACACCCGCTTCCATTCTACAATCGGTGACCATTTGCTCAAGATGTAGTCATCCCAAATGGTCTTCAATCAACATAACTATTGACTTATCTCTCTTCTATAATAATTACGCCTTCTTGGTAGATGAGCACGATCAAACACATATTGTGGAGTGGAATCTGGGTCGAAGCAAACTATAGGTTGTTACACTCTCGAAGACGAGAAAGAGCATCCGCTTTGGTATTCTTGTGACCTGGTCGGTAAGTAACCTTGAAGGAGAACCTAGTAAAAAACAACACCCATCGAGCTTGTCTGGGGTTCAGTCGTTTGGCTTCTTAGAAAAGAATGCACATGGATGAAGTACTGGTGGGTTCCCATGATGTTGTGAAAGGACGGCGCCAACTCCCAGTGTGGATGCGTCTACTTCTACAATTAATGTAAAGTCAGGGTTGGGATGACGAAGTATAGGAGCAGTACAAAAGGCTTGCTTGAGTTGGTTGAAGGCTTGCTCAGCTTCTGCATTCCACTGAAGTTTTTTACTCTTTCCGTTTAGCAGTGATGTGATGGGTGCTGTGATCTGGCTATACCCCATGATAAAACGAAGATAAAAGTTAGCGAATATGAGTAATCTTTGGAGTGCTTTGACATTGGTGGGTAAAGGCCAGTTCTGAACCGCTTGAACCTTGTTCTCCTCCTTGCCGACTCCTACTGGAGAAATGACGTAACCTAGGAACTGTACTTGAGTTTGGTGGAAGGCGCATTTCTCTGCTTTGAGGTACAGTGAATGTTCTCTTAGTCCTTGGAGTACTTTGGCTACGTGAATTCTGTGAGTAGGGAAGTCTGGTGAGTGTACTAGTATGTCGTCTATGTATATGATAACATACTGATTCAGCTTATCATGAAACACCTCATTCATAAAATTCTGAAAGATGGCCGGTGAGTTGGCAAGGCCATACAGCTTAACGCGATATTCATTGTGGCCAGTAGGGGTCACAAATGCCGTTTTCCACTCATCTCCTTGACGTATTCTAATGAGATTGTAAGCACTTCTTAGATCAAATTGACTGTGGATCTGGGCGGATCTGAGTTCCTCTAAGGCTGCAGGCACAAGGGTAGTGGGTAAGCGAACCAGTACAGCTCGGTGGCGTGATAGAAGTACAAGTGATATAATAAGTATACAACATAATATATAATTTGATTTAATTATTATATGATGCCAAATAAAGTGTTTTTTTTTAAATGCCTCCTCCTTTTAAGTCTCCTCTGCTCACCAAGGCAGAAGTTATTTGATAAGAAATACTGTGAAAACTGTATTATTGTGAAGTGTTCGTATCGATTTAAAGTTACTTTTTCTTGAATGCTTTTCAAAATGAAATGTATTCCTGTGATCAAAGCAGAATTTGCAACACCATTACTCCAGTCTTCAGTGTGACATGATCCTTAAGACATCATAATAACATGATGATTTACTGCTCAAGAAATGCTTTTGCTATTGTATAAATGTTGAAAACCGTTTTACACGATTATTTGATAAAAAGAAACTTCAAAAACAGCATTATTTGAATGCTGAATTTCCGGGAAAAGCTTCCCACCCCACAAACAATGTTGTAATGAAATCATATTACAAAATTCAGAGAAAAAATGTTTGACTCACAGGACCGAGCTGTTGCGTTACTTGCTGCATTTTTTGATGGGGCTAAAATTTGGTTAAAATGAATTATGTGTGAAATCAGATCTTTGTGTTGTCGAATCATTTACTCTAAATGGACTTACACCTTCTTCAACACATTCTCACAGTCACAACTTCTTTGTACATTTTAATTATTCAATCTAATCAGACTGATTCATACGTCAACTGTGTCCTACAAAACAAGTTGAAGATCTCAAAAAAAAAAAAAAAAAGCTGATTGCCTTAAACTTTTATGTTTTCTCAACATTAGATTTTTTACAGTGTACTGGTGGCCAGGAAGGAGCAGCAACCCACCTGGGGTGGCAGAGAGATCTTCATTACTTCAATATAAAAATGCGTTTGACTAAAGTACTAGATTGTTTAATCTAATGCCTTAACACACCTGAATACAATACATTTATAGGCCTACTTTAGGCCAAGTTTAGGTCGACCACCCCTAGCCACCTCTGGGCCTTCTTCCTCATTCTGTCTATCTGATGTAAAAGCAGCGGTTTAAGTGAATGTAAGCAGATGGGTGAAAACAGGATATGTGTCAATATATTACATTCATTTGATCTTAAAGGGACAGCAGCCTAATTAATACCAGTGTCATTAATGTTATTCAAACAATAGAAGCAGATTAATATATACATGTTAAATAAACCTACTGCATTCGAAAGTTTAAGATGCATCTCTATCGTCTTTGTCTTATGGTTTGTAATTTGCTTCAGGAACAAGACAGCGAATTTCAATCCAATCCTGCGCTCTTTAGGCAAATCACCAGCGTTGCTAGGTTTTTACAACAAAAAAAATGCACAATTGCTATCCCCCTGTAAAAAATCAAGCTCTGGGGATGAATGTTTGATGTTATATCACTGTGTTAAATTGCATACAGATACACAGTACTTTACATTAAAATTATTCTACAGTGATATACATATGCATGTCGTTGCAAATAAATACTCTTGCAAAATTTTGAAGATTATTGTGAAATGATGTAGGAGTGCATAACAGGATCAGGACATGATGTCATCCTCATCTACGCGTCACAATGTGTCAGAACGTGTGCACTAAATGCAAGGCCAAGGCTCCTCGTTTAACCTGGTCTGGCATCCATGAGTGTTGTACATCAGACATACAGTAGAGAGGGAGATTACCCCAGAGCGGCTGACTGAAGTTTTCTGCATCACTTATATAGCACATCAGAGCTAGATCTGTCTAAAACTGGGCAGACAATCACTTGAAGGTGATTCTGTGTGCATGTGGAGGTGGTTATTGAATTTTTTAAGTTGTTTAATTTGCAGTATTTACTTCCCACTCACTTCACTTTATATTTACATCACCTGCAGACTGAAGCGAGCTGCAGAAAAGTCACGAGTAGTTGAACAGGTCGAGCATCAGGAGTACAACAATGATAACACAAATGAGCTAGAGTGAGCTAACAGTCAGGTGTTTAGATGAAACTCTGAAGTGCTGATAAAACAAACACAGACATAAACACAAGCACAAAAGAAACAGAAAGCGCCGAGTTAAGCCTCTTAAAGCGTTACAGCTGCTGTGCTTTGACAAAGCAGATGTGGAGTGAATGTGACCGCTGAACGAACAAGGTGACAGGTGCAATGTGGCTGCAAGCTCATTGTGAGAAATGTAGCATTGCATCCCTTACTTAGCAACAGATGCTCTGCAGTGAATGGGTGCCGAAACAGTCCAAACAGCTGATAAAAACATCACAATAATCCACACCACTCCAGTCCATCAGTTAACATCTTGAGAAGATGCATGTTTGTAATAAACATTATTATGTGTATTTGGTGTAATGCAGTGTGTTTATGCAGTTTAAGGTTCAAAAAACACATTATTTTCCACATACTGTACATTTTCGTTTCTCCTCTAAGCCCCACCTCCTCAATTTTAACAAATGCTTATTGTGCTCTGATTGGCCAGATATCCAGTGCATTGTGATTGGCTGAATACCGCATGCATCTGATGGAAATGTTACGGCCCTTACCATAAAGCAGCGTTTCTCAATCCTGGTCCTCGCGGCCCACAACTCTGCATATTTTGCATGTCTCTCTTTGTTAACGCTCCTGATTCTGATAATCAGCTCATTAGAAGAGAGCTCCGTGCATGAGCTGTGTTCCAATTGACACGGTCCCTACACAGTGTTCATTGCGCCCTTCTCCATGAGCAGGGGAAATCCATTAAAATTTACTTCACTTCGGAACATCCATTCACGGATTTGCACTGTAAATAATTGAATACGATTTAAATGACCTATCGCACACTTAAATGCACTTTGAATGGAATGTATAGGTTAGCTTCGAATTTGTTGCATTCAGTGGAGACTTAATTACTGATTACCATGCCTTAATACTGTCTTTTTATGCATCATGCCTCGTTAACATAACACCAAGTTTGCATTCGTGATCAGAGACAAAACAAACAACAGCACTACCCTTAACTGATCAAAACTCTTGTTTGAATAGTAAGTAGCAGATTCTTTTAAGAAGTGAACGTAGCTTACTTAAAGGTTGTGAGTCAGAAGCACCAGACTGTCCTTGCAGAGGTAGGATTCCTCTACTTTATAGCCTCTATAGTGCACAGAGACACTTTGGTTTTAGGGAATCTTTAGGGAATCTTATCCATTCACCAAGAGCTTGTAACACTTGCGGTATTCAGCCAATCACAATGCACTGGATAGCTGGCCACTCCAATCACATCATATGACCCCTTTAAGACATTTTTTCATTTTTCCCAGCTAAAATAGTCCTCATTCCATAATATATATTTTAAATAAAGACAAAAAATAAACATAAGCAAATAAGCAAATGTGCTTAATTCATACATAATTCATTTTTCTCTAATAAATAAAACACACACACACATATGCACGCACACACTCCGCCCCATTTACTTCTATAATACCCTTTTACACAGAAAAGCCACTGCAGATCTTCAAATAGCTGCAATATGTTGAGAGCTCAGCGATTGTTCTGACCTCCAGCAAAACTCGGGTCAAGGGCACACAAGCACTGACACTAAACCACCAAATCCCTGGCAAATGTCTCCACCCTCCCTTAATGCCCTTCATGCAAACGTCACCACAAATGCACTCACACGCAGTAGCTGGATCGCTCATATAAAAATGAGTCAGAAATGTTCTGAATAAACTTTGTTTGTCATTTCCAGGGAGTAATGAATGCACACAGGCGGAAAGAATGAGGCAAACTCCCCGTTATAATCCCAGATCCCTCACAAGTAAGCAACCAGCATCCCAGAAGTGTGTCCTCAGATCAGCTTCACACCAGCTGAACCTCACCACGGCCATCAAACAATCTTCACGAACACGGTAATGAATACAACATATGCCGAACACAATCTGCCAGCTTTCTTCATGCAAAACTTACTATAACCAGAAAACGTACTATAATCAGATTCATAATGTTCGATTGGGTGATGCAAGAGTGAACTTATTAAAAGTTTCAAATACACATCCTACACATATAGCAAATCTCACCTGCAATATTGTTTATGTCGCAAAATAAAACTATATATATACTATATATATATATGTATGTCCAACTTAATCCAGATACATACAGAGCGTTACATACAGTAGCAGTACTACTTGGTCGCTTGCATCATACGTTTTATATAAATATGAATAAGCCGCTTTAAAACAATGTGTATTGTGAAAAGCACTATGCAAATAAATGTTACTTGATTGGTTAATCTAGAAACCAGTAGCTCATTTCTTATTCACCTTTCCCTGCACCGCTCAAATGAGTCAGAATAGTTCTAGGAAAATGTCAAAATCACACACACACTCACACACACACACATACACACACACACACACATATAAACCGCCATTTCTGACCTCTGTGTCTACAAACCCACAGCACACAGCTCACACAGATCTACATGTGCTGAAGGGTGAACAACTACAGCTTTATACTCTTAAATAAGGACTTTTATACATGGTGTAAGCAGAAATAAATAGATAAAACAAGGTTTGCTCCTGTTTACACATACTGTACTGCTCCCATAAATATAATGAGATAAACACACACACACACACACACACATGAATGTTGTTGACAGATGTCCAGTCTAACAGATGTGTTGTGAATGTTTATCCTGATTTAAAGAGAGAAAATAAAGCTCTACTAAAATTGAATTGCAGTAACAGACAGAAATGACAAGAAATTAAGGAGATCTGATGATTCCATATCTTTCAATTAACATCAAGTCCATCAGTACTGTAATTTTCCACATACATTTTTTTATTGCAACAGAAAAACATGGTGCAAAACTGAAAACAGCTTGAAACAGATGCTGATAAACGAGGTCATTTGCATGGAGAGACAAAGATATTATTGTAGAATTAAGGACAGTGTGTGTAAATCTTCAGTAAAAGTGCTTGCGTAACAGAAAGCAGTACTTATAGCAATAAGACTGAGAGAGCGAAAGCACAAATGAAGACTTTATATTGCGGCTTAAATTACGAGACAAGGGCACAACGGCGTTACAGAGTCCGCTCAACAGATTCTGTCTTTATTTGAGTTCGATGTTTGAAAAAAGAAACGAAGAACACATTGTGAAATGCTGACTGACTGTACAGATTAAAGCGCTGCACTCACAGCATGAAATGACGGAGGTGTCCTCGGGGGATTCTCTGAAACAGTTGATTGGCAGATTGGGCCATTTCCTGTCTGAATGTAGTTTCAGAGAAGAACAGGGTGCTCTTCTCGTCACTTTTATGACACCCAGATGTCCTCAGATTCAGACTCTGTTCTGGGTCAGCGCTGGTCTGGCCTGGTCTGGGCTGGAGTGGGAGGAGAGCGGTGACCCCATTTTGTGTCTGACATGGCAAAGCCTCATGCCGTGTGTGTGAAAGGCTAATGTGTCGGGTGAGGATTAGCATTAAACATGCTGGGTGACACATGAAACACACGAGCTGAATAACTGAAGGAAAAAAGTGCTGCAGTTCAGGTTTATTATACTAAAACTAAAGGAAGTTTTATGTTTTCAGTTCATTATGAGCTTTTTCAAGTGTTTTTCTAGTTTCGGTTTAATTTTACATGATATTCTATTAATTATTTAAAAATATAGGCTATGTTTTTAGTAGTATATATGATGTATTTTACATATTATTTTTTTATATTATATATTACACTGTGTTTTTCTATTAGTTTTTACATTGAAAGTTAGTTTACTGTTTATTTCTGAATTATTTTTGATAAGTAAACATATATAAAATCAATTTTAAAACTATATATATTAAGAATGGCATATTATGATATTCATTATATTTAAGTATTTATATTATATATTTAGTATTCTATTAATATTTCTTTCTTTTTTACACATGAAGTGTTTTCTATGAACATGGGGTTCCCGTTGTGCTCTCAGCAGCCCGCTGGGTTGTTTTGTCTGGTCATGTGATTAAAGTGTCTATTCAATAAACCTCTTTTTGGATGATTGCTTTATCCACAGGACGTCCGGCAAACTGTCATTACCAGTGGTCAGAGAAATTCTTTGGAAAACCTTCACGTGTGCGTCAGAGATTTCGACTGAATTACACAGAAATTTCCATATCTCTAATTAAAAACATGGCCTCTGCTAAACCTGAAATGTTCAGTCTCAGCCGTCCCCTATAAACCCAGATATTAGGATTGTTCTGTCTAAACAGCCGCTTGACATTTTTCATTCATGCAAAAACATCAGTGCATATTTTGTGTGTTAATGCAAATCCACAAGACTTTCTTGTCTATGGCTTGTCAAGATCAGGTAGACACCGCATCTCAAGATAACAAAAACATTTCCGCGTTCTTGCTTTTCAATGTTACAGGATTTCTCATTAGCTACATTATTTTGCCATTATAGGTAGTAAATAGTAAAAAAATAGAATGCTGGTGTTCACGTGAAATCAGAATGAGTGCTTATTTAGTTGTTTTGGAGCTGGACCTCAGACATTAATAAAACAAATGTACTGCCAGTGATCCACGGCATATCAGTAATGAGCTTTGGTCCTAATGAGACTATTGCAGTGATGCCGCTTTGGCTTGAGCAGAGTTTTATTGCTGATTGACTGTAGCTCAGCTCAAATGCCCTGGCAATCATTTCACATCTCCAACCAACCAGACTAATGCAGACTTTAAAATCTGCATGTTTCTATTAATCTTCATTCTGCTTTTTAAGCCTACGATATCGCGTCTAATACATATAAATTCTAAATACATTCTAAATAATCAGCTATCATTATTTTGCTGTAGCCTATAACCTGTGGCACACAATTTTAGCAAGTAAAAGAATGAAATCTTTAATGATGTTTATGAAATAAATGCAAGAATAGCTTTTATATTTTTAGTAATGCAACCCAAATTCCAAATATATCCCAAAAAGACATCTAAAAGACTTTCAAATCACATTGATTCACAATCGAAAATAATAAATGTTTACATTGAGAAATTTTACACTTTCATAAATGAGCTCATTTGAAATTGGATGTCTGCTACAGGTCGCAAAAAAGTTGGCACGCGGGCAACAAAGGGCTAAAAAAGCAAGGCATTTTGAAAAGATTCAGCTGGCATCAGGTCTGTAGCGTGATTAGCTATAAAAGAGGCTCTCAAAAAAGTAAAGATGGGCAGATGATCTCAAACCAGTGAAAGAGTGCATAAAAAGATTGTGGAATAGCTCAAGGTCAAATCACGAAGGCTTTGCAAACCTCATCATCTACAGTAAATGACATCATCAAAAGATTCATAGAAACTGTAGAAATCTCTGAGTGTAGGGTGCTTTCACACCTGCCTCATTTAGTTCGGTTGAATCGCACTAGAGTTCGTTTTCCTGCTTGGTGCGGTTCGTTTGGGCAGGTGTGAATGTAACAATCGCACCTGAGTGCACACCAAAAGCGGACCAAAAGAGGTGGTCTCGGTACGCTTTCAAACGAACACTGGAGCGGTTCGTTTGTGGTGAGAACATGATCCGAACTTGAACAAACCCAACTGCAAAAAGTACTGCGCCTTTTTGGACTAATCCAGCTGCCGTAGTCAGCTGTGCTGTGCATTATGGTATGAGGAGACGTATTTGTTGACAGTTACTGCTTTAAAATGAATTCACGCCTCCTCCTGAAGTGACTTGCGATGCACCTTCGCCGTTTCCAGTGCATTAAAACACTGTTTTGCATCCGCGCTTCTTTCTCGAAATGTATAGTTTGTCTAAAGTGATGTATACAAACTATATAGTATACGATGACCAG
>JAUMHQ010000044.1:21115414-21127266 GCA_032361165.1 Enteromius paludinosus | reverse complement strand
TTTCCCCTTACCTAAGCTACATACCTTCTATGTACATATCAGAGAACAATTTAACATATTCTCTCAATGCATTCTATAGCACCATTAAGTGCTTGTATACATGTGCATATGGGAACAGGAAACAAGATCTTCAAAGACAAAGAGAGTACCGGGAGGAGATAAGAGAAATCCAGGCGAGAGTGAAGGGAAGACCTCTGTTACTGGAACAGGTAGCGCAGGTGATAATTATTATTTCATTTTATTAATTTGATTTTTTTTCCCTTTTAGTAAAAGAAGAGACATTCATCTCTACTAGAAATTTTCATTGTGATAAAGCTCTCTCTTTCTCAGATGAATGCTAAGAGAGCAGCAGAAAAGCTCTACTCTGCCACTTTGCATGGATGTGGTCTGAGTGAATCCTTCATCAGCAGTAAAGCTCCTAAAGGTTTGAAACACAGACAGACTCCAAGCCCCGCCTACTCTGGCAGCCAAACCCCACCCACATACAGGTATAAGAGCCTGGAGGTCTCTGTTCAGTCAGACATTGTAGTAGTGTATTAAAAGAAAAGTCTCCAGTCTCCAAGTTGTTATCATTCCTTCTTTTATATTAAAAACAGGTATAAAGATAATGAGGAACTTCTGCAGGATTCTCTTCTCGATGACTACGCAGATGATTATGAGGAGTATGACCATGACATGGAGGCAGAACTCACGGACAGAGATGAGGACGACAGACACGGTGAAGACGCTGATGAGGAGAAGGGCAACGATGAAGGACACTCATATCACGACAAGCTGGATTTTGATGATGATGAACAGGATGAGCGTGATAAAGATGATGATGTCCGCAGTAAGCACAGCCAGAGCAGCAGGGGTAGTGAAAGTAAAAACAGTCACCATAGCGACAGGAGCAGAACAGGTAGTATTAATTAAGTGACAAAAGTGATCATTAGCTTCATTCTGCGTATTTAGATTGTTTTTAAACCAAGCAAACCTCAGTAGCAAATTGTTGTAAGTTATATGTGTGAGAGAGGAAATCTAACAAACCGTATTAAAGGCATAGTTCACCCAAAAGTAAAAATTGCATAATTTAGGTTCAAGGTAGGGTTTATTGTCATTTCACTGTATACAGGGAGACGAAATGGCAAGAGCTCTGGATCTACAGTGCAGTACGGTGTACATTTTAGGACATCCTCAGACCTCAGTGATAAAAAATTAAAATGTGTCATGCCTCAGACTAAACGGCCTTTTTCAATGGACCAAATAGCATCGTGACTTAGACTGAAACGTTTCAGGTCTCGGAAAGAATGACGTCCGGTGTCAGGTCTCGTACAATCAGGCATAGGGCGAAACGGACTCCGATTAAAAGGCATCAGACAAAAAGTCATCAGGCGAATGGGACTCAGTTGGAGTGTGATGTGTTGCGTTGCCCCGCCCCGCCCTGTGTGACGTCACATTACCGTGCACTATTACTAACTTTTTAAACATGCACAAAATACTCGTGAAATGCATGTTATCCTATGCATCAAATTTAATTAGTTTAGCATTGGTCCCGATGCCGTTTGGTCCATTGACAAAGGCCTTTTAGTCTGAGGCATGATCCATTTTCATTTAATGACTGAGGTCTGAGGATGTCCTAAAATGCACACCATAGTGCAGACATAAAATAGCGCAATATGACTAGAATTATTTAATTAAATAAAGTGGAAATAAAATAAGACAAAGACACAACATTGTACAAGACAAGAACAGTGCAATCAGACAATATGTAATGATGTAAATCTATTTGTATGTGCAAATATTGTTATGTAAGTCTATGGTATGTTTTACTGCTGAAAACAAAAGAAGATATTTTGAAGAATGAATAAATAAGTTTTAATTTTTGGGTGACCTGTCCCTTTAAGAACATGTACAGATCACAATTCCACCCATAAAAATAAATTAATAAATAATATGGAGCACTGAGAGTCACAGGGGGGAAAAGTTAAATAATAAAAATACAATTGTATAAATCTTATATTGTAAGAGTAATGGTGAAATGTGATGAATTATCAAAAATAATAACGATGATGCTGCAACTGATCTTAAAACTACACTTAAAACTTCTTTAGGCATTATTTCCTTTTTTATTTTTAATTTGATGAATGTGACCTGGATATGTTTACTTGGCATTCACTCAATATACAGTAATGAATGTATGTGAGTGTTTATATATATATATATATATATATTTGGAAACTATTAATTGTCCAATATCATATATATTTAACAAAGGGCGAATATTATTTGATGTTACACATTAAATGAGTGTTTGCATATGCAATAAGAGGAAAAAAATAACTTAATATGCGAAAATAAACTTTATTATCGCAATTTTATTTGTTTAGCACTTCTTTTCATACTTCCTGAATATAAATACGAGCATATAAAACATGTTACACATGAGCCACGGCCTAAAAATACACAGCATGGTCAGTTACTGTTTGTACATCACAGGCAACATCTCAGTAATTTTCCATGCTCCACGCGGTCCAGCCCACCACACGCTCACGCTGTGATGCAAAACCCGCCTCGTACATGAGACCAAGGGCAAAAGACGCTCTGGGAGGGGTCAATCCTAACCGACGGCGCCTCTAGCCAATCACAAGCGTTCAATGCTTCCGCGTCGCTCTCTCCGACCAATCAGCCGCAGCGGAGGGCGTGAGCGCAGTCCGAATTTTACGCGGCGCTACGGCGTGAAAACTAAACCGAGATGGAATATGCCAGTCTGAACCGGTTTCAACCGGTCTTGCGTGTGATGCATGAGACTACAGAGGAGCTGGGTCACAGTCTCTCGCAGATATCTGCTTCCAAAACAACGTTTTTTTCTGCAATAGACAAAAGAATAAACTAACGATTGGTTTGATGCTGTTGTTATAAAACGGAATGAGTAGTTAAAGCGAGCTGTGAACCGTCATACAGAGAGACAGATGAACTAACACGAGCTGCTGACTGAAAGAGGATCTGGACTCAATTACTGAAGACAATAATTAAAAATAACACCGAAATTGTGTGTTTTGGGGGGTTTCCATGCATCGTTTGTTTCGCACTATAGTGTGTTTGGCTATACAGCGAGGTAACCAGCTAGTTAGCATTTGAAGTGAACTTGCTAGATGCTCAGATTGTATTTTTAATACACACGCTATCCGTGTGTAAAATGAGATAAATACGCAAGGCACTTTTTTTTTTACCTCACGTCTTGATCTTGTTTTGACGCGACGCACGTTTCCAGGGCACTTAACGTTAACCTAGTTGCTGATTCCAAACCACGTTAGCATTGTTGTTTTTCCAGCGAGAAGGAGTATTGGTTAAAACAGGTAAGTTAAAGGTTGTTCTTGAAGTGTTTGTTTGAAACGGTTATCTCCTATAAATATAATCTTCGATAAGCGAGTTGAATGGAGTGGTAGTTTGCTGACACACTGCTAGCGTTGACCAGAAACGAAAACGCGGTTTGTTCCTATTCGCTTCCCGTAACTGCAAGGCGCTCAACTAGAATTCATGTGGGCTGCTTTTTAAAAAGTTTGATCAGTGCGTATGAAAATCTGTTGACTGAAATGCGTGTTTACTTTTTGTTTTTCTAGTTGTAGAGGGAACACATTTAATGTGTGTTTAAACTGCCAATTTTTAGGAGTGTTTAACTAGCTGTTGTAACGATGATCTCCGCAAAACTGTCACTTATAGGTTGTATTGAAACGCAACTGCATGCTTAAGCAATCTGTTTTGTGGACTAAAGTGCACCCACGTGGTCAATTGAGCCATTAATGTGGTGTATGTTAGCATCAGAGATCATTCTGGTTAAACAGCTAGTAAACTGTTAGGAGGAATGTTCACATAAGTATCACAATTGATTTTTGATAGGTAAAAGAGGTTGTCCGTCTTGTCTTGCAGCTCTATGCCGGCAGACATGACCATGTTGGCGGATCACACAGCACGGCAGCTGCTGGACTTCAGTCAAAAGCTAGACATTAATCTTCTGGACAATGTTGTCAACTCCATGTATTATGATGTGGGATCTCAGGTACGGGTAGATTTGTAAAGCTTTTGAGGTTTTTATCGCATACAAATTGTTATTTGAGGTTTTATCAGACATGTAGAGTACATCAAAAGTGGTTTTCGTTGTGATTTATTTTAGCAAAGACTGGCACAAGAAGTTCTCACGAACCTCAAGGACCACCCAGATGCCTGGACCAGAGTGGACACTATACTGGAGTTCTCACAGAACATGAAGACAAAAGTATTTTAACACTAATGTTCTCCTTTGAGCCAGTTTATAAGAGTACCAAGGCTGTGAGCATATTCTAAACTGATGTTTGCTCTTTTTGCAGTACTATGCTCTTCAGATACTGGAGACGGTGATCAAAACACGCTGGAAGATTCTTCCACGGAACCAGTGTGAAGGTGAGGGACTGTACCACTTGAGTCTGAACATTAACACACACTGACCTTGGTTTTTATAGAAGATTTATTGTACACCTCCACATTATACAACACTGCTGTCACGTGAAATCCTCACACTCTTAAGAAATGCACAAATAACGGACTTCTCTCTCCTCAGGAATTAAAAAGTATGTAGTTGGGCTGATTATCAAGACATCGTCTGATCCCAACAGCGTAGAGGTGATTAAAAAGCTGCAGATATTTACTATTATTTTTGTACAATTTAAGTGAATTTAAATGCAGTTTTAGTTTCATATTTTCCTGCTTAATTTTAAAGTTTTTAACTTTTACAACTTCTGTAAGCTATTTGTTTTAATTGTACTTTAAACAAAAGTTAGAGATTGCCATGGCAATTAACTAAAATAAGTTTAGATTTATTTATTTATTTTTTTTATTTTATTAATTTGCTTTTTTTTTATCAGTTAGTTACAACCATTAAACATTTGTGCAAAAAAAACAACTTTTTTTTTATTTTGGTTTTTATTCATTTAATTAATTAATAATGTTTTAGTATAGTTATGTTTTAGTTCAACTCAAAGTAAATGAAAATTTTATATTTAATATATATTTAATATTTGCCTTGCTATCTAACGGATATAACTTTTTTTTTAAACTTCTTATTTTACTTGATGTTTAATATATTTCTATTAATTAGTTAGTTACAGTTAGTTGGTAGCAATTGAAATTATTAAATATATTTTCATTAATTTAAATAAACTGAAATAAAGCAATATTTAACAATTTTATTTCAGTTTATACTATATAATATTTTTATTGTTGTTTTTATTCATATAAATTTTAGCAGACAGTAATTACTTTTGTTTTAAAATGCAAACATATAAATAAAACCTATATTTTAACAAATAAAAATTACAATGAACAATAGTCATAAAGATAAGTGAAACAAAAAATATTTATATTTTTCCCCTACCCAAAACCCAAAAGTGCTATCTAGTGGTAAAACTAGGTACTGAATGCATAATAAACATATTGACCACAAGTTTGTAGATAGTCACCATTTTTATTTTATTACATTTAGCATTCAGTTGTTTGTTTTCCGTTAACTATAACCTTGATTAGTACGAGTCGTATTGCTGAATGCATCTGTGTTGACTTATTTTTGTACTCATACAGAAGGAAGGGGTTTACATTGCAAAGCTCAACATGATCCTGGTGCAGGTGAGTGTGTTTTCAGGGGAAATCGATAGTCGTGATACTGTGAGAGCGAAGGGCTCGTGGGTTTATTGCTGTTGATATCTTTGTTTATGTGTAGATTCTAAAGCAGGAGTGGCCGAAGCACTGGCCCACGTTCATCAGTGACATTGTGGGAGCAAGCCGCACAAGCGAGAGCCTGTGTCAGAACAACATGATCATCCTGAAGCTCCTCAGTGAGGAGGTGTTTGACTTCTCCAGCGGGCAGATGACTCAGGTCAAAGCCAAACATCTGAAGGACAGGTACAGATGACCTGTAACACATGTGACATTTACAGACTTTGCAGGGTGTGGTTTAGCCAAAATAACCTCTTTTTCTGTTTTTTTGTCCTTTTGCAGTATGTGCAATGAATTTTCCCAAATCTTCCAGCTGTGTCAGTTTGTTATGGTATGTTGAGGGCATAATATTACAGCGTTCGTGTTTTTATAATTCAGCATTAGGTATAGTTCACCCAAAAATGTAAATTTGGTGAAAATGTCAGGCTGTTCAAGATGTCTATGAGTGTTTGGTCATGGCAAAAGATTTGGAGAAATTTTGCATTGCACCAGTTTCTCACCAATTGATTCTCTGCCATGAATGGGAGCCCAAACAGCTGATTTAAAAACATTTTTCCCTTTTTTGGGTGAACTATTTAATTCTGTGCAGTTTAATATATTCATGCCTCTTATTTTTTAACCTGACTGGATGTTTTGTACATCAGGAAAATTCCCAGAATGCCCCTCTGGTCCAAGCCACATTGGAGACCCTCCTTCGTTTCCTGAACTGGATTCCGCTTGGCTACATATTTGAGACCAAGCTCATCAGCACGCTGGTGTACAAGGTAACGAGACTCGAGGTCTCTATTTGTAACTCATTTGATTTAGTGTAATCAGACTGCCGTCACTCCTCTCACAAAGGCGCACTGTCATTGGTTCAGCTTGCCATTGCGTAAGAAAGAGAGGCAAATCATTGGAGCGCTGGCTGTTCTTATTGGATCTCTGCTCAAAGCTTTGTATCCCAGCTGGTGCTCCAACATTTATAGACCTTTCTCTTCTTTTATTTTTAGAAATCTCTGCATGTTCCAGAAAGTTTATCGTTTGTGTTCTGATTAATTCCACAGTTTCTGAATGTTCCGATGTTCCGGAACGTTACTCTGAAGTGTCTGACGGAGATCGCAGGCGTCAGTGTCAGTCAGTACGAGGAGCAGTTTGTCAACCTGTTCACTCTCACCATGATGCAGCTCAAACAGGTACACACACCTATAAACCATTTCTTATTTTAATTCGGCAAGGACAGCTCAAATTGATCAAATGTGATGATAAAGACATTTATAATGTTACAAAGATATCTATTTTAAAGAAATGCTGTTCTGTTCCTCAAAGAATCCTGAATTGAAATATATCAGAGTTCTGTTTGCTGCATGAGGGGTCTAGAAACTTTCAAATGATGTTTTTGTGAAAGCTTTCATGGGGGAAACAAAAATGTCCAAACCTGAAAGTATTAATTTTGAACGACACATCAAATGCACCATAAAAACTAGTGAAATGTCCAAAACCATAACCCTCATTCACTCCACAGATGCTGCCTCTGAACACAAACATCCGTCTGGCGTATTCAAATGGGAGAGACGATGAACAGAACTTCATCCAGAACCTCAGTCTGTTTCTCTGCACCTTCCTCAAAGAGCACGGACAACTGATAGAGAAGAGACTGAACCTCAGAGAGACGCTCATGGAGGTACACACAGTTAAGTGTAGACAAATAGATGAAGTCATACACAAGCTCCTAATTGTTTGACCCCTGTGCACTCAGGCTTTACATTACATGCTGCTGGTGTCAGAGGTGGAGGAGACGGAGATCTTTAAGATCTGTTTGGAGTACTGGAACCATCTGGCTGCTGAGCTCTACAGAGAGAGTCCCTTCTCTACCTCCACCTCCCCGCTGCTCTCAACCAGCCAGCACTTCGACGTGCCGCCCCGCAGACACCTCTACCTGCCTGTGCTCTCCAAGGTGAGTTAGGCAAGCTGTACTGCTGCTCTGCCTCGAAATATTGATAGCCGGAGGAAAAACTTAACTGCGTTCTTGACCCGTCTCAGGTGCGTCTGCTGATGGTGAGTCGCATGGCCAAACCGGAGGAGGTTCTGGTGGTGGAGAACGATCAGGGCGAGGTGGTGAGAGAATTCATGAAGGACACGGACTCCATCAACCTCTACAAGAACATGAGAGAGACTCTGGGTAATTATGGGCTGTTATCTAACTGAGTGGGGAAAGTGGATGGAGAAAGCTAGATACTGATGTGTTTCTACTGTCCAGTCTACTTGACTCATCTGGACTATGCGGATACGGAGCGGATCATGACAGAGAAGCTTCATAATCAGGTGAACGGTACCGAGTGGTCCTGGAGGAACCTGAACACGCTGTGCTGGGCCATCGGCTCCATCAGTGGGGCCATGCATGAAGAGGATGAGAAGAGATTCCTCGTCACTGTCATTAAGGTATTCATGCATTTTTTTTTTTTAATTGCCCATCAGAAAATGTTTCTGTGAAAACAACTGTTTAAGTGCAACTGAAATGTTTGTTGTTGCATACTATAACACTTTTTATACAATGTATGCAACTTTCATTCAGCAAGAATGCATACAGTTGGTTGCAGTGAAGATTTTCTCAGTGTTTCAAAATATTTCTTTTTTTTCAAGTAAATGCAAAGGGATAAACGCATATGAGCTGCATCAGATCTGCATATTAGACTGATTTCTGAAGGATCATGTGACACTGAAGACCGGAGTGATGGTGCAGCTCTAATCACAAGAGTAAAGTTGTGAATTTCTTTTTCAGGACTTGCTGGGTCTGTGTGAACAGAAAAGAGGGAAAGATAACAAGGCCATCATCGCCTCCAACATCATGTACATTGTGGGCCAGTACCCACGATTCCTCAGGGCCCACTGGAAGTTCCTCAAGACTGTGGTCAACAAGCTGTTTGAGTTCATGCACGGTGAGGAGCAGGCTGTTTGAGGGTTTTTTTTGCTAATCTTCTCATAAGGGCATATATTAATTGGAAAGTCCCTCTCTGTCTTTCTCAGAGACCCATGACGGCGTGCAGGACATGGCCTGCGACACCTTCATCAAGATCGCTCAAAAGTGCAGGAGGCATTTTGTGCAGGTTCAGGTGGGGGAGGTGATGCCCTTCATCGATGAGATCCTCAACAACATCAACACCATCATCTGTGACCTGCAGCCGCAGCAGGTGCACACGTTCTACGAGGCTGTGGGCTACATGATCGGAGCACAGACGGACCAGGCTGTCCAGGAGCGCCTGATCGAGAAATACATGCTCCTCCCCAACCAGGTGTGGGACAGCATCATCCAGCAGGCCACCAAGGTGAGGAGAAGAAGATAGAAATAATCGAATTAAAACATTTTTTAGCTGCTATTGTATTTTAGTTGTAATTTTATTTTGGCACATCAAGTTAAACCATTGTGTGTTTATTAAATAGTTTTTATTTTTACATTTTCATTTAATTTAAGTTTATTTACATTTCTTTTACATTTATCAACATTTAATTGTTTTGGTTTAAGTTAACTAAGTATAACTATGTCTATATTTTCTGTACTTTATAGTGTCTTATTTTACAGTTTATTCATATTTTTAGTACATCAAGATAAAAATGAGTTTAACAACTATTAGAATTTTTTTTTTTTTAATGATCCGTTATTTTAATTTACTTTTATGGTTTCATCATTTTAGTCAAAAAAAGCCATCATGAAACATGTAATTAATCAAGATTTCCCATTATATATAAAAGCGTTAAATAATAGAAAACAGATTAGGTTTTTTTGTTGTTGTTCTTTTAATGGTTAATTAATGTGAAGTTAAAAATACCTGAGCACATGATGTTTCTCTTTAATCAGAACGTGGACATCCTGAAAGACCCAGAGACGGTGCGTCAGCTAGGCAGTATCCTGAAGACCAACGTGAGAGCGTGTAAAGCTGTGGGTCACCCGTTCGTCCTGCAGCTGGGCCGAATTTACCTGGACATGCTCAATGTCTACAAGTGCCTGAGCGAGAACATCTCTTCTGCCGTCCAGAGCAACGGTGAGACATGGCGCACATGACCCAGCAACTGCCATGTAATATCAGCTCGTGTTAAACTCTTTGGCCTTCCTCTGCAGGTGAGATGGTGACCAAGCAGCCTCTGATCCGGAGCATGCGGACGGTGAAGAGAGAGACGCTAAAGCTCATCTCCGGATGGGTCAGCCGCTCCAACGACCCACAGATGGTTTGTTCTGACGTTCCTAAATCAGTCAACAATGAGTCAGGTTGACAGCAGTACAAAGCATTGTTGTGGTTTCTTCAGGTTGGAGAGAACTTTGTTCCACCTTTGCTGGAGGCAGTTCTCATCGACTACCAAAGAAACGTTCCAGCAGCTCGAGAACCAGAAGTGCTCAGCACGATGGCAACCATTGTCAACAAGCTGGGCTCACACATAACAGGAGAGATCCCCAAAATATTTGACGCTGTGTTCGAGTGCACCCTCGAGATGATCAACAAGGTTAGTTCATCCTGTCCTCGGAGTTGTTTCTTCTAGTTCAGACCAGCAGAAGTCTTGTAGAGAGTGTAGAGCTAACAAAAATAATTGTTTTTCCTTGAAATTGTAATTGTAAATCAGAACTTCGAGGAGTTCCCCGAGCACAGAACACATTTCTTCTACCTGCTGCAAGCCGTCAACTCCCAGTGTTTCCCAGCATTCCTGTCCATCCCACCAGCGCAGTTCAAACTGGTTCTGGACTCCATCATCTGGGCCTTCAAACATACCATGAGGAATGTGGCCGACACAGGTGAGCTTGAACAAATAAACACGCACTTCTCTGTGTGAAAGCAAAAGAAACTCTGTCTGTGTTTCTGCACAGTATGTTTCTCATACACAAATGAAAGCGCTGACTGTGTGTTTGTGCGTCTCCAGGGCTTCAGATCCTGTTCACGATGCTGCAGAACATCGCACAGGAAGAGGGAGCAGCTCAGAGCTTCTATCAGACTTACTTCTGCGACATCCTGCAGCACATTTTCTCCGTTGTCACGGATACGTCTCATACTGCTGGTCAGTTGCTAGGCAGAGACAGAGTGACATGTTTTCAGCATAACTAATGGAGCTGTTGTTTTGAACAAAACTGCTTTACGTCAGTCAAGCAGTGAATCGGGTCATTTTCCACCTGAAATACAATCGGGGGGAAATATAAAGAAACTTGGATTAGTTTTTTTTTTTGGCTTTGACGCATTTTTTTTTTAAATTAAATTATAGCATTTAAATTGTGACGTGTTTGTACTGATTTAAACGTAAAATATTTTAGTGCAAATGACTAACTCTGAGGTTAAAATCTGTGTGTGTTTTGATGAATGTTTTGTGCCCGGCAGGTCTGACAATGCACGCCTCCATCCTTGCCTACATGTTTAACCTGGTGGAAGAAGGTAAAATCAGCATCACTCTGAACGCAAGCACCACGAGCAACAATCAGGGCTACGTGCAGGAGTACGTGGCCAATCTATTGAAGACGGCCTTCCCACATCTGCAAGAGTAAGTGCAGCCTGGAGCACAAGGACTGTGTGTTCAGTGTGTTGTCCGTGTCATGTGTTCATGTTAATGTTGGGTTTTGTTTTCTCTTCAGTGCCCAGGTGAAGGTGTTTGTCACGGGTCTGTTCAGCTTGAATCAGGACATTCCTGCCTTTAAAGAGCACCTCAGGGACTTCCTGGTCCAGATCAAGGTATGTCACTTCCCTCTACCTAGATTTTGACTTCCTCTTTCTCAAAATATTAATGGGTACACAAATGAGCAAGGCAGACATTTCAACAGCCGTAGTCTTTGTTCCACCTCAATTTATATTAATATAAATTTATTTATATATATATATATTATTTTATATTAGTGCTGTCAAATGATTAATTGCATCCAAAATAAGTTTTTCTTTACAATATATATGCGTTTATGCTGTGTTTGTTTATGTTAATATTAAAACACACACATAGTTAATATTTTGAAAGTATTTACTTAAATGCATTTATACATTTATTTTCTTATATTTAATATTATATCTAAATTTATTTAATATAAACATAACATTTTCATTAAATATATACATGCATGTGTGTGTGTGTATAATAATATATATATATATATATATATATATATATATATACTTAATAAATATACA
>JAUMHQ010000044.1:20936856-20949333 GCA_032361165.1 Enteromius paludinosus | reverse complement strand
CAATTGCCTAAACATAGAATAACAAAAAAAAACACTAAACGTTATGTGTCAAGCCATCAGAACCGAACCGAACCGAACCAAAAACCGTGTTAAAAAACCGAGGTATGTATTGAACCGTAGGCTAACTGTATTGTTGCATCCCTAGTGTTCATCATAAATGTATGCATTTAAATTTAAATTTAAAGACATAAAAAATCCTTACTGTTGGTTACCTATCATAAAATTCATTTTATCACAGCTATCAATGAAAATATGTCAAATATGTGTAAAATATGTCATATTTAAGATGCCGGAAAATAACAAAACAGACACTTTGCTATACCAGAATTCATAGGAATTAAATTTAAAATGATAAATAAATAAATAATAATAATTAAAATCAATTAAAATGAGATGATGAATAGATGTGCCAAGAAAATTGCTCCTTGTGAACGGCATGTGTGTATTATAATTTTTTTGTTGTCTCACGACCAATATGCTTTGGCAAAAATCGTTGTACGAATTCGTAAAAACAGGCACGAACTGCTGTGAGATAGGTCAGGTAATACAGTAAAACCCAGCAAATGAGACCCAGTGCTTGTCAAGCTTCTTCCAAGTTCTACCTTCCACTAATTAAACTTTATATAACTTTCCTACATCATTTAACTATTTCCATGCTAATGTATTCAGTGTAACTCCTCCGCAAAATAAAAAAAGCATTAATAAACATAATAAGTGAACGCTTTATTGATTCGTGTGGATGCAGCATATGGGAGTCCGCTGAATAACAGCTGAACACCTAGAAATATCCTGCGGTGTGACACTACAAACCTTCGAAATAATCTGTCACACTGCAGGACTAAAGAACCAGTCGAGGCCAAAAGTGATTAAAAGTAGTGGGGAAGAAATACATCTACAAACTCCCTTGAAAAATGCGTCAGCTACACAAACACAAGCGCACTCTGTCCCTTTTCCGTGAGAAAGCCAGCAGTCTCATTATTTCTGTTCCTCTCTGACTGTTTTCCCCCTCATAAGATCTCTTTCTCGGCTACAGAAGCGCATAATGATGAGAGTTCAATGCGATCACGTCTCTCGTCAGTGATGAGTGTACTTGAGCAGGAGCATCAGGCATGCTTCCTGGCTTCCATTAAACGCACTTCTCAGGAATACTGAGGAAAGAGCCGCACCATGGAGCCTAAAAAGCACCACTGGCTTGACGATACGCGCTAAATGCACAGTGAGCTTTTGGCACAGGAGCCCCTGACGGCTTGGGCTTCGCTGTAGGTCTGTTGTGCCAAGCGTTTTCTTCCCGTCACACAGGCACCAGAGTCCCTGGGCAGCAGGAGGAGCTCGTGGTGTCTGCGGCCTGCAGGCTCGTACAGAGCAGACTGGCTGTGGTTTTACAGCGGTTCAGCGTCTGAGGTTTAATGAAGTGCTTTCGTGAGACCACTAAAGCCAACAAAGAACAAGCAATGCTGCAAAAAATTTCATTTCTGCCAATTTTCTCACCCTGATGTTGTTGCAAAAACACTTTGGAGTTACTTTTTTTGACATGCCACACAGGAGGAGACATTTAGCAGAATGTCAAAGCTGCTCTTTTCCCCAAATCTACAGGATAGGTGTCCAGGGGGAGTCGATAAATACCTTGAAAGTATTGAAATTAGTCCACGTGACTCAGCTTTGTTTGAAAAAACCCAAAATGTGTTTCATTTTAAAGCTTCGATTAGGAAGCTGTTGTGTGAATTAACAAGTGTTTGATGCAGGACTGTTCATCGGTTTGATGATGGTAAGATTTTTTTAAAGAAACCCGTCAGGCTCACTAAGACTGCATTGAATCAAAAACATGGTTCAATGCAGTACTATCACGAAATATTATTACAATGTAAGTTTTCAATTTCCATGAATTTTAAAATGCAATTTATTTTTTCTGCTACCAAAGCTGAATTTTCAGCATCATTACTCCAGTCTTCATTGTCTCACAATCATTCACAAATGCTACTCAAGAAACATGTCTGATTGGTGCTAAAAGTAACTTTTGTAAATTCTGTAAATGCATATGAAAGACAGCAAAAAATATACAAAGCTAATTGTATGTCCATGAAAACATATGTGCACATATATGATTTTAGCAAAAACTTTTAAGGTTCGTTTTTTGGAAAATAAAATGTTGACATTTGGTTCAAATAATGTTCCATTGTCATTCAGCGTAACACAATATTTATGTAAAATATTTAAACCACATGCTTTTTCTGACTTGTATATAAACATATTAACTTCTGTTATGTTTTAAATCCTTCCTGACAAGTCGGCAAAACCTAGGATAGTAGCAAATTTGAAAAATGTAAAATAACACCTAATTAGTATGTGGGGTGAAAGTAGCTTTTTAGTATTTTAATTGGTTTTAATACGGCTTTTAAATAGTCGTTCAATGTGTCATAAATCATTTTTTGCTGTAAATATACCTGACAAAACATTTTTAGAGGGTGTCTCCTGTAAATCAGGAAAAAATGTATCATAATGAATTTTTTGCTCAGAAAAACAACAACAATAAAAAATGCAATTAAAATACTTTTTAAAATTGCCACACATATATGTATTTAATATATATTTAAAAATGCCCTTTTTTTGTGATCCACAGAAAAGGAGAAGCAGAATGTTCATTTGCAGTAACACGAGGGTGAGTAAACGCTGAAATAAAAGAAAAAGCCCTTAAAGGAGAATTCAAGGAAGCTTCCTCACTTATTTTAATTACCCTCAACTTATTGCATGAGTCACTGCAGTCTTTGCTTGGATTTGTCTTACTCTGCTGTCTGTAACGGGTGGGACTGTGGGTTTCTCCACCCCAGGCCGCACGATCCCGCTGGAGGACTGACAAACAACAGGATTAGCTCCCAGTGCCTCTAATTCCACCGGCTGCAAACAATGCTAACACAAAATGATTAATTCATTAGTTAACACACTCTGAAGTACCCCGAGTCAGCCTTGTCTAATTAAAAATGAATTAAATGAAAGGGGAAAGAAAAAAAAACACCACAGAGCTTGTTTTCTGTTTTTAAGACCAGAGCCAAACGACTGCAGTACCTGCCCTGAGGTGAAGAGGGCGGCGGGAGAACGGATCTGCCCTTTTGAGAAACGCCGTCTGAAACCAAACTCTCTCGAGCCACAAGTTACCAACCTTGTGATAACATTAGATATCAATAATTAATACTCTGCAGTGGCACTGCAGTGAGTGGATTATGACAACATCCCAGAGGACAGGAGAACATACACAGACACAACGGGGCCCGCGATTGGCTAGTCCATTAATACCGTCGACTCGTTTTTCTAGCATATTTCACAGGTTTCATTTTTAAGCTTTAATATTTTAGCTGCAGTGCTTTAAAGCAGGTTGAATTAGGGGACGCGGAGATTTTAGCATGATAACTGTACTGTCAGCATGGCAAAACCCTCTCTAAATGCTCTAATAGCCAAAGTGACCATGTGTGTTGAAGATTATTCATATGCTAGAGTACGCAGATATATGCATTTCGCTGCATTTTGTCCAATTAAGTGCTCTTAAGAATGTCTTTCATGCTAATGCAGCTGATAAGCACGTATCAAATTATGGCACATGGCTGTGATGCAGGCTAACCAAAGAAAAGACCAGAAGAAAATACCTACACTAGCTGTCTTGACCACTTTGCGCGACAGGAAGTGCGTGTGCAAGGTCTTGATGACTTTATGTAACTGAAAATGTTATTTAATTTTTTGTAAAAAAATATATATATATAGGAGGACTTGAACGCACCATTAAGATGTCTTCAAGGAAAGAAATAAGTATGGTAATTAATAAAAATCACCATTAAAGAATGTTTTAAAGAATTTGTTTTTATTAGGTGGTCACAGAAATCTCCCTGCAATGTTCGGTGAACGTTGATTTATGATTATTTACAGAAGTACAGAGAATTTTAGGAGAATCAATTTACTAGTTATTGACTAGTTGGAACCTCCACTAAATTAGAAACTAATTTAACACTGGTAAAAGAAAAAAATGACGCACTTCCCCTTTAAGATTCGTTAAAGAACAGAACTCCTGAACTGAAAACTCATTTAATGCCGGAACTCGTTTTTCTGAACAACAAGCCAAATTACCCCCCCCCAAAAAAAACCCACACAGTCGCATGGTAAAAAAGGGAAGATTTGAGCAGCTGAGAGGGAGCAGGGCGTCTGCAACACGGCAAACAAGATTAAAGGCCGATGTAGCAGCTGGCCACTCATGCGCTGTCGGAAGGCAAAACAACCTGAGATCTCGCCGTCTCTCCTCTCCTCCTTCAGGGATGGACACGTCAACACCGCTCAGCTGGCAAAACACAAGCCTGCACAATTTCATTTCTGAATATAAGCCTCTGCAATGGGTCGATCGATCAGGCGGATTAGTTTTTTTGTGCTGTCACGGCTGATTAGAAGGGCAAGATCATCAATGACCATTTTTGCTTGCTGTGAGGTGTGACATGGCTGACAAATTCTGGCATCCTGGCATCATACTAGAGCTGGGGAGAGATGATGGCATATACAGAATTGCCAATGTGCAATGTGTCAACTGGTAGAGACATATAACGCTTACACGGCCATCGCCATTGCAAGAAAGCACTGCGGCAATGTCTTATTTGTCATTTTGGCTTACGTGCTTCTGAACAGCAGCATAAAATCAAACTCTTTTATCCATATTTCAGTCGATTCAAGTTTAGTCGGCTCTTAAAAATCAGGCAATGCATGCAGATGGAACGCTACACTAAACGGCAAATATGTGTTTACTTTGAACAAGCGTTATACATGCTAATGCAATAGGAGGCTGCTTTAAAAGCGAACGCTCTCTGTCTGCTTGTTGCTGTACAGCGTGCAACCATGCGAGTTTAACGTTGCATTGGATGTGACAGCTAACTGTGAGCTGCGTATGAAAATTTGATGAACTAAGAAATTCTGCACGAATGCGGCTGGACACCAAAAACTCATGCTTTTACAACCTGCGCTGCTGATCAATTGTGTGTGAAGTCATATGCAAATTGAGGAAGCTGTTTGCATTGGATAAAGTCTCACGCATGCAAAATGAGAAAGGCTGCATATTATGTGCATGTGTGTGAAAAGGAGAGATCATGCTTCACTGCATCTGAAGCCCTTACCGGTGAGTTTCTCCAGCTCGGCCAGCGTGTCCTGGTACTCTTTGATGATCTGGTCGTAGCGAGAGATTACATCTTTTCGTAGGTTGTCCCAGTGTGGTGAGAGCTCTCCCAGATCTTTCAGCTCCTGTATCCTGTAGGAAACAAAATAAATCAATCATCATGTTGGCATGACTCATAGAATTCCCTTTGGACAAGGCCCCAATTCACAAACAGTGGTCTTTCACTGAGGGTGTGAAAACTTTTAGACAACAACAAAGCTGTCATATCACTAGCAAAAGCTAGCCTTCAACACACTAAATAAGCCTAACAACATGTTAAAATATGCTAGCTAAAACACGCAAAACATACTAAAACATTTTAAACATGCTAACAACAGGCTAAAACACATTAGAATTTTTAACATTAGTCCTGCTAAAACCATGCTTAAACAAATTTTATCCAACCTTAACTCTCAAGCTGGTTTTAGCTGGTTTAAATCAGCTAAGACCAGCCTGGCAAGCTGGAAATGTGGCCAGAACCCCTCTAAAACCAGCTTGCTGACTAGCTAAGACCAGGCTGGTCTCCCAGCTAAAACCATCCAACCAGCCTAAGCTGGTTTTAGCTGTTTTTTTCTGCAGGGATACTAGATGTTAGAAACAGAATGGAGCAAAGCTGTGTGTGAAAACATTAAAACGTGCTAGAAACAATGCTAACAATATGAAAAAATCATGCTAGCCACATGTTAGCAGTGTGTTAAAACATACCAGAAACTTTAATATACAAAACACAAAACATACTGAAGTCACAGTACGCTAGAAAGATGTGAACCATTTGCTAAAACATGTTAGCAACGCATTAAAACATGATAAGGACATGTTAAAACATTGGAAGTATGCTAGCAACTGGTTAAACATAACGTGCTAAATCATGTTAGCAATGCTTACTTTTAAACAAAATCCTTTTTTAACCTTTTTAAGCTTTCAGACTAGCATGACTTCCAGCTTTAATCATCTAGTTATTATTACTGTTCTTGTTTAACATCCAAAAGTCTAGCACTAGCGTATTTCTACTCTGCATTCAAAATGCTAATTTTTGCCGTAGCCTAATGAAAGCAGCAGTGAAGCAAACTAGATAAAAATCATGTTCTCCTGCATGATTTGAGACGTAAAGCATCTCAAGCTTCAATACAAGCTAAAACATCTGAATTAATGGTATATTTTAGATTTTACACTTTTCTGACTTGAAAACGTGTGAAACTCTGCGGCGGGTTCACTATTGGAGCAGTCCTTCAATAACAGCACAAAACCTGCATTACGCTGAGATAGACTCATCAAACACACAAGCTGGCGGATGTGCCCTTCAAACGGCTAAGATCAGACTGAAACGATCAGCGCTCTTATTGTTAAAAATGAGCTTCAACTCAACTTCACTAACTTTTCTGACATCAAAAAGTTGCAGAAGTGCGAAACAAGCCTTTTTTCAAGACACGTTTTGACGTTTAAGTTCTGAATGTCGCAGTGCGTTTTCTCAAACCGAGAAACCAGTGAATTTCATCACATGACCCCTTTAAATCTGTTTATACAGGAATTGAAAGGCACAAAACTCCAATTTTGCCTCCACTGGGCCTTTGAAAAGGGATCAAAGTCTATTTCTGTCCCCTGAAGCCGTTCAACAGGTGAAATACACTCATTCAGCAGCATTTAGCATAGACTTTCTCTTCACGTGTCACGCTCAGGGGCTTTGTTTCCGCGAAGTGTTGTGTCTTTATGTTGTCATGCGAGGTCTGCAGCGATTTGCTGCGTAACACTACGGTAGATTTAAGCACGTTATCTGTCGGTGCAGACTGACAGAGTCGAGTCTCATTAATAAACGGCTCAGGAATCTTTAATTGTGGAGGGCATTTCCAAAGGGAGCAATGATTAATTTTCATGTAAATTCAAAGTCTCTGTGATACTTAAATAATAATTTCAGAAATGTGATTAGCATCTTCAAAAGGAGCCAAAGGTGACAAGAGCGGCAGAAATGAAAGAAATGAGCAGAACAGAAGGATTATTGTTTCTATTGAAAGGAAAGAGCAGTGTTTTTTTTTTTTATAATTCAGCACCTTATTCTCTACATTTTTAAGCCAAAGTATGATGTTTCTGTGCCACTATACAGACATCCCAACCTGCAAAAACTCATTTCAGGGAGATGAGAGGACCCCCCATGAAAAAAATAACAGGGGGTCACTTCAACCAAATTTTATTTACTATTAAGTTACACAGCAAGTGATTTAAAACAGGACCTATAGGTATTTTTACACATGCATTTTACATGCATAGAACATTACTATTATTTCTTCCTCTGCCATGAGGATCTCGTAGGCTGCACTGAACTGATAATTTTGGTCCCCGAGAAACGAATTAAAACCCCGCCCACACTGAAAATTGATTGGCTTATTTTGCTGAGTAAGCCAATCAGGATGCTCTCTGTCTTGCACGCCCTATGAACAGGCAAACACGCGCAGTTCCACATGCACGCACAGCCTCTCTCACTCTTTCTCGTTCACTCCGTCTCATGCACCCATTCTAAGATCGTGCATTATAAGATGCACGATGCTGACATCAATGTCTCGCATGCATGCTCTTGCTCGCTTGGTCTAGATTCCTGGATATCACGGTTTGTGCAAAAATATGAAGCAGCAAAACAGTTTTCAACATTGGTAATAATCAGAAATGTTTCTTGAGCAGCAAATCAGGATATTATAATAATTTGTAAGGGATCATGAACTAAAAAATGGAGAAATGATCCTGAAAATTCAGATTTGATCAGAGGAATAAATTAAATTTTACAATGTATCCAAACAGAAAACGGTTACTTAAAACAGGAAAAATATTTCACAATTTTACTGTTTTTTGTTGTTGTTGTTTTTTTGAGTGAGTATAAAAGATGATTTATAAAAAAAAATTATACTGTACAAATCTTGACAACCCACAAAGTTTAAAAAATGAATTTGGCTTATTTCTGATTATAGTGTTAAATAAAGACACTTTTGTTAACCCAACCACAACTACTGCACAAACACCATTTCTAATCTTAAATAAAGCAATCATGTGATTTAAGCACCGATTAAAGGATCAAACACAATCCTCAGCTTGACTGATGTGTACACACGGGCTCATATGGGTCTAAGTATATAATCTAAGTTCACATTTCCACTCTGACATACAGTACACATAAGAAGATACTGTGAAGAGTGTAAGACAAACATGGACGCAAACACAATCTTCTGTGTTGCACAGAAGAAGAAAAAGGTTTGAAAATCAATTTTTCAATTTCAATTTCTATATGAACTTTAAGATGTGAAAGGACTGAAGTCTGAAGAGCGTTTGGACTAAGAGATGTTCAATGATCAAATTTGAGCAGGGCAATTACAGGTCCAAATTAGTGCCTCAGCCACCAGTCAGTCTCTTTCAAAAGACACCCAGGCCTTTAGATTGATCTATTCCGGTCTCGTTCTCATTGTCAAACAATGGTTATCTAAGGAAAACAGGCGAAAAGAAATTGTTATTACTTCACGCCGAGCCAGAGCAGTTAAAAGTCTGAGAAGATCTTGTGCCGAAGTTGTGGAGCCACTTAAAAAAGCATCATATCTACCATCTTGTTTTGTTCAAACGCTCCGACTTGAATTGTAATGTCGTTTTATCAGAATGTGCTTTGGGTGGAGCGGCGGCGATAATAAAAAAGAGATTTGTAGCGGAAAGAACGCATGCGGAGAGGAAGCGGAGGAAACTTCTGTTTCATATTTTATTGGGGTTTGGCTGGAAGAAAGGCACAGTGATAAAGAGCAGAGCTGAAACAATAGATCGAGGAGTGCTACTGGAGTTAAAAATCACAGACAAGAGACGAGAGCGCTGGAATTATGTCTGGATGTCGAGGAAGCGGCCGCTCTGAAGCCTTCATTTCATGGTGCGTTACGGCCGCCGTTCGCTTTAAATCACCGGAGGCTTTGTGTCTGCCTTCAATTCCAGAAATGTGACGAGAATAGTAATTAACAAGAGTTAAAGCACCTTCGAGCGCAGTAATACACTGATGAAGAAGCTACAAAAACCACTGACCTCCGAGTCAACCAACACAAACACCATTTGGAGAGTTACATGACAAATCATGTGACAAAAATGTCGGTAACGCTCACTCCTTCTGTCTAAAATATCACTTTCTAATGATAAAAACCAGTGTGTACGGGCTGTCAACGTCAAAGTTTGATTGTGAAGAAGAAATGAGTCTCAGGTCAGCCCTTCGGCTAATATTAGAACAACAACACTGGTATATGAAGCATGGGGAATGGCAGTTATCCGCTAGCGCTGGCATTCATCTCAATGACACTTTCTCGTCCCCTCCGGACCTGCATGATGCATTCTTGAAATGTAAAAGTCATGTGACTAATCACTGCGTAGCCGCAGGAAAGTGACTTCATCACAGCCCAGACTGGCTGATGGGATCACAGGAACACACATGATCCTCAACGGAGACAACAAAGACAGCAGATCGGGGGAAATAAGGCAATTTTATGCAAAAACAAATTGAAATAAATAATGCTAATTTACCACTTTCATCATATATATATATAGGTCTATATATAAACATAAAATAGCTATTTTATTTCTTCTGAGATTGCAGACATGCAATTTATAAAAAAATAAATAAATAACAAAGCAAAATAATAAAACACTTAATGCACTGCATCATGTAGCGAAATTAAACATTTGATATTTTATTTCTTTAAAGACAGCGGAGAGGGAACAAATAAAACAGCGTCAAGCTTTCAGACACTAGCAAAACATCTATTATAATATATCATGAAAATTGCAATTGTTTCATAGTCTGCAGACATGGAAAAAATAAGTAAAAAAAATAAACAATAACCAAAATATATATATATATATAGATATAATATTATATATACACTGGGTATTTGCATCATACATGGAAATAAAATTAAATATTTGTTTAAAAATGTTTAAAAACAGGGAAAATAACCCAATGTCATGCTTTGATTAGAAAAGAAAAAATAAATAAATAAATACATAAATATCTTCAAAGATAGCAGACAGGGGAAAATGTCATGTTTTTAAATTGCACGCTCTGAAAAGTCTTACAATAACTAAGTAATTAAATATCTGACGCAAGCAAAACATCTAATGAAACAATGCTATTATGCAAATAATGCTGTCTATTTTAAGACTTCAGAAGGGGGTTGTGGGAGGGGGGGTAATTTCACGCTTTACTAATAACTACATTCTGGACACTGGAAAAATATCGTCAAATTGCATGCTTTGTCTTACAAAAATATTTCAATCAAAGAATTTAAAAGACATAAATATCAGACACTGGTGAAATGTCTATTATAATAAAATCTGCTATTTCATTATACATTATTATTTGAATAGCTGGCCTTTCTGAATGGAGAAAGATCATTTTTGACCCTAAATTGTTCATTTACAATAAGAGTCCTGCAGGGGGCTAAATGGACATAACATGACCCCTCGCTTTGGCTTCTGTAGTCAACATGATGGCATTTAAAACCCATTTCACATTCAATATGGAATGTACAGTAATTTCAGGGTAAACGGATACTTGGAGAGGAAAACAGGCATAGGCCAGGACCTCAATTTAATCATCAAGAACTGGGTTGCATAAATAGAAAATAAATTAGACTGGCTCTGTCTCCTGATATTCAGAAAGTCAATTCAGAGGTGAAGAGCTTATTTGTTTTTTTTAAAACGACAAAGTATTTTTTTAAAACCAAGAACTAAAAGCTGGAATGTGCATTACACAAGAGTCTGGACGTGATGTTGACTTCTGAAGGACGCTTGTGAATTTCTGCTGACGTCAATCCAATGAAAGCGACAGAAAAACAAAAGGTCTCGTTCACAAGAAACAAATGCTTGCATTTGACGATAATGCGAGTTCCTCTGGTGTTTTGTGGGCGGATGAGAGACACAACAGTAACACTGACGCTTAGCAAACAGCGCTAATGAGAAAACATCGCATCTGATGCCTACCTTTTTCCAAACGTGTTAAAACACGACATCTATTTTCTTTGAATCGTAGGCAATTGTGGTTAAACCGGAGCCTACAAAAGCAGCTGAAGCGGCCTTAAAGGTGAGCGCGGCACCCGGGCCGATAATTAGATGTCTAGGGATAGAAATGGCTGCTTGAGTTACCTGTCTGTAGCGGGAGAGCAGGTGTTGGAGCCAAATAGCCTCGCTGAATAATGCACACATGATGATAATTGCTTAGCAGGGTCTGATCTATGGGAGCTTCAGTCTGGGAATGTGTGTCTCGCCGAGTTAATGATCTCAGATTCTTCAATGGCCAAACACACTCTCGGCCTGGACCGGCTTACAACGATTCGCCGCAGATGAAAACGTGTCTATGCTAATACCTGTCGGCTCTGGGAAGCCGCCGCTGATAATGGTGCATGCTGAGAAGTGTTGTGCGTGTACATAAAAACACAAGCTCTGGGGGGAAAAGCGGGAGCTGGAAACAAAGAGCAAATTAAACCGGGATTTTGTTCAGCTTGTTGCTCTGAGGTGATGAACAAGTTTTCCTCTAGCTCGTATAACAGACTCGGTTCAGTTTGCACGTGTGATATTTGGACTCAACTGGCGAAATACTACGACAGTTAGTAGAACTGACCAAATTCTGTGACTAATTGCACCGATTTATTCTCTCATTTGTAGAATATACATATTCTGATTAGACATATTTGACTAAAAGTTCAATGCTTAAAATATATATAAAACACTTTTTCCCATACAGCACTATAAAACATCCACAACCTTTCAGTTAAAAAGAGCTAAATATTACATTATATTACTGAAATATATTCTATACAATATACTAAATAAATGTATTATAATATTTTTGTATTATATGTGTAAATTAAAATGTAAACATAATACAGTTGCATTAATACAAAACTATTGATGTATAATATTTAATTTATAATAATTAAATATTTTATAGATGAATACAATTAATACAAATATCAGAAGAATAGAAAATTTAAATTACACACAAGCACATGTTTGTGTTGACGATCATGGTATATACGATTATTAAATGCAATATATACTTGTATATTGTTTATATTTAAATAAAAATAATACTATTACATATATTTTGAATATTATAAAAAATGCACATATTTAATACAAAGATAAAATACAAAAACTGTAGATCTAAATATATTTAGATCTACAGTACAGTGATATATTCACAACGAGAAGAGGAGACCGGACCCTGAGGAAGATTGTGGAGAAGGACCGATTCCAGACCTTGGGGGACCTGCGGGAGCAGTGGACTGAGTCTGGAG
>JAUMHQ010000044.1:20926344-20936756 GCA_032361165.1 Enteromius paludinosus | reverse complement strand
TAATGAGCGTCAATGGGTGCCGGCTGTGTTGACACTCAGCGTGCTCTTCCCGAAACTACGTTAAAACATCCCTTAATAAGCATAAAAACAATCTCTATCTATTCTATCCAAAATCTATCTGTTATACTTATATATTCAAATGCTCCACTGCTTTAAACTACTAATGATGTTAAGTTAGTGGAAGAGCTAGTTTAGTATAAATAAAAACACTATATTACTCAAGAAATAAAAATAAAATGGCACTTACGGAATAAAAAGGCTTTTTTTTTCAACAAAGTTAATAGGTAGTTGTATGTATTTAGCTTACCTTCTGGTGCATGTCGGCGGTAAAGTGGTCGACCTCACCATCCTCGATCTCACCCATCTTCATCCGGCTCACCACAACTGTACCCACTCTCGATGAATCATCTGCTGTCCTGAAACACATCGACACAAGCATACGCTCATATCAGTGTCTTATTTCAACACGAATGAGGGCGAATAGATTACACCCATCACATATTAATTTCATCCAATCAGACTCCTTGTAAACTTCTGTAGGTCTTCTGTAAAAAATTAGCCTTGCTAATGTAACTCATCTTTGATATCCTGCAGACATTAGCATTGATTAAGCAAGATTACTAGTTTTCTCAGTAGTGACCGGCTGCAGGTTTGGCCCGATCAGATCAGGCCCCAGCTGTGGCTGTTCGTGTGCCAGCAGACTTGGAGCGAGTGATATCTGAGGTTATGATTGACCTCAAATTAACTTTGAAGCTCGATTGAGTCGTGGAGGAGAGGAAAAGACATCCAGGCGGCCTTTAGAGGCGCATTGGCAAATTACCCATCCATGAACATGACCTAGACAAATCTAATTGGCCCTGGGTCTCTTTATGACAACAGTAAATCAGAGAGCGTTGTTATGAGAAGAGCTAGCGCTTTATGCTAATAGAGCTGAATGAGGCGCCGTTAGCAACCCATTTTACTTCTGTAATGTGACACTTTTCTGAGTGAAACAGGATATTTAATGATTGAAAGAAACGCAGGCACTTTTTATCCATTGGGGATTAATTGGAGAGCGACAAGTTGTCATTATACAGCAAAAATGGAGCTTGATGGTTGGAGGGGTTAATAAAGCAAGAGGCATTCTTGGTGCTAATTGAACAGGAAAGTCATTTCAGAGGTGGCACAAGTTACGGTGTAGTACTTTTTTTCCTATATATTTTCACCTCAGTGTGTTTTGTTATTATGTAAGCTGTCGTACAAAGTAGACCGTTATGCACTCATATTTACTACAAGCTCAAGGTACCTGTCAACCACTGTACGTTACATCACATGTAAGTGAAATACTACTGTATGTTGATTAGAAGATAAAACGTCACTATGTCGATTATTAAATAGTTCAGATTATGAGAATAGTCTATTATGAGATAAAAAATAGACTATGAGATACTGTGTCGTCACCATAACTTTTCACCTTATACTGTATTTTAATTGTCATCATTTAGACTATTTATCTCATAATTGTCCCATAAGGTCCATTTTGAATAATTAAAGAACAAAGATTTAGTTTTTGTACCTGGTATAATTTTTTTTCCGGTTCATTAAAAAACGTCTTAAATACAGGTTTAAATGCAACCCAATATTATATTTGTGTATTATAATGTTGTATAAAATCATCATCATCACACAATCCTTGTTATTAGCTCAGAAATGGCTCCAGTGACTGTTGCACAAGTTTGGGAACTAGGTCTTCTCATCTTTTGAGCTAGGAATGTATATACTGTACACGTACTGTATCATGTACCTGGGTCCTGCATAGTACAAAAAGGTCAAAGGAAAAGGCAGCAGTGAGAATCATAAATCTTCTCACACACAGCATCACAAGACTTGATGATTTATAATGCCTTTAAAATCACAGCTGAATCTGACCATTTCCTACTGTGAATAAGTCAATTAAGAGGAGCAGAATTAATATTCCTCTCTCTCTCTCTGAAAAACAAAACAAAAAAATATACATGGCTTTATTTTGAGCTCGAGGGCATCTCAAGGACACTGTGCCTTCCACACAGAGAGGACCTGATAGTCAAGACACTGTATTGGAGCCGCTCACAAAAGGGCTGAGATGGGTTGAATTTGAACACGATATTCAAGAGGGAGAGACGTGAAATGCTAAATGAAGAGTGACATTGAAAAGAAGCACTTCAGTGGAATGTATGAAACCAACCTTACTCTTCAGCAGCCGACACGCTGGGTCTGTGTCAACCAAAGCGTCTATAAAACCTGCAGAAGAGCCATCCCTTAGCATTGCCATTCAGTTCAGTTTCTCCGCTTAAGTATGCCCTCCGCAATCTGCTGCCTTGCTTAAGAGCTCTGAAAACGTGTTTTTCTCCTTCACTGCCTAAAATATGCGGAAAATGAGATACAAAATGAAAATGAAAAAAAAAAATATTTTTTTTTTTACAAAATTAAAAAATAAAATAAATGACATATTACAAAGCTACATTAAATTATTTTGTAAAAAACAAAAAAAAACTAATAAAAAATAAAGTAAATATAATACAAAATTAAATCAAAACCTAAAATAAAAAATTACATAATTCAGTAAAAAAAATTAAAAATACAAAACTAGGAAAATGAGATGCAAAATGCAATTAAAAGATAAAATAAATGACAAAATTACATAATTAAAAATAACAATGTTTGTAAAATAAAATTGTAAAATACAAAAATAAATACAAAAAGAAAACCAGATTAAAAACAAAGTAAATATAATACAAAATTTAATTAAAAACAATTACATAATTAAATAATACAAAAAAAAAACTTGGAAAAGGAGATACAAAATAAAAACAAAAAATAATAACAATAATAATTAAATGTATAAACGTGAGCTGGATCAACAAGTTTCAGAATACAATGAGATAAAAAAAATATATATATTAAATTAAACTAATTAATTAAAACCAAAACATATATTCTTGATTCCTGGTTTTATTCCTCAACTCATAATGAGAAACTGCTTTTGTCTTTGTTTTTGTGAACCAATTAAAATAAGTACACTGAAGGGATCCCATTTAAAAGATGGATTCATTTGTGAATCAGATGTTGCTCGCCGTTCTCCCAAGTTCTCCCGTGCATCTCACTCCACCTGCGGAGAAATCCTCCGATTTTTGACCTACATAAAAAAGCCGGACGGTGCTAAAAATAGCTGGCTGGTTTTACGATAGTCTGTATGAGTAATGCTGGCACGATTCTGGAGAGCAAACGACTGAAAGCGACTCTGTATCCCTGCAAATGAATGAGCTGTTTCTTCCCTGTGTGTTTTCCCATGACTCAGCAGTAACTGCATTCGGATGGCCATCTCAATCAGTGCGTCGACACACTGAGCTTCTGAGCAGATGCTTGCTTTGGAGCTTTTCCAGTCTCTTCTAAACAGACAGCTACTTATGAATATGAACCAGCAGCTCCCGTGCTATTTTTACAGCGGAGCATATAAAATGAATTTGAATTCATTGAGAAACCACGTCGCAGGCTGCGGTTCGATATTATTGTGTATTAAAGCGGGCGGCTGATGGATGCCGCTGAGCGCTCTGAAAGGTCATTCGTCAGTTGGTTTCCGAGGGCTGTAAAAATCTCAGCTTCAAACGAGGTCATGTTATGAAGCTCATGTCCAAAGACTGAGCACTATAGCCGTTTATTATAGACCCCGTGTTTCGTTCTAGAAAGGTGGTGATCTTTTAAAAAGGGTAATTGAGAAATAGGTCAGTCCATGTATGTGGGATCATTATAATGGCCAAGGCAAAACCTGTCAAGAACACGTCTGGGTCGTATTTAACCCTACATTCGCAAGAAAGAAATAAGAAATTATATTTTGCATAAAGAAAAGGCAGTCTACTTTTGCATTTGAGTAGTGAAACACTGTGACAACTAGTCTGAATCATACTTTAACTGTGAGCAGTTATATTAGTCATCTAAATGTCCAAAAGTGAAAGTATTAATGAAAAAAATTCTGCTATTAAACATTAAAAATGAAAGACTAAAATTAATTTAAAAATAAAATAATAAAAATATAAATATATAAGAATAAGTAAAAATAAATAAGTAAAAAATACAATTATTTTAATTAATTAATAACACTGAAATAAATTACAAATTAAATAAATAGATTATTATTAATTATTATTATAATAAGTAATAAGTAAAATAATTTAAAATAAAAAATAACCATGTGGGGTCATTATTGGGGGGATTGTGAATGAGTTTTCGATTTTAATCAACAATTAATTAAGCAATTTCTAATTAACATTATTACTATGAAAAATAAATAAATAGATGTGGGACAATTATTAGAGCAGCTGCAAAACCTGTCAAGAACAAGGTCGTGTTTGACCCTCGCAAGAAAGAAATGAGAAAATTTTGTCTATTTTTATACTTGCTTTTAATTGTGATAATATTAACATGATAGAGTAAATTTCTTCAAAACACAGTCTCATAAAAAAAAGATTTCTGTTAAGTAATAAAGTAAAAAATAATTAATTAAATAGTTAATTAAAAATTATATATATATATATATATACATACACACACTTTTAAAAACGTTTATATTCCTTCTTTTTGTGTTTGATTTTGAGGTGAAATGTGACGTGGTTCGCTCACTGCACGCTCAAACTAGTGAAGTCAGGTAAACATTTGGAGATTAAACTCCCCCAGCGATTCATGAGGAGCTCACATGGCACAGCTTTTACTGAGGCTTATGAATCGAGGCCGTGTGTTTGGCGCAGTCTTTCATTTCCATAAAGCTTCATTATGTATGCCTTCCTTGTGGTTGAGAGTCAATTTGCGAAGGCATTTGTGAGGCAAGCTCCAATCAATGACAATCGAATGAGAGCGCCAGTCACTGGTGCAGAAAACAGGAAGCCAGTCATTGACCTCATCACAATCCAGCGCAGTAACTGTGCTCTATTATCAACTAGATTTGCACGTTTCCTGTACCTGCTAATTCTGTTATTCACTTATTTCCTTATGAGATAATATGTTGAGAAGCGAGCTGTGAATTGGCTCACGATGGATTCTGAAGAGGACTTCTATCACACATTTTCTCCATTTTTGGGGGCCAATCTGTTTTCTGTGGACAAATCTGTGGAACTTAAAGAATGGATTTAAACAAGCTCAATTGAAGCTAAATTTACAGAAATATATAAACACACATAGTTTTCAAACTCGTTTTGGGAGGAGAGATCAAAGGCAGTAATTATCGTCTCCGCCCCTAATAACCCATTATCTTATTATCCAATCAAATTCCTGCGCAGCCCTATAAATAACCAGAACCCCTCTCTCCACCATCCGCGATCTAGCATCCCTCCACCTCCCCTACTCCGCCTAGTTCTTAAGGGGGGAGCTCTCGGGGCTAGAAATTGGCTGTCCGTCTCCTTCCCTGCCCGAGCCCTTAGGGCCATTCTCCCTAGGGCTCGGCCGCCCCTCTAGCCCCGAGTTTTCTCCCTGTTCAGCACGCCAAACAAGTTTCGCTTATGATCATGCCTCAAAGCTCGAACTCGTGAAATATATATATGTATATTTAAAAAAAACTTTTAAGCGGGTTCCAATTCCAGTTAGTCTTTTGGAATTTTTAGGAATCTGTTTAGCTGCTGAGCACCAACAAAATAATGAAAATAACAATCAGCTTGACCAATATTTTTACTCTTATTCTTATGCTGCCTGAGTAGTTATCAGTCATTTAATGGAAAAAAACAAAGGTTAAGATAAAGAAAAAAATCTGAACGTCCAAAATAAAAACAAAAACTGAAAATACCTCTTGCAGGTGTATTAGTAAACATTATAAATATATGATTTTAACAAATGGCTGCAATATAACAAAGAGTGAAAAATTTAAGGGGGTCTGAATACTATCAGGACCCACTGTATATATATCTCAGTTAATACTTAACAATAAAACAAATTATGTAAGTCAATAATAAATAAAATAATACAATAAAATATAATAAAATATAATATTCATTTAAAGAAAAACATTTTCAGTAGATAACTTTAAAAAACATAAAAGTAAAAATGTTCATACGATTCTTTATGATCTCAATGAAAAGCCAGTAAGTTATTTTGGTAAAGATTTCTCGTTGGTTGTGTAAAACAACACCCTTTAAACCTATTAACCTGTTTCCACATCGAGCTGTTTCAGTGTATGTCCTTTTAAATGCTAATGAGCTCTGCTGACCCCGCCCCCCTCTTTTTAATGGGGTGAGCAGCTGTTTTATATTTATGTTTCCATATTTAAACTGCATTGTGTTAAACTGAGTGTTGTTTTCTTTAAACTCAATATTTTCATTTTGACAGAACAAATGATTTTACTTGTGTAACTAGAAAGTGGATTTCCCCTTCCCATCATGCTTTGCACAGGGCTGGATAAGGATAGTAAATCTCGAAATAAAATTTTATTTTGGCATTTTTATTAAGATGATAAAACTAGGAGAATTGTTTTTATGTTTGTATTTAAAAGACCTTCTGCTATGTTAGTGTTGTTTTGGGGGTTGCCATTGTTGTAAAGTGTAGAGCATGTGCTTAGGGACCTGCTAACATGAATCAAAGTTGTTTTAAAAAAATAATAATAATAATACAAGTACTTTGGGCATGCCATGGATGTTTAAAAACCATCTTATGTTAAGCAGAACAATTTGTTAAATTAAACAAATCTTTTTTTTTTTCACAGTGTAGAAGGATGTTCCTATTAATTTATTTTCCGGCTAAATGTTTCATTTTGAGTTCAACAAGCATAAAATGTATCAATTTCATTAAAACTATATTTGATCAAATTGAGTTGACCCAACTCAATTAATTTTAATTGCATTTTTTTTTCTACACATATACATTGGATGGAAATCCTGCCTTCAATTAGAGTGAGTTCATCCAATGAATAATTTTTTTGAGTGCATAGACGCATTTATGTAGATTCGGGATTGACAAATTCCCTTTAAAACAAACATAATCCTCTTCAGTGTCTTCAGCAGCTGAGACTAAATGATGACTGCTATATTCATTACTACATCCAACAACAAAACACTTTAATCAGAGATGTTCTTGTCTACATCTGCCCCTCCTTCGAAATAATGGGGCTGGTCTATTTTAAAACGCGGGTGTCAATCAACAATCGTGGGTATGCACATTTCAGTTCAAACACCATGTAAAAGTGAATTCTGCAATTGAAGTGCTGGAGTAAATAAAAGGAAACCAAACAGCCTATTCAAGATCGCTCATTTGCATAAAGCATACGAGGACACGCCCACCTCAGCATCGTGTCTCTGGAGCTTCGCTGACAATCAGTGACTCATCACTATGTGTTTCAGCAGCTTCCCATGAGAAACGCTTCTCGTCTCGTTTGCCAATGCTGCTGAAAGTGCGTTTTCACAAGTCACTTGTTCCATCAGCTCAGCAAGTTCACAGCAGCAGCCCCGCTCCAGTCCACTCCACCAACAAACATCTCAAACAAACCCTGATCACCTCCCCGGCTGAAGGTGAGAGTGTCTCAGGCCAGTCAAAATGTCTAGCGAGCGGCAGCTTCCTGCAGGGGAAAGAGAGCAAAAGGCACCAGACTAAAAATACCCCATTCTGCGGGACGGGACGAAAATAGCTTAAAGGTAAGCTCTCGGTCTTAAGAACAAGGCTCGAGACCCTCGGAACGGGGGGACAGCATCTTTAAGAAACTCTAAAAGCCTTTAGCGTCTGTGAAGAGTCACAACATTAATATTTTACACCCCGCACATTTACATAACGAAGCGCACTGTGTGATGGAAAGTACAAGACTCCTACAAAAGAGTAGTTTAGTCATCAGTCTTTAATGGTTATATGTAAGCAATCTTAAACTTAACGGTATCTATCAATGATAAACAGATTAAAAATGTGTTTTATTTAAATAGATTAAACAGATTTAAACAAAGTGTGTATCATGCTTGTCATAATCAATTTACAAAATAAAAATCTTTTAAAAATATATATATTTTGCATATGCCTTTTCAAAAAAAAGTAAGATTATATTTTCACGCTAATTAAATATTATAACATCCAGTGTTGTTTTTAGCATCATTGAAGTTTTATTAAAAACTTTTATTTATATTTTGATATTTTTATCAATATTAAATTTTTTATGTTCTTATGTATTGCAACTCATTTTAACTTTAAAGTTTTATTAATGTCTATTTCTTTTCTTTTATTTCAGTTGGTTTTAGCTATTTTTAGATATTAGTTATCTTTTACATCGAGGTAAACTAAACATATTATTTCAGGTACATTTAATTGTATTTTTAAATACACACACATTGGTTTTGGTGATTTATGAACACTCTTAATAGACGTAATGGTGTTTCTACTGTACAGACTGTATTGTCCTACACTGACCCTACACCTAAACCTACCCCTTACAGGAAACTGTGTGCATTGTTAGATTTTCCAAAAAACACCATTTAGTATGTTTTTTAAGCCTTTTGAATTACGGGGACACTGATGTCCTCATAAATCACCTTCATATTGTAATACCTATGTCATACCCATGTCATTATACACATTTGTGTCCTCACAAACCACATAAACCCGCACACACATATATATATGGTTTTAATTTTAATTTCAGTTGTAGTTAACTATAATAAAAACGTATCCTCGTAAACAACATAGTACAACATGTAAGACCATGATGTAGGGCTCGAGTAACTCGATTACCACAGCCATGAACTTACTGTATGATAATATTTTACCTAATATTAATATTAAAAAAGTAATAAATAAATGTTGATTTTTTTTGTTCTTTCAAAAAATAACCAATTATTTGTTAATTTTAAGAGACATATCTTATTTTCTCTAGCATATTTAATATTGCTCTTTAATTAAGCAAAAATATTTTATCCGATTACTCGATTAATCGATGACATTTTTAGTAGAATACTCGACCACTAAAATATTCGATAGCTGCAGCCCTACCATGATGTTATAACATTTTCCAGTTTCACTAATATATATAATTTTTTTCATGTATGTATTTATTTGTATTTGTATTGGAGCAATTAGAATGAGGGAGAAACCTGCTGGATCATCATGAAATATTGAAATATTGTTCCTAATAATAATGATACGGTAACATAATATGTCTTTTGATTACAGTGTATAATGTGTTGTTATAGGGTAAACTGTGTGTTTTTGAGATGTTTTATGAGATTTGTCTATTTACTGGTAAATGTGAACTGATTCAGCTCATCTTGAGTTAGTCACAAGGCCAGTCAAACACTGACACCTGAGTGTGTGTGTGTGTGTGTGTGTATGTGCTGCGCTGTGGGACAGGAAGGATTTGAGTAGGATGTTGATGTGAGTCATTGATATTGACAGTCTGTGCTGTTAGCATTCCTCCCGCTCGCTCCTGAAAGTCACCAGGATTAGATTCATCAGAGCTGATGCAATCCCAGCACCGCAGCAGGGATGTCCTCCGACAACTGCTGCTAATCCATACACACACACACACACACCATCAGCACCGAAACTACACTGAACACTGAAACTAGAACACACGGACTGCACTAAGAACATGGGGGTCATGATTGTCTTACAAATAAAGCTTCGGTAAAAAACAAAAATACATTTCTTCACAGCCTGATGCTAAAACAGAAACCTTTTAAGTTCCTTTCGATTCTGTAGTTCTTTAGAAAACCATCACAATAATGTATCGATAAGTCTGGATTATAAATGGACTACTCACAATATATTTGCAAAAATGATGCCAGATTGATCAAAATTAATTAAAGATAAATAACGTAATTAAATTAAGATAATTCCAATGTGCTTTATGTTTAGCCTTGAAATGCTTGGCTCAATTGGTTTTAAACACACACACACACACACACACACACACACACACACACAAATAAAAACAACAACTGTAAAACAAAGCAATTGCATAATCTATTCTGCCGCAGTGCACTCTGGGAGTCAATGAGTAGCTATACTAAGTCTTACTGACTTAGTATAGCTAAAGTAAAGGATCAAGTACTTACAATAACTCTTGTTTAAGTGAACTATACTAACTAAGCATTTCTCAGTACAACATACTGTTTCTGTTTCACTTTACTGAGTTCTTAGTAATCTAATGCAATTAGAGGAATAGAGTAATTAAACAAATTAAACGCATAAAGTAAATTCAACTTAAAATGGTTGTTAAAATGACTCTTGTATTTAAGTAATGATTACTTCAAGTTTTCCAGTAAACGTTGCTTAAATTTTTTAGGGCAAGCAGTTTCCTTAAAGGTGCCATAGAATGCATTGAGAGAATATTGTAAATTGTTCTCTGATATGTACATAGAAGGGATGTAGCTTAGGTAAGGGGAAAAAATGCCCAGAAACGGTTTTACAGGTCCATTTACAACCCTAGAATTTGACCCTAG
>JAUMHQ010000044.1:20838173-20852114 GCA_032361165.1 Enteromius paludinosus | reverse complement strand
GCACTGCTGCCTCACAGTGAGATGGGAAAAAAGAAGATGGGAACTGCTGCTTACTAAAACTTCGTTGTCCCATAACTCTCAGGAAGAAAGTGAAAAGAAGTTCAACCTTGGCAGTGATGCCTTTGCCCTCAGGAGATCATGACAGTGCATGTAGAAGCCATACTTTTTAAGACTGAGGTCTTTAAGATTTGCTCAGCTGATGAACAGCCTATTTGAGTTTAAATGCCTATATATATTCTTATTTTGGCATTTTGAAGGAGTACTTACAAACTGGTCACGATCAACCAGCACTCATACGCATCTGACACTTTCCAATAAGGTGTCATTTGTTAACATTAGTTCATGTATTAACTAACTTGAGCAAACAGAAAAATACAACCATTGATTGTTCGTTCATGTTAGCTCCCATGCATTAACTAATGTTAACAAACACAGCTTGTGCTTTTTTAATGCATTAGTACATACTGAGATAAGTGAGATTAATACATGCTGTAAAAGTACTAATGAACCTTATATTAATACATTTTTAATTTCTTGTATTATTGTTTTTGGTGTAACATGTTTACTCTGGATTTTTTCATATATATATATATATATGCAACTATCCTAATAACATAAATTCTGCTTTCTTGAGCTGCATTAGTTCAGTGTGTGAGAAGACGAGCTCTGTGTGTGTGTGTGTGTGTGTGTGTGGTTCACTCTGTTTGTTCTCGTCGGACTCGCTGTACTTTTCCGCTCCTCATCAGCAGATCTGGTTTCTAAACAGCTGGGCTTTCCACAGTAAAACGTCTCAGCTCCTCACAGACACTTAGGTTCTGCTGGAGAGTTTATTACTCAGTGGATTCACTAAACTCTTATCTCACGCCTCTAATGCAGTCTGTCTCAGATGTTTCTCCTGGGAGAAATGAAAACGGACACAAACAGGTCTCTAGCTGTCGCACAGTAAGACAGCGTGGAGCCGCTCAGAAATGCATGAGATGGTGTTGATCTGTGGAAAAACTGTGTCTGAAGTGTTGTGTCTGTGCTGATTCAGGAGCCTGAGGCTCTGGAGGTGCTCGGGTCTGGTCTTCCTGTCTCTTCACGCTCTCCTCTTCCGGACGAGAGAGAAGACGAGGACGGAGAGCAGAAGGAGAACCGGTACGTGTGCTGTGACCCTCGTCCTGGTGTGACTGCTCTGTGCTTGACCTGTCGGTGTTGTCCTGCAGAGCTCCTCTGGCGCTGTACGAGGACGTGCTGAGGGAGGTGGAGCTGCGGCCCGCTCTCAGGGTGTGTGGAGATCTGGCGCTCTGGACCGGCAGCACTTCCTCCCACCAGGTATCTCATCTTATATTACCACATGAGTCACTCAGCACCGCTCTGTATGTCCGGTTTAGAGAGAGGAGACTTCTGAATGTTCAGTGATTCATGATGCCGCCATGATCAATCATCAAACCTTCAGAACTGTGTGTGTGTGTGTGCGTGTGTGTGTGTGTCAGGGGCAGGAGGGCGTCTCTGTCAGGTTGATGTTTGAGACGGTCACAGGACAGAGTGTGTGCGCTGATCTGGAGTTAAAGAATGAAGGAAGTACCACAATTTACTACAGCTGGGAGAGACTGACACAAACACACACACTCACCCAGCACTTCTACTTCAACAACACTACAGGTACACACACTCACACTGCATGAACTGCAAGTTACCTCTGAACTAAAAAATATCACAAACATATCTCAAAAGAAAACACATTTGCCATAATATATTCTTTGATAAAGCAAATGCAGTTCAAATCCTAAACTCTTCTTTTTTGAGCTCCTGTGTACATTTCTGAACAAGATTGAAACTAATTGGCAGAGAGTTAAACGTGAATTCAAGATTGAAAACAATTATTTATTTATTTATGTTTTGCTATAAGCATTAGTAGTTGTGAACAGTAATACACAGTAAGACATACAGGAAATACATTCCTCGAATCATCTTTACTGTAATACTAGCTGTTTTCTGTGTGAATATCTGTTATTCCCTTCGAAGCTGAATTTTCAGCATCATTACTCCAGTGTTCAGTGTCACATGATTCACACAGAAGACGCTTTACATGTTGATTTGCTGCTGGAGAAATATTTTCTGATCTTTTCGCACACACTCAGCGCTGATTCTGCCCGGCAGCACTAAACACATCAGCTTCGTCTTCAAGAGTGCGTCTGCGGGCATCATGAGCGAGGCCTGGCGTCTGCACACACACCCGGTGCTGATGGGCGGAGCTTCGCTGCAGGTCACTCTGAGGGGCGTGGCTTTTGAGCAGGACAACAGCGCCCAGCAGAGAGCCACACTGGAGGTGTGTGTGTGTGTCATTGCATTGAATGAAAACACTGACTGATTTAAAATGATGCTGTGTGTGAGCAGAAGGAGCTCGAGCAGAAAGCGTGTGTGTCTCTGTGTGGACGGATGGTCAGGGATCTGCTGAGAGGAGTTCATACTCCAGAGCGGCCCAGTTCTCCTGCTGACCTCTACATCACAGACGAGGAGCTGTTCAACACACTCAACCCTCACGTACGTGATCACAGCAACACACACTCTTTAAAGCTGCTGCATTGTTAAAAACATTTAGATTTCAGATATGCATATACAAGTCCAGTTATTGGACTGCAACACTCTCAATCTGGGTTTCATTATATTTGCAAAACACTACGTTTTTCATTTTACCTTTGTTGTCATTTTATAAAAGTGATGATAAAAGCCACAGGATGCTGTATATTAATCAATTTAACATCCAGCTTCATGGCTTGTTGTCCCTTTCAGTGGCTTTCACCAAAGCTGCGACATGCACCCATAAATAAACCAGTGCTTCCATAAGACAACATAATGTACCAATATCAAGTGTCATTAAATCATCCAGTGCTGTACGGTAAGAAACTGAAGCTGTGAGTCAGACTGCAGTGATTTACCCAGAAAACCTTGAAATCCTTATCAGCTCGATGAAAAGAATCTCCTCTTCGTTAAAAGCATATAGAATTAAAAAACAGCACTGGGGTGCATTTTACTTCAGAAGATGATTACATTTAATCGCCATGAACATGCTGTGTTTCCTGCTGCTCTTTGGGTAATATTTGCACTTTAAAGCATTGCATCATAACCACAATAACAATCATCTTTAATATGAAAGGAAGGAATAACAAAGGCATTTCAGCCAGGTCAGTGTATAAATGAGTCATGTGTTGTATTTGGTCATTCGTGTTTGTTTTCCAAAGTTTCATAATTTCATTATTTTTCATTCATGAGCAGGAAACACAAGGTCCTCTTCACGTCTTCTGAGAACTACAAAACGCACGAACTTCAGCTTTTACTCTAGTTTTGGCTCTTGTTAAGCACACACTCTTGTTCACACAAATGACGATAATCAGCTCCATTAAGTGGATAATTGCTTGAGTCGTGTAATTTAGGCCAGAACATGACCGAGGCTCCGAGTACAGCTCAGCATGTGTCGGTCCCTCGTGTTCCTGCCGGAGAACAGCCTTATTGAACCTGGAACTGACAGACCATCCTCGCTAAATGAATGCAGCTGAAACATGTTGTTCTGACAGTTTACAGTTGTCTTTGGTTGTGTTGTTTTCTGGCTGATGTGTGTTTGGCAGCTGCAGTACCGGAGTGAGCCTGTGGAGGCGCTGCGGGGCTTGTGGGAGCAGGTCAATGGGTCAGGAGAGACGCCGGCCTGGGATCTGTCTCTGAACACACTCAGACAGGTACTGAGGACGCTCAGAGGAAAACTAGATTGATTTATAAATAAAAAAGCGTTTACTTCTCAATTAGTATAACCTAAAATACTAACTTAAACTAATAAATAAAATACATTAAAAAAAGTGCACAACAAAATTACTTTAATTTTCAAAGTGAAGAGTATTTTAAAAATCTAAATATATGACAAAAGCTGTACAACACTAATTGATAGATGGTAAATTAGGCTTCTTTTTAACATGAATTTCAGCTTTTTAGGGATTGGCAAGCTTCTTTTTGTCAGCTGAACTAAAACATTTGTTCTACTGCCTAACACAGTGATTAGTAATATTACATTTAATACAATATTTCAGTTTTATGTGTTTTTTTATGAATTGCTGTTTGATCAGATCACAACCACCAGTTTAAGAACTCTTGCTTTAATGCAAATAAATAAATAAATACAGATTATATTTAGTTTAATTAAAAGAAATAATACCATTGAGTATAGTGAAACACACATCCTGTACTCCCAGAATAGTGTGTAGTTCTGTGATCATGTACTCGATGTCATCTCTAAACTATGACTTTCTTTCTTCGGTGGGACACAATCTTCACGCAGCACTTTTCAATACACTGACAGTTCGGTGTGACCTCGAAAACTCGACAGTGACAAAAAAATAGCATAACAGTAGTGCATTCGGTTGTGTAGTTTTATTAAAGTCCCCATGTAGTCCAAAACTGTATCCCTTAAAACTCATTTTTGATCATAAAAAGGATATATTTAAATGTTTTTGTCTTGTGAAAATAATTTTCTCATGTCTTGATATATAGCTTGAATGTATAATTTACTGTATGTGGATATTTGAATATGCAAATGAGCCCCGCCTCCACCCAGTCATGCAGCCAGGTCCTCCTGATCCACTATGTTTTTAGCAGCAGACATCTACAGTGGATACTGTAATACTTGTTAGATTTACTTACTTGACGATGTTGGGTGCTCAAAAATAGCCTTGAAGTCTGAAGGGTGCAGCCAAGTTTGAGATTCTTAATTTGCACCCATGAGCGTGTAAATGCATACTCCACGTTTCTGGGACTTCTGGGAGTTTTGGGGAGAAAATACTCAGCAATGGTGTTGATCGATAGACTGGCACGTGGTGTGTCTAAAAGCATATTGAAAACACCACAAATAAACATCGTACAAACTTAATATTCTTTCTCCTTTCACTACACAGGGATACTTTAAGCTGCATGCATAGCTTTTTGTTTCAATAAAAACTCACTGCTAAACGTCAAACTGGAGAAAGACAGTCGTTTAGGTCCAGTGTACCGTGAAAGAGTGTAAATGCTGTTTAGGTGAACTCTGTATGTGTGTGTTTTGTCCACTAGGCACTGTTGTCCATGTCTGATAGAGACAGCGAGAGCGGAGAGACGGGTCTGAGCCGCTTTAACTCTCTGATCCTGGAGCTGCAGCGACCGCAGATACACAACACACCTGTGACAGCACGGGACGTCAGGTGAGACACACACACACACACTTCGTGATAAAGAGCATGAGGATGACATACGGACGTGTGTGTGTGTGTGTGTGTAGTGTGCAGTTCTGGAGGGAGCAGCTGGACGGTTTGGAGCATGAGTCTTTGAGACTGAGACACTTGCTGGGCCTGCAGGAGAACAACAGCTGGACCAACACCTGTGAGGACAAAACACACACACAAACACACACATGAAAGATTGGTCTGATGTTAATCGTGCTTATCTGCAGTCGAGCAGAAGGAGGAGGAGCGTAGAGAAGGAGCGCCACAGCTGCTGAAGGACGATAGGAGACGAGCGAGTGTCAGAGAGCTGGAGGGAACCAGAGCAGTGCAGGTGATCACCAGCAGAGAGCAGCAGAGCTCACCTCACACACACACACAGTGCTTTCCTCACAACATCTGCTGACACAGTCACACAGGCCCGGAGAAACACCCAGCAACCAGCCAGAGCACCCTAATTACTGCATAGCAACCGCCTTAGCAACCATCAAGAACATCTTAGCAACCAGAACAACCTAGCAACTGCTTAGCAACCACTATGGACACCCTAACAACACAGAATGCCCTATAAACCAGTCAAAACACCCTAGCAACTATGAAGAACATCTTAGCAACCACCCCAAGCACCCTAATAACCAGTCAGGTCACCCTAGCAACCATGAAAAACATCTTAGCAAGCACCCTAATAACCAGTCAGGTCACTCTAGCAACCATGAAAAACATCTTAGCAACCACCTCAAGCACCCTAATAACCAGTCAGGTCACCCTAGCAACCATTACCTAAATCTTAGCTACCACCCCAAACACCCTAGCAACCAGTGAGCTGAACCTAGCAACCATTAACAAAATCTTAGCTTACACCCTAGCAACCAGTGAGGTGACCCTAGCAACCATTAACAAAATCTTAGCTTACACCCTAGCAACCTGTCAGGTTCCCTAGCATTCACCAACACATCTTAGCTAACATAACACCCTAGCGAATGCTTAGCAACCACCAAGACACCCTAAAAGCACAGAACGCCCTAGCAACCAGTCAAAACACTCTAGCAACTATGAAGAACATCTTAGCAACCACCCGAACACCCTAGCAACCAGTCAAAACACCCTAGCAACTATGAAGAACATCTTAGCAACCACCCAAGCACCCTAATAACCAGTCAGGTCACCCTAGCAACCATTACCTAAATCTTAGCTACCATCCCAAACACCCTAGCAACCAGCAAGGTTACCCTAGCAACCATTAACAAAATCTTAGCTTACACCCTAACACCCTAGCAACCAGTGAGGTGACCCTAGCAACCATTAACAAAATCTTAGCTTACACCCTAACACCCTAGCAACCTGTCAGGTTCCCTAGCATTCACCAACACATCTTAGCTAACATAACACCGTAGCGAATGCTTAGCAACCACCAAGACACCCTAACAGCCCAGAATGCCCTAGCAACCAGTCAAAACACCCTAGCAACTATGAAGAACATCTTAGCAACCACCCCGAACACCCTAATAACCAGTCAGGTCATCCGAGCAACCTTCAACAAAATATTAGCAACCATCTAGAGCACCCTAGAAACCATCTTAGCAACCAGAATGCCCTAGCAACCAATCAAATCACACTAGCAACCAAGAATGTCTCAGCATCAGCAAAACCCTATCAATTGCACAACAACCGCCCGGGAAACCGTAGCGACTGAACATGCAAGCACTACCCAGGGCATCTTAGAAACCACCTGGAAGTCCTTACCTATACATAACAACAAAGAATGCCCTAGCGACCACCATCATCTTCGCAGAACCTTTCTAACAGCTTTAACAAGCACCCAGAAGACCCTAGTAACCATCAGGAGCAGTCTGGGAGCTGTCAGTGCTGCTCGGAGAGTGAAGCGTGTGGTCTGCGTGATGCTCACTCACTAGTGCGCGTCTCTCGCTGACTCACGCTCTGTGGGTGGCATGCTAACCGCTCTCAGCACAGGACAACCGCTAACAGCGTGAACCTGTCTCTCTCTCTCTGATCTGTCTCTCCTACACACACACGCAGACTCACAGCGGCAGTATAAACACTCACACTGACTCTCTACGCTCTGACACTTTCGAATATGTGCTTTTAATACCCCCTGTGTGTGTGTGTGTGTGTGTGTGTGTGTGTGTGTGTGTAGGAAGGTGGGAGCATGAGAAAGCATGTGCCTGAGGAGAGGAAGAGAGACTCCAGCTTTACTACCGATCCCTCACACACACTCCAGGACACCTACAGAGCGCTGCTGCACACACAGGTACATGTGCTTCACTCAGAAATACAGTAAACAAATATGATTATTTTTCAGTGTCATACGATCCTTCAGAAATCGCTCTGATCATACACAGAGATGGAAACAGTTGTGCCGAGTAGTATCTTTGTGCAAATACTTCTATATTGTCATGACACACTTATGACACAGAGCTGCTGAAACCCTCACACACTCCTCCGTGATGTTTGATCAGGCATTCACACATCCAGTCATGATTCATACCGTCATGTTTACTCATACTGTGTGTGTGTTTCAGGTGTATGTGCTGATGGAGAGGATGGTGGACTCTCTCTGTGATTTCCTGGATGACACTCAACACTCTCCTCCTCAGAGAGCACATTAATACTGTTTCTCCAGTGACTATCTGTACCACAGTTTTTATCACATTTGAACAAAGAAAGAAAGAAAGATGGAAGTGGCTTCATTGCTGGTTGTGTGAATGGAGTGTATATAAGCTGTAGGCTGTTTTAAAAAGGAACATTTAAAAGATGAAAAGGAGGAATAAGGAAGAATCAATCAATTCTGAATAGATTATTGCTATTGTGTAAAAAATATAATAATGTAATCCAGAACATATTTACGAGTGTTTAAAATAAAAAAAAATAGGCCTAATCTAATTAGCTACAAGAAGCCTGCTTTATTATTTTTGGAATGTGATAATAATGTAATGCAGATAATATGTAATCAGTAACGAACTCATTCAAAACACGACGGTTAACGGACCGAAGGTATCGGCTTGCTGCCTCATTAAAACATATCGTTTTGGGAGGTGTATGTAACTCTTACATTAAGTATTATCTAATTAAAAAAGACTGTAAAGCTGATTAAAAATGAACTTTAATTTCAGTTTTCCAATGAGTCATTAAAGACAGAGCACAGTACAATCTCACCTCCAAACTCACTCAGACCAACTAAACACTTTATATCAGTCTCAAAATTAACTCGCTTCATCTGAACACTGCGAACAATTCACATTTAGAAAATTCATTCATAACACACTGACTTAAAAAGAAATATTTGGAATAATTTGATAATAAATATTCTGCTAAGATTTCATGCTTCAGTATAATTCCTGCAGAAATGCAGAGTTTGCCATTGTTCTGATTCGAATGTGCTTTCATCAGTTTTGAAAAGCAGGTTTTTCAGGTGGTGGAGTATGAATGAAAGAAGTGTTCGTGGATTTTGAAAAATGTGGCCATTTGTGCATTTTGTGTGAAAGCAATGAAAAAGGATTCATAGTTTGCAGGGGTGTAGCACCAAACTCTGGGCCCTATACACAAGCACAGGCCATGGGCCCCCGTAAGCTCAGGGTTCACAGCTACCTACGACACCATTTAATACATCAATCAACTGATGCATTTACCCAAAATATTAGCATTTACATTAGTTAACGACATTTATTGTGATCTTAAAATTATATTTAAAGGAAAATAAAATTAGACTTCTCAGGGGCCCTGGTAATTTAGTCCCACTTTTCACGCCCCGGACAGTTTGGTCCACATAGACTTCTGTATCGCTGAGTGTGTAAACAGTTTGGAAAATGTCTTCAGTATTGAACAATGCTTGTTAGCAACTGAGGAAAAAAAATCTGTAAGAAACGAAATGATTGGTCTGAGCAAGAAACTCATCAATATATATATAGATTTTCCTAGATTTCCATTTTTGGGTGAACTAGACCTTCAACCAAGTAACATCCTTCTGTGATACAGTACCTTTGCACTCAAACATTATTTAGTAATGGATTTATATGTTGTATTATCAGTGTAGGCCATACTAGTTTATGATTAATTTATGTCATTTTGCAATATAGGGTAGAAGTGTGAAGTCCATCTCGGTTCAGTTCAGTTAGACTGATATGAGTAGATGAACGGATATTTGGTCTTTGAGAGAGATTCCGGCAGCGATGTGGTTAAATGCTGAGTGCGCAGAGCATCAGTCTCTCTCTCTCTCTCTCTCTCTCTCTCTCTCCCGTGATGACGGCGGTTCGTGCCTCCACACCGCGCGTGTGTGTGTAAGTGCGTGTGTGTAGATGGCTCATCTCACCCACATCACTGGAGACACTGCAGCATCCGCGCGGTTATTCTCGCACGCATCGACGACACGACGCTCGGATCTCCCCGTGCGTGTCGTCCCCTCGCTCTCCGGATCGGTGTCGGTGTAGTGGATCGCGGCTGCTCTGTGCGATGCTGCAGGTAAGCGCCACTGTCTTCCTCATTAACCCTGCAGATGATGCGCGTGCATCTGTCGGGATGTTATCGTCAGTGTCTGCTGCCTGTCAGAGGTGTGTGTGTGTGTGTGTGCTTGTGATATTGTTAAACTGAATACTACTGGAGCTGAAGGCCTACAGGAGCATTTACACACATTCTCCAGGCTATTTCTGGTCTGACGCTGATGTGTGGGAGCTGCTCAGGATGGATATATGGTTCTATGGAGATTCACACATGTTCTTGGTGTAACAGTATTGGTATAGCTTTGGGTATAATCTATATCTGATACATCTATTAGAGTGGAGTACAGCAGATTGGCCTTTTTTATGACACTGACATGGAATGGTTCTGCTGGTACTTCATTAGAACTTTACCCATGACATCATGGGTACTTGAAGGTACTGTACAATGACATCATAAGAACTTAAAAGGGTTCTACTTTGACTTTTTTAAATTGAAAATGTAATTGTATGTGGAATTCAAACGTTACAATCACATACTGTAACAGAAATGTGAAAATATTCTACGATGACTGCAGGAACTTACCTGATGTTCTGGGATTGTAGAGTTGTAGTGTTCGCTGTATTGATAAATATGCATACACTGTATATTTCTTTCTTTAGATGTCCACACTGATTATTGAAAACAGCTTTGGGAAAGATGGTCCCCACATCACAGGATCTTGTTTTCATGTTTTCATTGACATCATAAAACTTAAAAATGTTACGACTTTGGAATGTGTATAAACAATGGTTGCAACATTCTTGAAATGTAGCACATAAAATCATGAGACCTTCACAACCGCTTTTGAGGATGTTCAAGCAATAATAAAAGAACAATATTACACTACTTACAATGTTCTGTAGGATTGTGGAGTTCAGAAAGGACATCACAGGAACACGTTCTTTGATATTTTTAGGACTTGTTCTTAGACCTGAAGGAACTAAAATCATCAAAATAAAGACTTTTTTTAGGCATTTTTGTAAAAGTTTCTTAAATATCTTAATTTAACTAATGCGTAGTCCTGGCTTAAGCTAAGCCCCGTTTGTGAAACCGGGCCGTAATGTCCTGTAACATTGTGAAAGACTTCAGTGACATCATAAGAGCTTAAAAACATTTAATTGACTTCTATGTGACTTGTGTGACATCACAAAACACAGTAAAACGGTTCAATGACACCATTTCAAATGCTTCTGTGGCATTTCTGAAACATCAAACCCCCCGAAATAGTCCATGACATTATTTTAAAGTTCGTGTTACATTACCTATCAATGATAATCTGTGGCATCAGGCTGTACAACTATTTTTGGCAGTTTAATATGTACGTGAGATGAATCTGTGATCACCGCAGGAACACGGAGAGGAATAATTCAATAAGGAAAGCATAAAGGCCATTGACAGAATTAAACGTCTCGGTGGGGATCTGCTTGATGAAAGTGTGTCGTGTTGTGGAGCAGATGTCTCCGCTGAGATCTCACTCATCAGTGACTCGTCCCGGACTCACACACTCACACACACACACACTATAGCAGTCATGGGGTGTCTGTTGTTTTCTTCTCATGTCTACAGCAGATGAACCAGGTCTGCCTTTCCCCAAAGCATCAGAAGTAGATCAGCACCAGTGACAGCTCAGGTCATTTATGTACTAAAAATATCTCATTTTGGTTTAGAGAATGTTAAAATGGAAATTTCAGCTCATAAATTGTAAGTAGCAGGTTATTTAAAGCATTGATGGTGAACTAATATCAGTTGATAATGGCAGATGAGCGCAGGATTAAAGAGCAGGATGAGTAATGATGAATATAATGCTGATATTAGATACAATTTAAAGGGATAGTTCACCCAGTCATTCTTTTCAAACTTGTTTACGTTCCTTTTTTGTGTTGAACACGAAAGATGATATTCAAAAGAATGTTGGAAACCAAACAGTTAACGGTTTACTTCCATTTACAGTCATGGCCAAAGATATTGACACCCTTTAGTAAATATGATCAAAGAAAGCTGTGAAAATGAATAAGCATTTGTTAATCCGTTTAATCTTTCATTTTAAAAAATCACAAAAAATTGAACCTTTCATTGGATGATAAGAATTTAAAACGGGGGGAAATATCATAACACATTGGACACAATTATTGGCACCCCTAGATGAGTAAATATTCCCATTCATATTCATAATGTTGAGCATTCCAGGGTGATATTGAACAAGAGATGATCAAGCCCTGGCTTCCTGTTTTACAGAAATATAAATAAGAGGAAAAACAAAACCCGAATTCCTTTAATCATCTATGACAATGGGGAAAAAACTAAAAATATATTGTATACAATGTTACGAAACTGCCTTGATTAGGACATGTGTCTATATCGTAATGCATGGTGAGAAGGACAGTCCTCTAGAGAGGCCTCTCCAAGTACAACAGCTGGAGAAAACTCCTAAAAAACTTGTCATGTAGGTGAAAAAAATTCTCCACGCTCATCCAAAAACAAACCCCAGCATCTTCAGTTGTCAGATAAGACTGGCACTTCAACTGGAACTGGCTTCTATAGTCAGACTGTCCTAAAAAATGATCTCTACACTCTATATGTGCAAACTTGTATATATTAGTCCCTTCTGGTGAACTTGAAAGATGATATTTTGAAGAAAGTCACTGCTAGCCACTGATTTTAGTCTAAACTATGGAGGAAAACCAACTATGGGAATGTCATTTTGGTTTAGATGCAACTAAACCAAGTTTCACTGAGTGTGTTGTACTGTATTTCTTCAATCTTCATTAATCCTAATGAGAGTGATCTACTTTTGTTGTGTTGGTCTAGTTTGAAAAAGTGATAAGGAAAGTGCTGATGTTAGCAGCTCCTGGTTGAGGGGCTAATGCAGAATCAAAATCTCTTTGGAAGACAGGATCTAGAGTATCTAGAGTAGGTTTAAAGTCTTGTAGATAAATGACTGGTGATCTCTGAGGAGCTCCAGCGCTGGTTTAGAGAGGCTCTGTGAAAGTGGTGTAAGATTAGGTTTTGCCGCTCACACAGAAATACAAAGTCAAAGAGCGCAGCCGTGTGAAGGGCAGAAGATCAGCTGACACTACACTAAAAAATATTGTGAATTGAGTGATGAAACACTCATCTAGAATATAATAGAGCTCTCTTCTGTAAATGGTAAGCTATCTTACTAAACACGGTGAAAAACTGCAAGAGATCCAATGTGATTTTACAGTGAAATACTGTAACATTTACAGTGCTTTGAAGTGGAAAAGAATGCATCATATTATAAACATTTCCAGAATTCTTTTCACTTCACATTTGATGTTTTTTTTATTTAAATACCAATACTTCACCTACTGTAGTTAGTACAAGTACATTGTAAATTCCACACTGATCTACCCTCCGTTGGCGGAAAAGCTGTAAAAGTAATGTTTTCAGCCTGCTATGTTTCTGTGAGCTAGCAATGCTCATCAATGTCAATCAAAAACAGTATGTTCACAGACGCTGCTGAGCACAAAGCGTCAGTTTATTGTTGTAAGAGAGCGATAATGTGACCTAATGTTAGTCAACTGAATCAGTGAAGCAAACTACACAACGTTTTCTCAAATATTTGGAGAGAGGGAGAGAGAGAGGATATGTGCGTATGTTAATTATCAAACTTAATTATCAAAGACATAATTATAGCCTTGCTGTTATGTACATTACTGTATTATGTTACATCTTATGTTGTCCAAAAATGTTTAAAACATTAATTTAATGTCATGGAGGTGTTTTGTGTTTGTGTGTATGACACTGTCTGTGCGTATTAGATTAGTATCAGTGTTGAGGCAGGCCGATATTATCGGTATCGGTATCGACATTTATAATGGCAGATAAATGAATATTTTCAAAAATAAAATAAAAAAACACCCTTACTGCTAACTGCTGGTTTGATTTGATTGTTGTTGTTATTGTGTTTTTGTTCTAAGGACTTTCAGGAGTTTCATATCTAAAGTTTGTATTTTTATATATTTTTATATTTATCAAAAACTTTAATATAGTTTGATGTTCCTCTGTTCTGTTATGACAGTAAAAGAAATAAGTTTCTTTTTAAAATGCATTATCATATTATGTTGATTAAAACTACAAATAACTAATGTTAGGGAAATCTGTTAATGTTTTGTTGCGCAAAAAAGTAGCATATCATGAAAAGGTTCTCTAAACGAGCTATTAACCTAATCATCTGAATCAACTAATTAACTCTAAACACCTG
>JAUMHQ010000044.1:20810932-20824456 GCA_032361165.1 Enteromius paludinosus | reverse complement strand
AAGCTACATACCTTCTATGTACATATCAGAGAACAATTTAAAATATTCTCTCAATGCATTCTATGGCACCCTTAAATTGATTTCAATTGAAGTATTTAATATATTTGTATGTATTTATTTGTGATGGTGTGATCTGTGCAGGACATGACCGGAGGAGTCCTGGAGGCCAACCTGCGCTCCCTGCAGCTGAAGGAGGGAGTGGATTATCATCACTTCAGCTGAAGACACGTGCTGCTGGAGAAGCGCTTCATAGTGAACTAACCCTCCTCAGATGAGAGTCAAAACTCTGAGAGAAATGTGTGTGAAAGAGAAAGAGAGAGCTGGGAACTGCTTCATTCTGCCCTTCCCAGAGTCCCCGGCTTGAGAAACCTCTCACATCCCTGTAGCACCTACACTACAACACACACTCAGGCATCTGTTTGCATTCCTGATGCCACGTGTCACCGGACTTGTCCATCGCTCCCGAGTGACGCTCAGAATAAACCCTTTTCCCGCTGACGCATCCATCTTAGCTCGCTGGCCTGCTCTCGATCAGGTGACTGCTGAAATACTACAGCAACTCAGTCTGTGTTTAAGATATTATTGAAGGGAAACTGAGTTTACCACAGACAGATTACTACGGTGATACAAACAAGCTCTGTTCAGACGTGGGTGAAGTACAGTTAATAACCAGACTGAGGCAGAATCTGATCGCATTTTTTTACGCTTCTAACTTCCAATATTTATAATTAACACTGTTTTAGTATTAAGTTTTATTTCAGCTGCTTCTGATATTAAACATGGATTGTAGGTTTTTTAAACCTGGTTTCTGTTGTGTTTTTGTTGTGCATGTGAAACTTTAATAATTCCTGACAGACTTTGACAGGTCTGGTTAGTTTTATCTCTCTTCCTCTCAACAGTCCTTCATTTCTGTGTATGTGTGTGTGTGTGTGTGTGTGTGTGTGTGTGTGTGTGTGTTGCATTAAGGCATTATCTGAGGTCAGCTGGCACGTTCCGGTGTGTGTGTGTATGTCTCAGGTGATGGTGCATGTGTGGGTCAGGTCAAAGTTCATGGCCTGTAATATTTAGGATGGTGTGTGTAGGTGGAGGGTCAGAGCTCATCTGAAGTGTGACACACACACACACCGTCTCAAATAAACATGTCTGTAGATAGAAATCTGAATCTCCTGACACAACAACCATCTCAAATTGCTTCTTACCTTAAAAAAACGTATATATAATTTAGATATTAGGTTATTGTTAATTGATTTATTAGTTGCATTGCTTTTATTTGGAATACCATAGTTATATTTAATAATCTGTTAATGTACATTTTACGTCTATTTATTATCTAGCTCTCGGAGTGCGCTGGTGTTGTGGTGCGCGGCGCATGCGCGGTCGTGTCCCGCGAGGCGCGTGCAGCCGTAATAACAGCGCGCGACTCAGCAGCATCTGATAGCAGTGTTTATAGAGCCCAGAATAACTGCAGCCGCCTCGAGACACACGCCTGGAGACAGACGTGCCATGTGCTGCACATCAAGCTATCAAATACTGAATATATAGGCTTCCCTTCTTTCGCCACTTGAGCCTGAAACGAATTTCAGTCAAGCTTTAACTTAGTAGCAATGTTTCTTAAAATGCACAGACGTAGGCCTATCCATGTTTTTTTTTGGACCATGCTAGTTTTGTTTACAGACCGTACGGTTGTAGATGAATATTGTAAAATGTAGTATTATTTGGTATTATCAAAGTGCTTCACATATCGTCGTACAGCCACATACCAACAAATGAGCTTATAGTTTTAGACTTTAAAAAAAAAAAGAAAAGAAAAATGAAAGTATCCAGACAAAAATATCACAGGTCCCAGAAAATATGAACTGTTTCCAACATTAATAATAGATAATCAGGAATCTAAAGGATCATGTGACACTGACTGGAAAATTCAGCTTACATTTTAAAGCAAATAAAAATAGAAAACTGTAATTTTAAATCTCAATAATATTTTACAAGATTGCTGCTTTTTTTCTGTACTTTGATCAAATAAATGTTGGCTTAATACGCCTTACATATTTAAAAAAAAACATTAGAAATCATTCTGATCCTAAACATTTGAAGAGCAGTGAGTTTAGATGGTGCTGTGGTGGGGGCGTGGCTAGTTGTGTGTTGTGGGCGGGGTTTAAGTTTGTATGAGAGAGAAAGTTTCTGCGGGACTCTCTTCAGTGTCTGGGGTTCAGTCTCACGCGCGAACATGGGCTTTATTCCGGGTCTGTCTGCTCACGGTCCGGTAATGTAGTTTCTGAAGTAAACCAGAGCTGCGGTGGATTGACATTTTCTACAGACTGGAAAAGATTATTGGGGGTTTTGAGGATGTTTTTACTCGTTCTGTTATCAGCTCTGGTCCTGTGTGGATGTGCACAGTATTCCAGCGACCAGTGCAACTGGAGAGGAAGGTACGCCTTGCCTTTTATATCAGAGTAAATCGTTGTAAAGGACTTACAGTAAAATCGTAATTCTGTCTGAACAAAACTAACTAAACATGTATATATTATTATTATTTTTTTTTTGCATGCTTTGCATTGCAAACAAAATGTTTTTAACAAGCTAAATATTTTATGAAATACCCTGTTTATCGTTATGCATGTTTGTAAGACAGACGTTCGTGCGTTTATTAGGCCTGCTACTCTGTACAATTTTATTTTATTTTATTTTTTGGACCATGCAAAAAAATTTAAAAAGATAAATGAAAAGATTTGCAATAACCATAAAAGATGTAAATGCAATGGGTTCAAGTCATGAAATCCTGTGAGAGCTATGAGATGGGGAAGGTCCGGGCATGCCCTTAATGGACATGTTATTACATTTTACCTGAAGTCATTGATTCGCGAACCTATTGTCCTTATGAACCACTTCTTTTAAATGTTGCCGCCGGGACGATTCGGACTCGCGAGGGTTTGTTCTTAAATTATTACTCGGCTGCATTACAACTTTGTTTGAGTTTAAGTTTATATGAATTACTAGGGCAGGTTTATCACAATATATCTGACACAACATGCTTTGTCACCACAAGAAAATAAACGCGAAACGCTTCACGAGTTCAAAAATGATCCGTTCGAAAGAATCGATTCACTAAAATGAATTTAATCATTGATTTGTTTTCAGTGGTATTTATGCGGCCACAGTGACGTTCATATCCATCTGCTCTCTCTCTCTTTCTCTCTATGTCTCACTGGCTGTGTTTTTGTCTGTTCTCTGGTTTAGTAGCTGACTCGCACTTTTCCTTTCAACTCCTTCATTTGACTCTTTGAAGCAGACCGCGCCGAATCTGGCCTCTATTACGCGCCGCGCAGCTTAATTGACTCCAGAAAACGATTTAATAACGTTAATTAAAAGCAAGCCGGATGAAATGGGTGAAATTTCGGGGTCACGAGTGCAAAACTCTGCTCTTTTGCTCTGAGGACATTTGGCACTGATTTGAGCAGAAACCAAACCCCGTCATTTTAATTATAATGCCCAGCCAGAGCCCAGCTGGAGTCCAGCCATCATTTACTCGCCCTCGCGAAGTCCCAGGGATTCAGTATTTGGTGGAAATGAAGGAATACAATCAATCTGTGTTTTGGAAGCAGCGAGTAATTTTTTAAATGCATGAGATTGGAGAAACTCAACTGGTAATGTGAAGGGGGTTTCAATGCTGCTTTTTTTCAGGAGGTCGTATTTTTTGATGCCGTACACCTGAAGAGTGTAAATCTCAAAGCCTCTGCACACCCGTCAGTGGCGACCCAGCAGAAACAGACACAAACGCTGTAATCATCCTAAAATAAGCCAAACCGCAACCACTTGAAAGCACTGTATTTAGTGTATAGTCATCTGGATGACAGCTTGTGCCGTAACTTTCATCTTCATGTAACCCTGCTCGTATACGATCAGCTTCTGAGCTTCAATATCTCATGCTTGACATCTGATCTGTCCTGATGTTGCTCTTGTGACGAGGAGCAGGTCACGCTCATCCTGAAGGTCACGGGGTCATCACAACTGGACAAGCTCTTAAGTTTCTATGCCATTCGAAAAACGAGCAATTCATCCGCTTTGGGTAGACTAAACGAAGCAATAATAAATGTGCATAATTATTGTAAAAAATAATACAAAAGACAAAAGCACATAGCAAAATTAGTAAAACTAAATAAAAAATAGAAAGATTATGAATAAATAGTATAAATAGGCAGACCTATAGTGGATGCAACACTGACACTATAAGGTTGTCTGTTCATTTACAGTTTTATAAAAATAGAGAACTATGGCTGTTGTTTTCTTTGTTAAAATTGTGCATATAAATAAAATAATTGTGAACAATGGCTGTGATTCTGATTCCGTTGACTGGGAAAGTCACCTTTTACGGCCGTTTCAAAGCAAATGCATGACTGTCAAGATGTCGTTGTCCTGCAGTCATCTGATGTCCAGCAGGGTTTGTGGATGAAGGCTCAGCTCTCTCTGTCTGTCTGCAGCGGGCTGACACACGAGGCTCACTCTCGGGACGTGGAGCAGGTGTACCTGCGCTGCGCCGAAGGCTCTCTGGAGTGGCTGTATCCCACAGGAGCTGTGATCGTTAACCTGAGGCCCAACCTGCTGCCGGCGGAGGCTGCCCTGAGCGCCTGCGTCAAGCCGTGGCCGGACTCTCGCGGGGCCAGGCTGTACGTGGAGAGGGCCGGAGCGCTGCGGCTGCTGCTGACAGAGCAGGACCTAGCGGCTGGACGCGTGCGATGCTTCAGTCTGCAGGAGGGGGCGCTGTTCATGGAGGCCTCCGCCCGCCGGGACATCAGCCGGAGAATCACCGCCTTTCAGTACCAGCTCATCTCCACACACTCACCTGGAGACCATAACTCACACACAGGTACCAAACTAAACCGCCATATAGCCTATATCAGTGATGCCCAACCCATGAAAACATAACTGCATTTGCTTTTTTTTCATAGAGGTTTTAATAGTTTTATATTCCTGTTAAGGAGGAGGTGTGAAACTGGTTCACCATTGGGATCATTATAATATTACATTCTTAATGAGTTTTCTGTAATCACAAACACAATACTGAATCTGCTGTAAATGGAAGCCAGCTCTTGAGTGCACGGGGATACGTGTGAACGAGTGAGAGTGTTGTGCTGGGGGTCGAATAACAGCTCTGTCAAATGGTCGTCATTCACATGAAAGACTGGTTTCGAGAGGTTGTAAAACGTCTGACCCTGTAAAAGCTAAACCACAGACAGACCCCGCCGCTGCCCCACATCCCTGTTCAGCCTGACAGAAGAAAATAAACAGTCTAATCAGGAGGCCCGCCGGGGTCAGCCGGCCTGAAGAGCTGTCAATCACAGCCAGCGCTGCGTCTGATTGGTCTGCAGCTCGCTCAGCTCCACTCTCAGTGGCTGGTTTGATGTGAAACATGCTGTTGTACTGTCTGTGAAAGTGAGATGAGATCAATGGCTTCTAGAGGGATTTGTAATGATATAATTCAGTTGCCTTTCACAGGCTACGTACAGAATCCTAATCATTCATCCTTTGTTTCTTTCAAATATACCTGGATTGCCTTTCTGAATTTTCTCTTCCCCCTCCTTTCCTGTCTTTTTTTCCGCTCCATTCCCAAAGGCTTTAGCTTCATAAACATGTGAAGTCTTGAGGTGTCCTGAGCTCCTCACCTGTTGGTCTCACTCACACTTTGATGGGTCTACAGGGAGAAAAGTGTGTGTGTGTGTGTGTGTGTGAAAGGAGTCCACACTCTTCTCTTGTAAGCAATGAAAGCGGACTCTGATTTATACAAGCTCAAGCTCCAAAAAAAAGCACCATAAAAGTCATCCATGTGACTAAAACCCCATTTTTGTCAGATATCCGGTCAATAAATGTCATTCTGTTGATCACAGAGCTATCAAAGTGTGATTTGTTGGTTCAGCTGACCCTTTAACTGAAGTCATAAAACAGCTGTTTCACGCATTTATGGTTCCCAGGACGTTCTGAGGAGGTTAGATTTTGATTCATTTAACATACATTTAAAGTTTATAAATAAAAATTGAATATTTAACGATTAAGGGGGAAAAAAAAGTTGCTTATTACTGAACTTCTAAATAAGTTCTGTGAAAGTTGTGAATATACAACCTAAAAATAACCTTTAGGGAATATTCTGTCATGAATAATATACATAACTGCATGTGTTTTTGTGAGCATACAGAGCACAGCGCATATCTTCCAGACCCCAAACAAACAGCATGAATGGTAGAATATCAAGCTATATATATATATATATGTGTGTGTGTGTAAAGCTCAATTACTTGTTATAACACATTATTACTCGTTTGTTGATTTCGATTGCTTCCATCTTGCTGCAACATTATAGAAAATGTGTTTTCTAAATAAGATCGAATGAAATTTGCTGAAAAGCTGCTAACATTAGGGGTGTTTGGTGATTGTTAATGTGTGTCTGTGGGACTGGAGTGTGTTTGTCTGAGCAGCTGATAATCCCCTTCCCCGTCACAGTCTCAGCTCTGCGTGCGAATGAGCCGAAGGTGATGAAACACGTTAAAGAGCAGTTTTGCTTTGAGTCGGGGTCGAGTCTGAATGAGCCGTTATGTGAGAAATCACATTCACACAGAATCAGCCTGGAGATCATGCTGTACATTTCACCCAATCTGTGAGTCTTAAAATAATGTGACAAAGAAGAGACAATAAATACACTGCAAAAAATGCATTTCTAGCCAGGATTTCTTTCTCTTGTTTTCCAGCCAAAAATCAAGAAATTATTAAATCAAGAAAGATTTTCGAGACTAAAAAATTATCAACAAGTTTTTACTTGAAACAAGCAAACTAATATTGTTTTCAGATTGAAATAAGATTATCATGTTTGTTATAAGCAAAAAGTCACTTAATTTTGACTTTGAAAACAAAACAATAATTTTTTTGTGGCTTATTTGTAGATATTTTGCTGGAAACAAGATAAAATCTATGCTAAAAATAATTTTTTGCAGTGTATATGATAACATATATATATAGCCCGCTTTTGCCTCATGGCTTGCTTAGTTGAGGACACTTAATTTCTAGCGATTGTCATCAGCTTGATTACATAGATCCAATTCAAAATGAGCTGATCTAACAACGCATCTCTGTTCAATAATGAAATGCCTTTATCTGCAAAAATACATTTTTATACATTACTGACACTATTCCCCAATTTGATACTGTTTAGTGCTGTGATACAATCTGTATTTGTCAAAAGCGTCACATAAAGGGGATTTGATTTGAACGACTCACTTGAGTGAACTACTGTGTGAGCGCCTGTTGCCTGTAAGGCATGAAATAGTTGTTTTAATCAACATTAAAACACTTATAACATTAAAATTGAATTCTTTTCTTGAGTAGATTGCATACAAAGTCAATGAAAATACGCAATCCCACCATCCCGCAAGTCTAGAGCGATGACTCAATGTAAATATATGCTTTTCTTTTGGGTGTGCACCAAAACAAACAAAACCTAAAAATAACCATAAGAGACTACCTTCTGCAGAACATGTTTTATAATTGTACATTTCAGAAACATTCTGTCAGTGTGTTTTTCAGTTCAAAATAAATCCTCTTCTGAGAATGTTGTTTTATTTTACAGTGTAACTGAACAGTGTGCGTAACACAAACAACAGGACAGACAAACTTGTGTTCAAATCTGAAAGGCCGAACAGCACAACCTTTAAAAGACTGGAGGAGCTCTAACATCTTTGGGTAGACTTTTTCAAAAACCATAAAAGTCTTGTTGAAACGCACAGGTGTTTATGTTACAGATGTTAAACATGCTGTAATGTGGTTTGATCTTTGAAGGCAGATAATGATGATAATATCTGAACAGGGTCAGAGGGCAAAGGTCAGAGATCACAGGACTCAGACACAGCTGGAGTGTGACACAGCACAGGCCCGACTCATTCATGTGTGTGTGTGTGTGTGTGTGTGTGTTTCAGCTGCATGCAGACCCTGTGCCGACGACGAGCTGCTAATGGCCATCTGCACCAGTGACTTCGGTAAGATAGAGCTCAAACATTAGTTTCCCTGCTCTCTACTGTACTTTCTTAAATATCGGGTCGGAAATTCTCATCCAAAATGGTTGCACATTAAAAATAAATACAACGTCATGTTATGTCAGTCACGTTTACACGTTTAACTTTTGTCCATCATAAAAATATATGATAGAAAAATGTGATGGATATAAAGGAAACCCTGAAGATTTCTGACTTGTTGAGAGAAAAAAGTAGCAAAATAGTTAGTGTGCTGGTTAATAAAATAAAGGAAACTTTGCAGGACTGATGTTAATTGCATTAAGCCACTTTGTAATAAAAGTTGCAACGTTCAGATGTGTGTGTTTTGTTCTCTCTCTCTGTCTTTCAGCGGTGCGCGGCAGCATTCATCATGTGGAGGAGGAGGAGGAGGATGAAGAGCAGGCGTCAGTGGTGCTGTCGTTGAGTCACGTGTACCGTCAGAAGAGCCGTGTGTTCGTGTCCGGCGGGGGGCGCGGGCGCTGGACGGGGAGAGTGAAGATGCCCCGGCGGTGCCGGCCGCGAGCGGGACAGGGCCAGTTCCTCTTCACCGGGGCCGTGAGGTTCGGGGAGGCCTGGCTGGGATGTGCTCCGCTGTATAAAGACTTCATCAGACTGTACCACGCGGCTCTGGACGAGGGAACTAACCCCTGCCACATAGACACAGACTGAGAGACCACCTCCGGTCCACCTCATCAAAACATGCCTTTTTCATGCCTGGGTTCAGGTCGCATTTTATCCCAAAATCAAATAAACCACATATTTCATTTAGGATACGTAAATGAAATTTACCAGATTTTTAATGCATTGTCCCAAAATTCTCATCACAGCATTTTACCCATAGGTTTTTCCCAATTAATATTTTAATTTATAATTCATAATATCCAGCCAGGGTTTCTTTAGATTCATTACTGTCAGATGTTTTAATTTCACAGTAATGCTATTACTCAGCATCAATTACATGCAAATCCTGCCATCATGTATATATTTCACATATTTCAGTATTTAATTTCCCTGCCCATTAGAGAAATAATAATAATTATTATTAGCAGTATTTTAGTCATTTTTGTTGTAACTATTATAAATATATTAATATTGTTATGGAAGTCAATTATTATTATTAAGGTTCATTTGTAAAACTTTTTATAGTAATATGATGAAAAAGAGTGACATAGTATTTAAATAGTTGCTGAATTTAAATAATAAACTAATATACAATTTTTAAACTGTCCTGAGAATAATGTCACATTTAAATTTTATTTTAAATGTTTTAATGCACCACATTTCTTCTTTATTAGTCGGCTGGTTTTGGGGTGAAATGAGGCCTGAGTGTGTCTTGGCAGGTTTTTCCGATGGGATATGCAGTGCTTCCAGATGGACGGCTGTTCTTGGTTACAGACAGAGGTTGTGTTTGCTTGTTTCTGTCTGTTCTTGTTGCCTGAAAGCCGTACAGAGAAGAACACTCGGATCCGTGAGAGGAGCTCTTGCTGCACGCGTGTGCTGCTGCGAGACGATGAACGCTGCTTTTCTTTAAAGCTTTGTTTATAGTTATTGAGCGGTCAATTCTTCTGACTGACGCCTGGACTGTGTTCATGTGTTCACGAGTGAGTTTGAATGTATCGTGTGTGCGTGTGTGTGTGTGTGTGTGTGTGTGTGTGTGTGTGTTTGTTCCTGTTCCTTGGACTCAGAACGAGTCTGGAATAAAACACTCCCAGTGGAAACATCATGATGTCGTTTTATGTTGGTGTTGCTGGGTGTTTTCTGCACAAACTGCCCAACTGTGAAGAACATTGTAAATTATATTATCGAGTGAACGTCTCTGATGTCACTGCTCAAAGTTTGTTACCTGAAAGCCGTAATGAGTTTAAGTAAGTGGTGTGTGTACAGTTTGGTTGCTGTAAGTTGTTTTAATTAATTATCCATCTAACCCTACCAGATCAACCTGATGTAGCTTAGTTATGAGTACTGATAAGTATTTAGTATTTATTTATTCAAAGCTGATTAGTGGTTAACCTCCTAGGAAGGTTATTTTCTGCATTAAAAATATTTTTTGGGCTCCCAAACAAATATGAGAACGCAGGAAGGTTTGAAGGTCTGTTAACTTAACCAAGACCAAATGTCCACGGAGAAACAGTATTAGCCAAACCAATCCCTTATTTCTGTCGGAATATCCTGTTTCAGATTTAGAAAGACATCACGGATGCCATGCCATCCTTTCTGCCACCTTTGGCCTATTCCAAGCAAGAGGTGACAATAAAATAACAGCGCGTGGTGCCAGGCTCATATTATGTGTACTGCATTCATTCTGAGATTGAATTTCCGACCTTGTGTGATTCCGAGCTAAAGTTTTATTAATCCTTCATGTAAAATATGAACCGCTCTTTTGTGTTTTTCCGTGAATTACCGCCAAGTTGGATCGTTCCTCTCGGTGTGTGACGGGCGTTCATGGCTGTTCAGGGACTCTCACGGGTGAACTGGAGCTTCATTTCATTCTGTTGAACTTTCCCTCAAACAAGCTTCGATCTGAGAGAGAGAGAAAACTAAACAAATAATTTGCAATAAGGGTAACCCTCATGGTTTTTATAAAACAAAAACAAACATGCTTACAGCCTAGATAATTAAACCACAGTGGTAACCACAAATTAACCACGGCTTGGCTTCTCTAGTTATTTACTAAATATTGCTTATATAAACCAAATAGGCTACCATAGTTATAGCCTAGTTAAACCACCAATGTACAGTAACAGTTTTACTACAAATACAATGGCTAACCAATACAAACACACGCACACATGTTGGTGTTTGTGATTTATGGGGTCTCTCCATAGGCGTAATGGTGTTTCTACTGTACAGACTGTATGTGGTATTGTCCTGCACTGACCCTACACCTAAACCTACCCCTTACAGGAAACTGTACATTTTTAGATTCTCAAAAAAAAACCACACCATTTAGTATGTTTTTTAAGCCTTTTGAATTACGGGGACACTGAAAATGTCCTCATAAAACACCTACATATTATAATGTCATTATACACATGTGTCCTCATAAACCACATAAACATGCATGCACACTACAATTTTACAACAATAAAACCATGGTTAGTTTTACACCAAGGTTCTGTCAAAATCAGATTATGTTATATCTGGTGTTTGTGTTTGCTTACAGATCCTGGGCAAACATCCTTCTACTCATCTCACACTGGCCCACCAGAACCACGCTGGTTCCTCCGATCGTTAGCGGGCTGATCTCCAAGCAGCGCGAACACGAGCCCAGCTCTCATCTGATCTGCCTCGAGTCTTAAGACTTTCTCAGCTCAGCTGTCTCAAGCACGGCTGGAATGAAAGCACAGATAACTCAGACATGACTCTGAGTGTGTGTGACGGGTTATTATTAACAGCACTGCTCGTTCCTTTCAGCGTCTTTCTGTGTCTCTGCGGTTTGCGGGTCTCTGCTTGAAGCCAGTAAAATCTGTTTTAACAGTGGGCTGCTGTTTAACCTTAAAGAAAGGTAAACAAGTGACAGCTGATTGCGATTTTAAAGTCGTTCGATGGTAGGTGTAGTTGTAGAGATATGGCCAAGACTATATTTTTGCAACACATTTGGCAAAATCAGGACTTGCCACAAAGCAACGCGATCCACTTGACTTTTTATATTTGCATTTGGAGAAATCAGCTGTCTGTAAAAAATATTTCTATATTTGTGCATCACTATTGTTTGTTTTCTTTTTTTTTGCCTAAGTGGCATTTAACCCTCGTTTTGTCCAAGAGATCACTATTTGTGACGTGAATGTGCATTATTATTATTATTTTATCTCTACCTAAAAGATATCTTTTGGTTGTACATCAACATTCCATTATGATTTGGTGTATTATTTCAGTTTATTAAGACCTCAGGTCAGCAACACACCGTGTGACTGGAGAACAGCTGAGAGGAGACGACTGGGTGAAAAACCACATCCTACTCTAGACTACAGTGCCCCCTGCTGCACAGGGTAGGTAAGTACATGTACATCTTCAGAATTTTTAAATATAAAATCTAATAATTTTTTTTTTTTTTATTCTCTAGCCATAAAGGCTACCTATCCTGGGTTTTCTGCGACCGTGATGCGCGCATCCCAACTGTCTACACACTCAATTAGCCAAAGATCAGTGTACTCTTACGACAGCTGCGTATATCATTACATGTTAACATCGTAATGCTTTAAAAACGCTCTAATAATGCACGATAACGATTCCTATATTTGCGTCCACACCAGCGAACTATATTGTCTGTTTAAGCTCAAGCGTGTGATAGCAAGATTGATTCTGATTGGTTGTCAATGTTTCTTTCGTTGATCAGCTGAAAGAAGACGTTCTGAAAAGGATTCCCAAATATATCGTTTCTCTGCTATTCTTTAGCATTGAGAATGATTTTTAGAACTATCTTCTAAGGGTATCATGCCTGGTGTGAAAGGGCCTTAACACTGACAACACTGGTTTCATTTTTATTCGATTGATGAACAATAAAAACATTGATAGCCGAGCCAATCAGAATCATCCTGTAAAGCGCGCGATAACCGCGGGAGAACTTGCTCTTGACATGCGCATTAGTGTTTTTTCTGCGGCAGAAAAGGCGCGTGGTTAGGCAGAAAAAAAAATGTTTTTTGATGTTTCAGGCATTTTGTGTACATGTAAAGAAGAGCATCATCGGTGTTGACGAAGTGAAACATTAGAGTCGTAATCTGATGTATGGATCAAAAGCATCAATCAATATTTTAGACATTCTAATATCCAGGGGCGCCGCTAAGGGGGGGAAAGTTGGGACAATTCTAAGGGCCCACGCCCTTTAGGGGCCCCCAGAGGTCTGCTTTATTAATAATAACACTACTAGCAGTAAAGTAAAAGAAATAAAAAAATTATCTACAAAAGAGTTACAAATAAAACAAAATTACGGCTTATTTCTGCATCTCTAGTCAAATTACACCCCTCTCTGATTCACTGCATGGTTCAGCCCATCCTACCTAGCCTAGAGTGTCGCTGCTGAGTGAGAGCAAGTGCAGATATGTCAAGTTCAACAAATAAGCATAAGTCCCGTCATCAGAAACGACAAGAGAGGTTACATAGAGCAGAGAGAGAGAAAACGGGCCGACAATTACTCCCTAAGATTTAACGTTATCAAATAAGTAAAGTATAAAATAATGCTATTTGAATGTGTAAAACACTTACATGCATTTAATTAGAAACTGCTTGGGCAAAAATGACATGTAAACAATTTTAAGGCTATTTAGTCTTTGCTCTTCGCTGGTCTGGTACAGGGATATACAGTATAGCCAAATCATTAAAATTAGACCCTGATCGCCTCGATTTCACCGGGTGGACTAAAAGACGACGACACATAGCCCGTCTAATTTAGAGCTAAACCATGGCTACATATAGAACATGTCATGAAATTACACAAATATCTTTTGAAGATATGATTGACACTGCGAACATGACGGGATTATTAATCATCTCA
>JAUMHQ010000044.1:20710494-20722810 GCA_032361165.1 Enteromius paludinosus | reverse complement strand
GTTTATCAGTACATTACAGAAAATAATGAACTTTATCACAATATGCTAATTTTTTGAAAAGGACCTGTATATATATACACATACAGTAACCATTTACACATCTGCAGCAATGTTGCTTTTCTCGCAACGGCACCGAGGGTACCTCAAAAATTGTTCTTCAGTAGCATCGATGTGAAAGCTTTCTTTAGGAACTTTTATTTGATGACCTTTCTTCTACTCTCACACAGGAGTGTCTGCAGTCCTTGCCTCGCTTCTGCTTCCCTTATGACATAGAGAGGTAAAAAAATAATTCATTCATTACTAAAGACAGATGCTTAGCCTTTACCTGTTGTGACTGATTAACTGTGGCTGGTCGGTTGGTGGACAGGGTGAAGGACACTGTTGCCGTGCAGCACTTCACATTCGTGCTGACCGATCTGGAAGGATGTCAGCGCTTTGGTTTCTGCAGACTCACGTCCAGCTCTCAGACCTGCCTGTGCATCCTCAGGTCTCAAACACCCACAAAATAGACCCCCAAAACAAATGACTGATGACACAACCCCCTTTTATTTATTCACAGTCTGCTTCTCATAGCTACAATCACTTTGCTTTCAGTTTTCATTATAAGTTTTATGTTGAACTTATGACCCGGTTTTAAGATGAGATTTCTCTCTCGACGCAGTTATTTGCCCTGGTTCGAGGTCTTCTACAAACTTCTCAATAATCTAGCTGACTACTCAACGAAAGGACAGGTATGATTTTAACGGTCACGTGATGGTCTGCTTTTAAAAAGCTGTTTATCTAACACTATTTCTTTCATTTGAAAACCAGACCAGTGAGATGAAAGAGCTGCTCTCAGTGCTCTACAAGCACCCGGTTCCTCCGGCCAACGGCTCCCTCACGCTGCAGATGGTAAGTGCTCATTGGCTAGTGGAAGTTCCGTTTATGACATCATGTGTGTGACATCGCAATCAGGTTGATGTGTTCTTCACTGAGGGAGGGAAGCTAATGATTGGACGCAAGATGCTTGGCATCTGTGGACACGCCCCTAAAGGGGAGGAGTCAAAGGGGGTGAGTCCCTGATCTGCATTAAAACCAGCCGACCGGACTAAACCTTCACTCCAGCATCTAATAAATCCTAATACGGTCTATAACATGAGATCGAACTAATCCAGCGTCCAAAAACTAACTCTGGATCTCTAATAACGCTTAACTAAAAACACTAATGGGTCCTTTTGAAAACATGATTAACAAAGCATGCCTCCTAAGAGCATTCAGATCAAAATAACTCCAAGGGCTTACTTACACGGTTTTTATAGTACTGACTGTGTATTTTTGTGGAATATTGTTTCTTGCCCATCAGATCCCGTACTTCATCGCACCAGATCCCAAAGCTCTGCCTTCTATTCCAGAGAGTGTGAGTTTTTCCGCTATTTTGTATTTTTTTGATTTTTTTATGTTTTGCATTTATTTGATTAAAAAAAAGCTAAATGTACAGTAAAATTGTAGTATTAAAAAAAAAAATACAATTTAAAATAGCTGTTTGTTGGTTTGTTTTTCAGCATCGTGACCTCAGTCTTTAGAAATCATTCTAATATCAAAATATACAAAAATATGACGCAGCAGAACTGTTTTCAACACTGATAATAATTCTAAAGATTTCCTGAGCAACAAATCATCAAATTACAATCATTTCTGAAGGACCATGTGACACTGAAGACTGGTCATGACTCAAGAATGAAATTATTTCACAACAGAAAACAATCATTTTTATTAGTTATTAAGTTATTTGTTAATTTGCAATCATGTTTTACGATATGACTTTTTAACTTTATTTTTGATCAAATAAATGCAGCTATTGTGAGCAAAAGAGGTTTCTTTTAAAGTAAAGGTTTTTTTTCCCAAGTGTTTGACCAGCATGCATGTCTATGTGTGTGTGTATCAGAGGAACCTGACGGAGCTGGTGGTGGCGGTGGATGTGGGAAACCTGTTGCAGCTCTATGCCAGCATGTTGTTTGAGAGACGGATCCTCATCTACTGCAGCAAACTCAGCACTGTGAGTTCAAGCGTGAATCAGAACTGATAATGAGGTGAAAATAGGGCATGGCGCTGGCAACAGCGTCGCTGTCCGATTCACAAGGGAATGCATGCACTCAAATGCATACCTTGAATATAGTGTTATTCACTTTGGATAAACGCACATCATTCCAGGCTTTGAAAAGCATTCATTTAAAGGAACCGTATGTAAGAAATGTATTGTAATAATCATAAAATGTCTCTGTAATGTTCAACAGGCATTAAGAAAACATGTTAATTTCAAGTACTCATATCACTGACAGCAGTCGTACAGCCTGGATATTCTCGTTTAAAAAGCGCAGTTGCAGCCCTCAACTGATGTTTATGTTGTCATGTTTTGTTTTGGTCTGAAGCACCACCCTCCATCTATCTCCCAATCACGAAGTCAGTAGTGTTTCGGCATCCAGGTTGCCTGCTCAGCATAAACACAGCGCATTCCATCGTCATTGCGCTCGTTCTAGTCGATGTCTTCAATTTGGCAACCTGCGTGTGCGTCAAGTCTGAGTAGGAGGGGCCGGGCGAAAAAATTTTTTTTGAACTATTTTGAATCTGAACTTCAATCCTTTAAAAATGACTATTTTATGCTACAACAAGCACAATGCACATCGCTACTGCACTTTGATGACCATTTGGGAAACTACTGTGCACAAACACACTGTGGTGTGGTTTTTCACACAAACCAAAAAAATAGAAAATTACACAATTGGATTCGTTTCCTTCTTTCAAACCCAAGTGTGAAAACGCCTCATCATCTAACCAGGAATGACACAATGAATCTACCCGTGACAAATCACAGTCCTAAACAGCTGCACCACATTGTTTGGTTTCTATTCCAATACTCAATTAAATGTCTTCTGATTGGCTGAGGATTTGTCATAGGATGTGGCATGCTCCTCTTTCACTAAGGGCAGATACATCCCTTGACACTAAAAACTGCTTGTTGCATTTAGTCAGGAGGCAGCTTTTTTAAACACGAATCAAACTGTAATTAATTGTTGTGTGTGTGTGTGTGTGTTCGTTCAGCTGACGGCCTGCATACACGCGTGTAACGGGATGCTGTACCCCATGTACTGGCAGCACATCTTCATCCCAGTGCTGCCTCCTCATCTGCTGGACTACTGCTGGTGAAACATGTTATTACATTCAAATACTAGAAATATATAACATAATGAAGACAACTGTAATTAAGTTTCTTTCTTTACTTACTTCCTATTCATTTATTTAAACAAATTATTATTTATTAGTTTATTTTTTCGATTTACAATTGGAGCATTTGATTAAAGGGGTTAAAAACTACCAAAACTAGAACAATGTATTTAATAAAAAAAGAAAAGCTTGCAAAAAGGACATTTCATTAACAAATAAAAATGACTAAACTATCAATCTAGTAATCTGTCTGAATAATTACAAATAAGATGCTTTGGCTACTAAGACCTCTTAGTGTTATATCATTATTAATGCATTATAAGAATGTAAATTAACAATTTGTGTTGATGTTAATTCATTTAATGACTAAAACAATGCAGATATGCTGCCTTATGTTATCTCACATTTACTGTTTTTAGCGCACCGATGCCGTACCTCATTGGAATTCACTCCAGCCTGTCAGAGGTATGACACTTGCCTCGTCCCGTGGTAGTCTTTCACACCGGTACTTACTCACACAAGCACTTACCCCATGGCGCACTCTGTGTGTTTGTGTTCGGCAGAGAGTGAGGAGTCGAGCTCTGGAGGACGTGGTCATACTGAACGTGGACACCAACACCCTGGAGTCACCCCACGAGGACCTGAAAAAGATCCCGCCCGATGTGGTGAGACTCTCTGGCTCCTTGCAGATCTCTGACTCGGGAAGAATGAAGGTTTACGGTGAACTCTGTTACTGCAGGTGGCGGGGCTGAAGGTCAGGCTGAAGAAACAGGCGGCGGCGGCCGGGTCAGGGGTAGCGCACGCTTTCCTCCGAGCCCAGGCTCTGCTGTTTGGAGGATACAGGGACGCCTTTCAGTCGCCTGACGTGAGTGCCGTACAATCACGTCAAATCTTCAGCTCGAGTTTTAGAAACGCTTACTCCAGTGCTCCTCTCTCATATGTTGAAGGAAGGGTCGGTGGTGTTCTGCAATGAGCTGTTTCTCAGTCATAAGTCTCAGAGCATGCGGGAGTTTCTGGAGAGCGCTGTTCATCTGCAGTGTTTCAAAGAGGTAACTGCTAACACATAAACAGAACATCAGCAGGGTGGTGGGGTTCATATGTTTTACATGCACTTAATGCTAGCGATAAATTATGAATAATTCCATGCAACTAACCCAAACCATATAGTAAGCATGCATAATGCATTAAAAATACCTTTTATAATATGTTTTATTCTCTTTTTAATTCATGATAAATCATTAAATTTCAATTTATTTATATTTCTCATAATTATAATGCATCTCATATCTTGCTATTTTACTTGTTACCCTACTTCAAACATACAAATAATATTTTTTTTCTCCTCAAACAGCCATTAGATCAGATGAATGTGTAATATGACACATTTGCTTAGTTTTTTCCTTTATAACATCAGTTTGATTATTTTTATTGTACCCTTTAGAAAACTGTCCATAAGTAACTCTGCAACACGTCAACTAGCCTGCATTGTAGTATTAGTAGTAGCATGTCTGTCATGTTTGATGGATCCTCAACAGACATGTATAGGATTGTGAATATTCTACCCACCCTACCTAAGTCTATTCTAAGCTTTATTTAAAAAAAATGTTGTATCTTTTTTTTTTCTTTTTTCCCCCCCAAAGTATGAGCTAGCTCACATTAGCCTCACAGGAAACACTCAAATAACATCCAGCACCTAGCCCCTCACAAGATGTTTTTGTAAGGTACTGTGCAGATCTTAAATAAACAATGTCAAGATATTTTACAATCCATATTATAAAACAGTTACTGGATCCTGATTGGTCAGCAGCTGCGTTTTATTCACAATACATCACGGCTGTGACCGCTTCACCCAACGGTTCGGTGTATCACTGAGCAACACCCTTAGCAACATAAACAATCAATAACACATCATTTAAGCTGTTCTATGTATTATATGTTTAAAATAAATTAAATGTCTGCTATATATTTAATGAAGCATGAGTGACCCCTGCTGGCGTTATGCTGCATTTTTCATCTTTAATTTTGAGACCACACCCTTTCCCGTCTAATTAAAGATTCTCTGCTGAGAATAGCTCATCACCATCATCATATTAAATAATATATATATATATAATGTATATATGCTGAATGAGGATGTTAGTCTGCAAAAATAGCACCATAAAAGTGACTTCACATGACTGCTACATATGCATTGAACCAATTGCATTTAGTGCTTCCCCAGTCTTAAATATGCAGAAACCAAACGCCATTGTATTTTTTCTCCTATTCTAATGCATTTGTTCTCAGTTTATCGACGGCCGACTGAAAATGCTGGAACAGGGCAAAGAGCCGGATGACGCATTTGAAGAAGAGGTGCATCAGTGTTGTGCTTCATCTGGTGCGTGTTTATGTTCATCACAGAATCGGTCTAGCTTGTCGGGCTGCTCGTTTTAACACCGCTTCTGTTGCGGTCCCTCTTAGGTGGCTCCAAACTGCGACGGCAGTGGGTGGGAAATTTAAAGGTAGGTTTTACAGGAACTATAAACAAGACGCAACTATGGAAGCCAACCCTACTACTATGATATCTGCACACTATTTGTATTAAGTTCTAAGTTGTGACATTAGGAGGACATATTGGAGTGACCTCACCCTTAAAAAAAAATAGTTTTGCACAAAATTGGATTAAAAAAAACAAGAAGTTACTTTCTCTCCTGACAGAAAGGGGGCGGCGCTCTGATTGTGACATGGAAGACTACAGCAAACAAAGCAGTGAGTATTTATACTTTACTGTCACTTTTCATTTAGTCTGTGCTGAAGCAATAAACGCATTGATTTACTCATGTTTCACATATGTTTAACAATCATGCAAATTAATAATGTGCTGTTGTGCTTTATTAAATATTACATTAATGCAATTTCAATTTTGATTGTTTTTGCATGACATAATTCTCCTTATATCTTAGACCAAATATCACAGCAAATTTGGGCTGAAAAACCTCCTGTCGTCAAAGGTGAGTTTACATGTTTTAAATTGCATGCGTTTCCTCTGTGTGTACTAAATATGTGATTTAATGCACATCTGTGTGTATTTGTTTTATTTTTCTTTCAGGACCAAAGTGATCATATGCTGCAGAGGGGCGGGTCTGTGTGTGGAGGGCACACATACCGCCTCATCCAATCAGACTGCCTTCAGAATCGTCTACCAATCACACAGCACTTTGGCAGGGTGAGTGACACCTGAAGGCATCCAAGCAAAACTGCGCAGAAATGATGACACAAAGCTAAACATACTGTTTATCACTGGTCAGAGGTTTGAGGTCGGTTTTAAGAGAAGAACCTTCTGCTCACCAAGGCTGTATTTATTTGATAAAAAAATAAAATAAATATAATAAAATCAGCAATATTTCAGAATACTATTAGAATTTCAGAACAGAACCCAACACAACTTTGGAACTCTATGTGAATATATTGTAAAAATGTAACGTAATGAATTCTCCACATCCTTACTCCAGTCTTCAGGGTCGCAGGATTTCAGGATTCTTTGATGAATACTATGCTTTCCTTCGCTTATGATCGATTTTGTGCATATTGTTGAATAATCTATTCTTAACTAACTGACTAATATGTATACTGGACTAATATATATATTTCACTCAATTTGGCTTCATCTTGTGTTCAACCACAAAACAACAATTTCACTTTACTTTCTAAATATTACATTTATTTTTCTACTCTTTTTATGCTGCTTTTTCCTTAGTCTCGACCACGCCGGCCGGCACGCAAGCATCCCAGTAACCAGGGCAATGAACAACAGACAGAGGACGACAGCGCGGCTTATGAGGACAGGTGAGATGAGAGGACACAGATGCATTGACACCTTTCCATTTTACGTTTTTTTTTTTTTTAAACAATGAATTTCCCTTTCCAGTTTAACAGAAAGTCCTGAGCAGTGCTCTGGCACCAGCGACTTACAGGAAGATGATGAACTCTCCCTCTTGGCCGACCCAGAGGAGATGGACCTGCTCGGGGAGATCTTCGACACGCTGAGCACGCAGAGCTCCAGAGAGCCGGGTTTACTGTACGGCACACGCAGCCTCGACCTCTTCAGCTCCGACAGCAGTGAATTCATCACACATGTAAGGCCTGGATCCTCTCACGCACTACATCTAAATGGTGCTGGACAGGGTGTCTGACATACGTACAGTACATAACCTGCAACAGACAAAGTGCATTCAGCCTTAAAAGCACACTTGAAGTCTTTACAGCACTGCCATCACAATCAGAAGATATTCAGCTGTGTATGGTATACATTATAATGGTGGAATAATCCTTTACGCATGATTTTCTAAAAGGTTAAAAATGAAGGGTTGAAAGGGCCACTCTCTCTCACCATTTAATTTCTCTTTCAGAAGAGTCTGAACAACCCAAGTCAGGAGAGTCTAAGTCCCTCTTTTGGAAACAGCGAAAGTCTCATGAGCTGGGAGGAGGGGCTAGAGGAGGGGCCTGGTTCTGAGAGGGAGGAGCATGATCTCCTGATTGACAGGCCAGAAAATGAGCTTAACGAATTAGAGAAGGACTTGACCGAGTTAGGGGAAAATCTGTGTTCAGATTTACAAATTCTCAAAGATGCTTCTCAGGATCCCCAAGTGGGTTGTCAGGAGCAGGAAAAGGACAGCTGGTCAAAAAATGATGGACAAATTAATGGAACAATGGAGGAAAGCTTGGAAACCGAGGCAGTCGTTACTGAGAGGATGGAGATGCAACCTGACAAAGAAGAAGAAGAACTTCAGAAAGAGCATAAAACGACAAATGACTTAGACCCAAAGGAACCAATAAATGACGGAATCACCACCACTGTTTCTCCCAATGTAAAGATAGAAGAAAGAGAAGACGTAGAAAAGAAGAGCGTTGAACCTCTGTCACCCAACATTTTGTCTGCTGTAGCTCTTTTCCAGTCCAAGTCTTCGGCTGACTGTTCTGGTCCTCGAGGGTGGGATAAGTCTGTAAAAACTCCCATCAGAACCCACAAAATCAGTGTGGGATCAATGATGGGCCTGCAACCTGAAGAACAAAGTATAAAATTTCCTGTTCCATCAACATCAGAAGAACAAGCCCAGGTTCCTGTTAAGGTCTCAGAGCTGAAGAAGAGATTTGAACATTAGATCATTACATAGAAAAAAGCGTACTGCAGCGAAACTATGCTGAAGAACTTCTTTATATTGTTAATTACAAATGTACTTGAAACAACACTTGCACCCCCCACCCCCCCTCTTTTTTACATTTTTTAGGCAACATTGCCTAAAATGTCAATATGCAATAAAACTATCAAGTGGGTATGCCATACATTGGCATATGAACTTTGAGATTGTGAAAGGTTATTGGTCTCATGTACCTGTTGGTTTAAACTTACCGTTAACATCAATAAAGTCAATCCAAAGGCAATGCATGGTATTCCAGTTCAGTAAAGCATTATTTTCCCTTTGGAATAATGTACACTGAAGGTGTATTAAAATTTAATCGGGTCATTTTCAACTTTCATTGTAACTTAATGCCATATGTTATCAAAATGAGCTGATAAATGCACCAATTCGGACCAATACAGTCAGTTTGTTTTATCCATATTGATTAAATCATTTATTAAAAACAAAAACCTCATCAGAGAGTGCAAAGCACCAGCTGCTAACCCGGAGCAAATATTGACACGACCAAAACCAAAAACCCTCAAATGACATGTTCATAACAGAGCACGAAACTGAGGACAAGGTTATTTACTCACAGATGCATTTTATTTAATCATCATGTTACGATCACCATCATTGCTAATAGGATGTGTTACAGACATAACAGCAATGCAAACCTAATACAAAACCACATTTGGCAAAGTGCAATATATATTTTTCTCTCCACCTCTAAAAAAAAATAACATTGGCTTTTGGTCATTTAAAGTATTCAGTATGACAATGGTAAACTATTTTGGAGGTAAAGCTGCCATGTGACTCCTTCGCAAAGACTCTCAAGGAGAGCAAACTTAAAAGTACAGATGAAGTAAACAAAGTCAAACTGGTTTGGCTGTCCATGTAAACCATCTTTCTTTTGATGAATGCACTTCCCGGTGTCTTTAGATATCCCAGGTGTGCTCTTCAGATGCACTTGAATTGAACAGTGCATTGCGATGTGGGAGCACTCACATCTCAAGAACACCATATAAATACCCACCACCACTTCAACGTTTCTCCATCCACGACCCCTTCACTTGTTAATCAGGACTGAAATCATTTTTAGGTTGTTTCAGCATGGTTCAGATCAGTCTCTCTTCTTTGGGCAGCGGGAGAGTGAGACCGGGTTTCTCGACTCCATGGTTCTTGGCTTGTTTGCGCTCTTCTGCGCTGGGCTGGTACGATCCCTCCACCTGCCGACTCTTACGGAGGACGCACGAGAACAGAACCAAGGCCAGAGTCAGCAGAAACAACACCGGCATGAACAAGCCCGACACGCTCACCAAACTCATGATGCTCCACACATGCACATGTGAAAACAAACACAGACTGAGAATGCATGTCTAACAGTGGTCCAAGGGTGCGTCCGTTTAAGACCCGTTTAAGAGTATCTGTGTGTGTGTGTGTGTGTGAGATCAAAGTACCTGGTTAAACGTGACTACACAGCGGCCATCCTTTTACATTTTGGAAGGGAATTTTAGCCTAGCGGAGGAGGAAGATAAAAGCAAGATGTGAATTCCTACAGTTCACAAACACATTCACAGATGAGAAGATAATTTTAAAAGAGTCTACTGTTCGGCTGTGGACTGATAGGGTTAATTATTAGTCTGGGAAAACAACACTAACCTACAACTACAAGGACATCCACAAAAATACACAGAGCTGAACATGAACTGAACTCACCCTTAAGCCGTACCAAAGCCATGTGGCTTTTAGGAAATTAACTAAACTGGTGTATTTTCCTCAGTCTGAACTATTTTTGACTCTGGAAGACCTGGAAATACAGCACATGACAATATTTACCAATGCCGTGTCCCTTTGAAACATGAAACCTTCAGTGATCATTAATTTTAGCAAGTACAAAAGAAGTCACACAGACAGGATTACATTTTGGGCAAACACTCTTTAAAAATAACAGCAACAACAACAACAGCAGCAATAATAAAACAGTATATATGTATATGTATTTAAGAGTGAAAACCAGTAAACAAGACGACAAAACGTATAAATTATATAATGACCAAGTGTTGTTTTAAGCTTAATCGACTCTATAAAGTGAAGTCTGGCGGATTCACAGCCTACAGAAACATGATTTTAATCTACAAAACTAATGTCAAATATTTTACCTGAGATTTACAATGAACTAATTAAGATAATAAGAAGCAACTGTTTAGACACAAACGTACCTCAGTCGTAATGCATCCCTCACTCATGTCATGGTATTACTGTAAGTAGTGTTATCTGATACTTGCTTTATATGGGACTTTCGTTACTGATGATCAATACTTCACGAATTTACTTGACTTCCGAGTTTGGAGATGTGTTAAGCTAGCAGCGTCTGGGTAGGAATGAGGTGAGCTTTATTAGCTCATGATGTCAATCAGTAAGTCACGGTATGCCGGTGGCGGAGCCGGTTAGACGAGCTGTCTTCAAAAAACACCGAGACGAGCAACCATCAGACTGAAAGGGAAACTGAGCTCACCTGAGAAAGTGCTGTGAAACCCGCGGAGGAACTGCTGGTGTTATTATGTTTAATCCCAAACGATCAAGACCTCAGCGTCCAAGCGAAGAGCGCGAGGCAGACGCTGTTAATCCGCGCGTTCATGACTGCAGCTCTCTCACCTGCGGCCGGAAGCGCGTCAACTCGCTGTACCTGTTCCTCTCACGAAACTCAGGTGAAACGAGCTGAAGAATCTCAACGCCCCCTTTTTTCCCCGACGCGCATGTTCACACTAAACTTTCCCTAAATTCCCTACAAGATGTATAGAATATATGCAACGATATAAAAATGTATCAAACCTGTTGAAGTTTAGCGGATTTTTATAGAAAGCAAAGTAACATAAAACCATTAAAAATAGATGAAAATATAATCAAGATTTAAGATGAGCCATACTAGTCTTAATTGAACGCTTTATATAATCGCCAAACATATGGTTTATGTTATGCATGTCAGAAAAATGAAATTGTGTGTTTGTGTGTACTTGTACAGCTATCTTTGTGAGGGCCGGTTTGAGTTTTGTTGAGTGAGGACCGGTCCTTACTTTTTTAGAGCCCTTTAAAGAGCTGTTTGATGGTCAAGACTTGATTTTTGTGGTCAGGTTATAATTGGGTAAAGGGTAGGATTAGAGTAACAGTTTGGGTAAAGCACTTTGTTCTGATGGGTAGGGTTAGGGTCAACAGCTAGAGATTACATTGAGTCAATGTATGTCCTCACAGATAGCTATACAGAGTTGATCTGGAAATCATCTGCTTTGTTCAAACATCTGACAGATATCTGTAAGATGCCAGTTTTATGTACATTCTAAATCACACAGACATAAAATCTAATCAGGAACGCCCTATAGATTTACAACTAGATTTACAGTAACAGCTCTACAATAGACATCAAGTAAACATCTCCATGTGTGCTATCAGGTGGACTACCTGTGCTACGCCCCCCACCCCTTCTATTAATGTTTATAAGAAAAAGAAAACTAAAGAAAATCAAATTTAGAATATTATTTATACCATTAATTTTGTTTATAGAAATATATAAACAAATTAAAACACCACCAAGCACTGCATGGCATTGAATGAATGAATGCATGCACAATATTTGCTAGTCGTATACTGTGTGCTAATTTTATGTCTTTTGCATTCCTCCATAATCTCACTATTTATTCAAAGTAGGTAATGCCATCTTAAAAATATAACATGTATGGAAAGCAGACCGGAAGAGTCGCCTTTTGAGAAACTATAACTTTATACACTGTCCACTTTCAGATTCAAATAAATATGTCTTTAAGACTGCTATTTTTCAGGAACTTCATTAAAGATGTGTTTTTATAAATTCTATTCCTGCTATTAATTATTTATTTTTTATTTTATCCCTGCATTCACATTTTTAAAGTAAATTTAATGCACATGAAAGCACAGAAATG
>JAUMHQ010000044.1:20659900-20671091 GCA_032361165.1 Enteromius paludinosus | reverse complement strand
TTCAGGTGTGTTTGATTAGGGTTGGAGCTAAACTCTGCAGGACACCGGCCCTCCAGGACCGAGTTTGATGATCCCTGATCTAGGAGGTTGGATCAAATCCGTTTTTGTATAAAGGATCCTGCATGTGTTTGTAGAGCTTTGTAAAGTGTTTATGTATGAAAATGTGTGTGGTTCAGGTTGGTTTTTCATGTTCAATGAGGAGAAGAACTGGTCTGACAGCAGACAGTACTGCAGGGATCGTGGAGCTGATCTGGTCATTATCAACACTGAAGAGAAGCAGGTGAGTTTGTGTTAAGGTAAGGTTTCTGTTAATGAATGAGAGGAATCACACTTATTCATGCTTTTATCTTCTCAGAGACTCATATCTGCATTCTCCACGGACAGTGTTTGGATCGGTTTGTCTGACGCAGAGAGCAAGGGCAACTCGAAATGGGTGGATAATACACCACTGAAACAAGGGTAAGTGCTCAAAACTTTTTTTAAAAAGATCAGGACACTCTGTTCTTCCACAAATGCAATCATAACAACCACAACTAAAGGGACTTCTCATTTTGAAAAAGAAAATGAGAATGAAGTGCGCTTACACTTCTGCTCAATCATCTGCACTACTTTAGTTTCCTCTCTAAACCTTGCGGTATGTGAGTATTTTTGATTCATGAAACGCTTGTGATGCTCCCAAGTTGTAGTCGCTGACTAAAAACACTAAAGACTAAAAACTTTGGGGCTTATTTGATAAAACATCTGACACATTTTCTTCAGGTTTTGGATCAAGAATGAGCCGAATAATCTTGGTGGAGGGGAAGACTGTGTTCATCTGATTCCTGGACAACCTGTCCTAAACAACTGGAATGACCTGCCATGCTCATACACAAATAAATGGATTTGTGAGACATAGGGCTCATCTTGTTGTGCTTTTACTTTTATTAATTCATGGGATTGTTCTTATTGTGACATGAGAATTTATGTCGTCATATTAATGGCTTTCATATGAAAGGGTACTATGGCACAACAAACCTCTGTGTTGCTTCATCATAGCAGCATGTTAACATACATCCTTATTTCATAAATCTCATTTATTGGTCAGGAGTGTTGAAATTGCAATTGCTCATCCTGTTATGCAGATATTGAGTGTCTGTAAAACTGCTTTTGATCTGCTTTGCTTTCTTTTGTAAATAAAACTGTTGACATTAGCACACTGTTCTTGTTTTCATTTCGTATTCTTGTGCATCTGCTTCACCATCTTTGATGCCCGACTATGGAAAGATTTCCTCCAGAACTGTGCCAAGGTATAATATAATAGGATAGGATACTAGTAAAAGGGTCTCTCCATAGGCGTAATGGTGTTTCTACTGTACAGACTGTATGTGGTACTGTCCTACACTGACCCTACACCTTACAGGAAACTACACACACTTTTAGATTCTCAAAAAAAAACACCATTTAGTATGTTTTTTAAGCCTTTTGAATTACGGGGACACTGAAAGGACACTGTCCTCATAAAACACCTTCATATTGTAATACCTATGTCATACCCATACATTTGTGTCCTCATAAACCACATAAACCCACACACACACACACACACACACACAATTAAACAGCTAACTAACAATCATGTAAAACAAAAGATTTTTTGAAAATTGAAAACAAAAAACTGGTTATCTGTTTTTTATGGAAGCCTGTTTTCAACACTTAACTAAATTAAAAAAGTTATTGCAAATATCTCAAATTCTGCCTTTTTTCTCAGAACTGTGAGATATAAACTCACAATTGCAAGTTATAAAGTCAGAACTGAGAAATATGATGTTGCAATATATGTGAAAAAAGTCAGAATTGCATGATTTAAACTCATAATTCTGACTTATATCACAGTCGCAATTCTGACTTTCTACGACTTGTGAAAGAGGTGGAAACGGTAAATGTATTTTAGAAAGTGCAGAGAAACAAAAAGGCAGGAAATATTAGGGTGCAGAAACTGGACTAGAGAATATAGTGTAAAGGAAATTTAGTACAGTAGGCGGCAGTAATGCAACAAATCAGATGCCAGCTTCCGGAAAACCCCGAAGGAGGAGAAGAAGAAGAAGAAGTCCTCCAGTCCTGCAGGGTGCAGCAGAGAGCTGGTTTAAGAGAAGACAAGCATCGGATCCTGAGCAGTCGCTGCTGTCATTGTGTCTTTGCTGCATTCAGGGACGTTTTTCCTCCAGGATCCAGTGGAAAGGACTGAATCTGAGTGTTTTATTTCGTTGTTTAAAACCGCGTTCACGTAAAACCTGCGCTAAATGTACATGTTTTTTTCAGGATATTCCAGCAGTAAATAAAATGGATGTATGGCGACCATCTGATTAGTTTAAAAAAAAAGTGCATTTTACCGCATCAAGAGAAACCCGCTTCAACGGAAGATCGTTGTGTAAATCAGACTTACACACTTCTGCTGGATTTAACGTTACTTCAGCGACCTCGACAGTTTTTAAGAAGCTCTCTTCCACAAACACAAGGCCGATTTCTGTTGCCCAAACCTTGTGAGCCATCATGGCTAAAGTGCAGGTGCTAAACGTGGCTGTTCTGGATAATCCCAGTCCTTTTGGAAACCCGTTTCAATTCGAAATCACATTTGAATGTATGGAGGACCTACCTGAAGGTAAGAGATTTCACAAATTAACACGGTTTATACACGCGTTCTGCCGTTACTTTGTTACTACTGAAAAACTGAAGGCTTTAACTTGAATGTGTGTCACACCTGTGTCGTTAAGTCTCACGCATCCTCATGAGCCACAGGAATATTTGGGGTGATTTAAGCGGGAAAAAGTCTTATTGTCAGCTGTTAATGTTCACGCGCTTAATATTTTGGCGCCGGCGGGGAGTTCGATGACAGCGCGAGGCCGCCCCTCTTTCAAGTGTTGCCAAGTCCGCGATTTTCCCGCGGATTTGCGCTGCTTTACCACCGTTGCCTGGGGTTGTTTTTTAAATTCGCGGGATTAAGCGAGCCAAATAACGTGATATTTAGCCACTAAAGTGCTAACTCGGGGAACTCTGATGTTTTACCTCACTGGAAAGCGACTATACCGGGGGATCCAACCTTGAACCTCTATAGCAGGGGTGTGCAATTTCGGTCCTGGAGAGTTTAGCTGCAACCCTAATCAACTACACCTGAAGAAGCTTATCGATGTCTTCAAGATCACTACAAAGTTACAGGCAGGTGTGTTTGATTAGGGTTGGAGCTAAACTCCGCTGGACACCGGCCCTCCAGGACCGAAATTGCCTTCCCCTGGTCTATAGGGCTTGTTTTGGGGGTAGTCTTGCATAGCAGGTGGGCGGGTTTTGTTATGAAGACCTGGCAACCCTGCCTCGTTCCCTGATTAGTCCGATAACGGAAACGGGGCGGGAACAATGTGTCTTTACCCTCTCCGATTGGTTAGATGTCTCGTGACGTCACGTGTTGGGAGGCGCTCTGACGATTTTGGGGCAGAACTTGCTAAAATGCTTTGCTATGCTATACATTATTTTAGTACACGAACACAAATAAGCTAAAACTAAACTAACTTGTTTGCTAAATTTGACTGGAATAAAGAACTAGAATGGAACTCTTTGCTCTTTTTGTTTTATACGTCTTCTAAATTCTTATTTTTTGCCTCACAATAAAAATATCATGAGGAATTTATTTATTAAATGCATTAGCTCATAAAGAAACATTACCCATCTCTCTAAATTGTTGCACCCGTTAATTTACTGATGATTAGTAATATTGCACTTAATGGCACAATAAAAACCACAGGAAAATGATTGGTTCAGTCATGACATCTATTAACCCAAGAGCAGTTTTGATTTGTGAATAAAATAAGGTTTTTGGTTAACACTGAGATGAGAAGTTGTCGCATCAAATGTTTATTCTCATAATCAAATATGAAATTTGAAATACACATATAAGGACATATACAAAGGACGTCCATTTCTTTAAGCATGTGAACATGCATCCTTTGCACTACATGTTCATTGTAAGCTATTGTAATTCTGTCTATTTACTGTTTGAAACTAGAATTGTTTAACCCATCGGTTTCTGCCTCTCTCTCAGATCTAGAGTGGAAGATCATCTATGTGGGCTCTGCAGAGAGTGAGGAGTATGACCAGGTCCTGGACTCGGTTCTGGTCGGCCCAGTTCCTGCAGGCAGACATATGTTTGTCTTTCAGGTGGGTTTATGATCTGGGAAACGCTTGGTTCCTGGATCAGTGCAGTATGATTGGCTTCCTGCACTGAAACATATTGCAGTACACTGCCACCTACCGATTAATGGAGGAAATGCAAGTGCAAATGCTCATCTCTGTTCCTAAAAAAGTGAAAACAATGGCACGTTGGTCCTCTGGACACACTTCAAAGCATAGATAAATGCACATGGTTTAATTATGAAATCCGAAGGCTCATGTGTAGATACAAGAACATTTACAACCTGCAAAGAGGACTTGGAAATAGCATTCCCATTCATCTGTTTCGTCTCTCTTGATTGACAGGCGGATGCTCCAAACACAGGGCTGATCCCTGAGAGCGATGCAGTGGGCGTGACCGTAGTGCTCATCACATGCACCTATCGAGGACAGGAATTCATTCGCATTGGCTACTACGTGAACAATGAGTACACAGACCCTGAGCTACGGGAAAACCCACCTGTTAAACCCGACTACACACAGGTGAGATGATATATGCAGTGCTTTATTCACTAATGGTACGGCACTTGGGCTGGGTGATATAGCTCTAAAATACATCACTATAAAATATTCACTCAATAATTTTAGTTCTCACAGTTAAACAGTCAAAAAGAGATGTAATCAAATCTAAAAAGTGTTCATTTTTATATGAAGGTAGAGCACAATGAGCAAAATAATGTGGCACATCAAATTGTTCATTCAATGCAATGAAATAAAGTGCATAACGTCTAAGCTAACATATATATATATACATATAATTGCATACAGTTCTAAATAAAACAGCATCATGTATTTATGCTTGGCTTAATACAAAAAGCATAAGCACCAATTATGAATTTACTTCAGTAAAACAGATGTGTCGGCGCCTTCATCGTGCTCTATACCGAACATGGTTAACGATGACGGTGCACCGTCGCTTAACCCCGATACAATTTTTTCGCCCATGTCTATAGAGCACAGTTAGGATTCATCGATTAGACACGGATTCCGGTATATTAATATTAACGTAAATATAGTGACGTTTGTAAATCTATTACTGGCAAATTGCAATAGAGATATGAAGGGGAAGTTGAACTTAGCCCAGAAAGCCCATTAACACTCAGCAGACACTGTGCATGTTATGCATTGAGAGTGTATTTGTGTAACACAGATCTGCTGCATTTGAAATGTGGTAATGCCGCTCAGATCAAACAGGCAGGTGGCTGCCATTTATAGCCCAGTATCTTTTGTAATTCATTAATACTGCTAAACGATTCCAGGTCGTGCGTGTTGCTGCAGAATCCCATGTGTCCATGCGTTCACTCTGCGGCCAATGGAGAGATTCTAAAACACATGTTGAATATGCAAATCATTTGATGCATTAAACTGTTTTTTTTTAAGCATAGAGATGACTATTGGATAATTTTAATAATAATATATTGTTAACTCTTTACAAGAAGACCTTAATTAAATGCATTTGTCTAAATTAACAATTAAAAACACATTTATTTATGTTAATTTCAACATTACTTGAATGCATTCTTAAAATGAACGTTAACAAAATGAATAAATGCTGTAACAAATGTAATGCATTGACAAAAAATAATTATTGGGACCTGGTTGTTATATTATATTGCGAGGAGTAATGTTAGCATTAATTATCGTTCTGTTTTTGTTCGGTTCACAGCTGCAGCGGAACATCTTAGCATCTAACCCCCGCGTGACCCGTTTCCACATTAACTGGGAAGCGACTATGGACAAGATGGAGGATTCAGAAAATGTAGATCCCGCCCCCAACGCCATGCTCCCACCCACCTGCATGCCCGGCAAAGCCCCGCCCCTTGGACTCATGCCTGACAACTCTATGGACTGCTTATAGAGCCAGAACACAACAGCGACCTCATGCATAAAGTAATAAATGTGTTATTTTGTATTTATACACCTACAGTTGTCCTCCACACACGTTCTTACAGTTGAGACTGGACACGCACTCATCTCAGTGCTCTGCTCGCACACCTGAAGCGCTCGGGCAGTCGTGGGCCGAACCTGCAGCACCAGCGGACATGGACTGTTTTCTTCTGTTTTTCTGTGGTCACTAGTGAGGTGAATCCCATAAAAACATGTTCGGTTCACATTATCTTAGAAATTGTGTGTTTCATAAAGACAATAAAAGCATTTTTAGTATGTTTGCATTTTGAGATGGTTCATTACTACATAAAAATCTAAAAGCGAGCTCATTCTCATTACTGTAATAATAATAGCATTAGAACATTTGGTGTGAGGTATTCATGCATCATGTTTTCTTCTGTTGAGAATTACCACTAAAGAAGTTTTTCTTTCTCAGTGTGACCCCGACATGTTTTTGTGAGATTCACCCTGTGGTACTTTATGGTCGGAGATCAGAGCAGGTTTTGGGGAATATGTTGCTCTGATATGATCAATGTTTGGAACTCGTCACAATTCCAGCTCTGTTTCTGTTCTGTTGGGATGTGATATTATTTAGAAAATTACTTTGTTTTAAACATTTTTCTCCTTTCCATGTGACATTTGTTTATGCAAAGTCTTCAATTGAATAAATATGAACTTTTGTCTTTGTAAAGCTGTCTTTGGTTTTCTCTGTCTTCTGACTCTTTTATATGGAAACACGCCCGGTGTGTGTCTTTTTTTATGGCGTTGCTAAGCAACAGCTATTAGAGATGGCACTTTGGGCTGCTCCACCTTTGATCCACACATCACATCAGACAACTACTCTTCCTTTCATCCCTCCGTCACTCCCTCTGCTCTCATCCCATAGTTTCATTTGGCCTCTCTATTCTCTGTCCTCTGATCTGGGCCTGTGGAAATATGCCCACCGTGGGTCAGAGGGGCGAGGGACACACGGGACCCAAACAAACGCACACACTGGCACCTCAAACTGCTATGGAAGAAGAGTCAGGTGATGGGTGTAAAGAAAAAAAGCTTAAATAACATAATGCGAAATGTAAAAAGTCTTTGTGCTTTATTTAGGATTTTTTGTTAGATTATTATACTGAGTGTTTTAATGCTTACAAGTATTTTTAAATGTTTAGTACATCAAGTTAAATGTTTTAATTTCATTTAAATTATTTCTTTTTATTATATCTATTTTTATTTTTATTTCAGTTTGTTTCAGTAACATACATTAACCTGTGTAGTTAACACAATGTAGTATTTCAGGTACATCAACTTAAACTAAATGAAAATAAGAAAAAAGTTTTACTTTGGAAAAAAGGCATTTTTTTATTTATCTTTTTTATTTTGCATTGAGAAGATGATTTAAAGTTGCACGTGCTTGGTATCGGTACTTTTACTTGATATAATGTAATTTTTGAGTACGTTTTATTACTTTAAATGAAAAAAGGGACTAATATGAAAATTAGAAGTAATGTTTTGTGATTCATATTTGTTTAAATATTTAAAACAAAGCCTATAAAATCCAACGACTCCACACAAATGATCTTTTTTTGGGCCCAACGTGTTAAATGAGCAGTATTTTTACTCCTGGACAACAGCTTTATTTTTATTTCACATGAGGCCGTATAAAGCACACGAGATGAAATAGTATAAACATGTATAGAGAGAGAGACTATATTTATTAAATATACACCATTGTATATGTATTTTATACGTGTTTAAATGTGAAAGTAAAATAAATTACATTTTATTCTAGTGTGACCCTGCCGTTGATTTTCTTTGATGACGTTGCAGGGCGATCCACATGAGCGGTTATTATCCACTTCAACAGATATACCGTGCCAAGGGAGCAGTAAGCACTGCATAGGGATCCTGTCAATCCTGTCAATCATTTTTTGTTCCGATATCGAGAAATCATAACTCATAACGGCTTCATTAGTGTCAGTCATTCGCACATCTGTCCGTCTTCTTCCGCCTGGCCAATGGGGTGCCGCGGTGGGCGGGCTCAGTCCGGGGGGCGGAGTCAATGTCGATGGCCACGGGAAGCGCAGCTGCATGAACGATCTCGCCGAAGCTGCATCCGTGTTTTTCCGCCGCGATTTCCCCTGCGAGCGCCGCTCACGGAACACCCCCGCGGGGAGGCGACGGACAGGACTGCGGGGCCGCGGAGGAGCGGCGAAGAGCCAGGCCAGGAAAGGACGCGCGAGTCCGGTTTGATGCTGGCGGCCCGTCCGCCCTTTAAACACGGATGCTGCTGCTGCTGCTGCTGCATTCATAAGGGATCGCCGTTTATCCGAGAAGCCATCGGACGCGCCAACGTCCCCTGTTTTCACATTCGGAGCCGATCGGTGGACGCCGGTCGCACGAACGGACCGTGAGAGGCGAAGCGCGACAGGCGCGGCAGCATCCCTCCCTACCTGCGGCTCTCCAGCGCCTGACAGGCCCAGAGTCATGGGCAACACGCCGGCCGCCAAACGGGGCAACGAGATGGAAAGCGGTGGGTGTCATTAACGCTTCCCAGTCATATTGTTTAGTCATCATCATCATCGTCGTCATTATCGATCATGGCGATGCTCATCGGGAATACGCTCGTGCATGTGCGAGGCTTCAGCGGAGATGATGCTGATGCTGTCATGGCGATCTCAGGCTCAAACAATGTGTGGATGCTTTAATAAGAGCGAGCTGCGCTTCGTTTGAGGGGCTTGTGCGTGTGTGTTTACGATGCACCCTGTACACAGCATGCCTAGCATGGATAGTAGATTGAAAAGGGGCTATTTGTGTAAGCCTGATGTCTCTAGGGAAGGACAGATGTGTGGAAGGTAACGGCAAGAACCAAAACCTACATGCCAAGATCTAACGTGAAGGCTAAATATAGCTATTTAACCAACCTGTCGTTTAAAACAACCATGTTATTTGACCACTATGTGTCCTTCTCGGTGTCGGTGTGACGGTTATGGCCTCGCTGGTTGGGTGTTCAGACTTGGGGTTGTTTAACCCAGGGTTAAGTAATCCAGGTTTAACACCCCAAGTCTGGTTTAAACACCTGGTTGTCGGTTTTTGAGATTTCGCATGTATGTTTTGAAAATGATGTTCGTTTGGGTTTTTTTGGGCTAGTTAAATGCTCTAGACTGATCAAGTCGTGGCTCAACCACTGGCTGCTGATGTTCACGAATAAATGAATAAATATTAGATAACCCCCTCTACAAGTCCCACCCAGTCTTCCTGTTTAAAAAGTGTCAAAACAGGAACCAAAACCGCTCACGATCTTTAACTGTTTCCCTTAAACGCTGGCACTTGAAAGTTTCTGTGACTGAACAGAATGCATGCACGCTTAACACGGCAAGAAATGTTTGGTTTACGCTTTGTTTGTTGAATCAGCTCGGTGTAATGCCTATGGCAGTGCAAAACTGGTGTAAACCATATTTAAAAGTGCAAGTGTGAAACATTGCCTAACCCAAGGATAAAAGCACCCGAGCATTAAAAACTCCATATACATCTTATTTGCATGCAAGTTATATTATTGTAGCAAAAAGTTAACTGCATTATGGCCCAGCTCCTGTATAAATTTGGCTATGCAAATGTTAAACTTCTAAGTGAGTGTGCGTCTCACCTTTGTAATATTTGACAAATCTCACTTGATTGCTTGCAACGTCACCAAATGTGAAGTATATCGACTGTAATCTGCCAAATTCGATTATACTTTTGCACTAAATATGTGGGAAACATTTAAATAAATGCTGAATGGAGCTGAGATACTGCTCTCTTATTGGCTGCTGAAGCCATAATAAAATCATCCAAAACACTGAACGCTTTGCACTGCTGGATTTGGCATGTTATCACGTATAACCCGGACATAATAGTCAAATAATACTTTAGACAATATATAAATGTATGTATAATATACAGTTCACCTATGTGTTTTTGCTGAGTATTATAGTTGATCCAACAGGAGTATGGTTCATGGTATACAGTGAGAATTTGACAGAAATAGCTCCGTTTTCCTGCAGATCCTGATGTTTATATGGACAACAATGCTGATAGCTGATAGATGCAGTGTGACTTAGATAAAAGGGTATAAATATCACCCGTCACTACCAATAATGTCTCATTAAGATCATATTTAAATGCTTAGTTTTCTGATACAAGCTCTGTAGTTTTTAAATTATGCAACGTATCACAATGATGATTGAGAGATGCACATATTCCTCAAAAGTCTGATTATCATAGGAGATGCTCACATGTGAGCATCGTTTAGCGGTTACGGAGAAACACAATACGATGGTTGCTGCATGTGAAGTTAATGTGCTTTATGTCTCTTCCCGCAGTCAAAGAGTTCTTGGCCTTCGCCAGAGAAGATTTCCTCAGGAAATGGGAGAATCCAGCACAGGTGAGAGGACTAGAGGACGGATGCATGCTGAACTTGAGTAAAACAGAAGTGAGGATTTGGGGGATAGGTCTCAGAGCTGTTTACCAGGACAAGAAATGTTAAATGAGTCATTCAAAGCAGGTTTGTATGCTCTCAGGAGCACAGTAGAGTTATTATATGGTCGGTGGTGTTTGCTGTTGGCCATTTGAACAAACCCAGAAGATCATAAACTCGTTTGTCAGCACAATCTCTATGTAGGCTTTTATTAAGCAACTCAAGCAGTGAATCACTCACACACCGCTTTAAAACAGACGCCTGTTTGGCACGATTTGAGTTACATACACAATAAACAATTATTAGTTTACCGAAGCTGCTTGAAATAAACTAGATGTTTCCTGTAATGAAACAGGCTGAGCTTATTTTATTACAGCTAGTTTCAAGTACAGCGTTTATCATTTTTATTTAATTTACCTCGAGGTAGCAAAATAGTTAAAGCTGCAGTAAAATCAATCAAAACTATACAGGCATATTTACTCTTTCCCGCCAGCATTAAAATGCATTACGTTTTTTAAATCAGCACTTGAATCTGTGTATTTAGCCAAAAAGCGGAGAATATTGTGTTTTGTCGAAGATATTCATTTTAAAGGTGCCATAGAATGCATTGAGAGAATATTTTAATTGTTCTCTGATATGTACATAGAAGGTATGTAGCTTAGG
>JAUMHQ010000044.1:20634460-20649914 GCA_032361165.1 Enteromius paludinosus | reverse complement strand
ATGTAATTAGTATATTTTTATAATATTTTTGATTCTTCTACAGCTGGCAGTGGCGTGAGGAGTTATAAAATAAGACTAGACTCATCCAGTTTAGTATTGACCAGCGAGGCATCCAAATACCGTAAAACACAGATGCTCATCGGCTGTTATTTAATTTCGCATGCATATGAGAAAATCAGATGCGTTGGATGTAACGGACTGCAGCGCGAGCGTGAACAAAAGCCCGTCGACGAGGTGCGCAAAACGTGTAACTCTGCAATACCACCTTAAATGAGCGCCTCGCATAGGCGCGGAGCGCAGCGGATGGTTCTCTTCGGAAAGTAGTCCACCTTAAGCGCACATAGTGGGTAAACGCAGGCGTAGAGCGAGGCTTCCGCTTCATTCCCAGCCGGGCTCGGAGCGGATCACTTCGGAGACAAGAGAGAGGCGCTCGGCCAAAGCCACCGGAACCAGCGCTGCAACATGTCGGAGCCGAAATACCGAGAATGGATCCTGGAAACCATCGACTCCCTGCGCTCGAGAAAAGCCCGACCGGACCTGGAAAGAATCTGCCGAATGGTCCGAAGAAGACACGGCTCAGACCCGGACAAAACCAGGGCTGAACTGGAAAAACTGATCCAAGAGCAAACTGTGCTGAAAGTTAGCTACAAGGGGTCCATTTCCTACAGAAACGCTGCCAAAGTGCAAAGAAAATGCAGAAAGCGAACGGAGCAAACCCCCGACAGCAGCAGCATCGAGTCGCTGGGTGAGCACGGCAAGCACGCCAGTCTCAATAACAACGGCGACAGCGCGCTCAGCCTCACGGACCAGGAGGAGTGCGAGGAGAGGGAGCCAGAGGAACGCGGGGCGAGCCCGTGTCCTGACCCCCTGCCTCAAACCTCGCCCTCCACTCTCGGAAAGGAAGAGCAGATTTTGCCACTACCTAGCGGAAACAGTTTTGTTAGTTGTGGCGCAACGGGCTACTCCGCCGGGAGCGTCAAAGCAAGTGCATCGAAAGACAAGAGCGTAGTTGCTGAGGCGGGGGCAAGCGGCTCCTCTGCTTCAGGTGCGGGTAACAAACGGGCCGACGGAGACGTGACGCTCGGCCACGAGGGCAGTGATGAGAAAGAAGAGAAAACTTGCTCAAGCGCTAGTTCGGCCGTCAGCAGTCCGCCTCCGAGGAGCAAACCCCCCGCGTCCCCCAAACCCAAACTCAAGGTGGGGGCAAAGGGCTCCGGGGCGCGCTGCTCGGACTCTCCGGATGAAAGCAGCGCTGATCTGGGCGACAGGCTGGTTGATGCGGTCCGAAGTCTGTCCGAGAGACACCGGGGCTCCGCCGCAACACGGGGCCACGAGCCGCCGGGGCTCAAAGAGATCCTCGGCTACCTCAGCACGCAGCGAGGGATGCCCGCCGAGAAGCTGACCCGCAACCGCGTGAAAGTGGTGCTGGAGCGCGAGATCGAGAGGGGTCGTCTCCGCAAGACCCGCCTCGGCCACATCACTCTTGCCGCGAGGGGGATGGGGGCGGCCAAGCCGTCCGCGCGTCTCCTCAAGAGCGCACTGCAGGACAGACATCTCGCGAAAAAGGTAACTTAATATTTCCAACACGTCCTGCGCAGCGCGCGGCGCTACACCCCGTCTCCGTATAAATAAATGATCATGCTTTGAGAAAAGCGAAAGAAAAAAAGCGCAGGACAAAAAGCAGCCCCGCACCATCTCATTTCCGCTCTTTTTTCGCGTGCAACTGTGCGCCAGAACATCCAAACTGTGTGTGTCGCGTGTTTTCGTGCTTGTTCTGAGGTCGTGCTGTGTGCGAACGGTGAGAGAAGCGACACCTCGCTTGTGTGTTCCGCTAGACACGCAACTGTCTGCGTGCCCTGTTTCACTTCAGCGTCTAGGCACAAAAGGTGCGGACTCGCGCTCGGCAGCGCCCGCGTGCGTGCGAGACACCGCCGCTCTAACAGACACTCGTTACACAAAAGCGCGCTCGTCGAGAATCAGACGCGGACAGTGCGCTGAAAAACAAACATTGATGTCTGCGTGAACTGCGCGACATCGCTATCAGGATTTCACAGGCAGGGCCGATGGTTATTGTTGCGTTATAAGTTGTGCTGGATATTTTTCACTAGGCGGTGTCTGTTAAGTTAGACGCGCACGGAAAATGTAAAAGGGAGGGAGGGGGGGACCCGAGGCTCGCGTCTGTTTTCTCGGGCGAGCCGTCGCTCTGTGCAATACTTCGGTCATACGAGGTAAAAGCAGTTGCGATGGCGGAAATTCGCTGCGTGACGAGCCAAAGCGGAGCGCACCCAGCGCGTGCAGATTAAGCCTCTTAGTTCCGTTCCGCGCGGCTCATCCAGTCAGTTTGAGCGATGAGCGTTCATCGTGTTTTGTTCTCTCTGTGTTGATCAGATTTGTCAAGCACTGTCCCGCTCACTTACAGACTGTGGTCGAATCGATTATGAACCCCCCTGAGTTACTTACGTGGTTAAATCGCTGTTATCTGATCAAATCACTGGCGAGAGAATCCGCGGCGTATGTTTGGGCAGTTTGTGTTGTTCTGAGGAAAAACCGCAATTCGTAAAGCCCTGCAGACGACGGAGGTAGCGCGCGAGGGCAAACGTGAAAACGGCCGTTGGATGTGCGCGCGCCGTAACCGTTATTTGGCCTTTTCAAACAGTGGGTGAGGGGGGGGCGTCGACACTCAGTAGTTTTTTCTTTTTTTTCGTTTCTTTCCCGCACCTTTGCAGCTAATGTGATGTAAGGTACAGTCACGATTAAATCCATCATTGAGATCTGTAAAATAAAGCTTCAGTAATGCTCTATAATGACTACTGTTGGTTTAAAAGTCCATTAGAGCTTTTTTGAAATGGTGTCTGTATTCCCGCTTGTCAGGAAGAGGTGAAGGAAGAAGAAGAGATGGAGGTGGAGAGTGAGGAAAATGGCACAGAGGAAAACACAGTGGGCTCAGCGGAGGATGCTCCCAACACCATCCCTGATGAAGGTCCCGCCGCTGACCCGACCTCACCTGAAATGGTGGTGGAGAACGATAATAGCACCGACCTAACACTGACATCTGAGGGGAAATCCCAGTCATCTTCATCTCTGGAGACGTCAAACCAGTGCTCCTTACAGCAGGAAACAGACGTGGGTGGAAGTGAAGGTACTTTGTTGGTCTCTTTTGCATGACAGAAACATTTTCTGAGGTAATTTTTATCTGGCTTTACCGTAGAACATGCTTAATGTAAGATTAGAGTAAGATGGAGAAAGGATAGTAACTTGTCCCGTGGACAGTTATTGGGTTTATTGTTTTCAGTTTTGGGGGTAATGCATTACAAGTAACACAAGTTACGTAATTGGTTACTTGGACACCTTCCCCTGTCCATGTGTTGAGAGAAATGGGAAGTAAGTGCAGGTATTTTCTTCAGCATGAGGCTTGTTCATTTCACTCTTGGTGAGAAAGGGCCTTTCGAGTCGCCAAAAATATAGCTTTTGGATTTTTTTGTTATTGAAAATAAAATAAGCAAGCCCAGATGACAAAAAGTAATGCAAAAGTATGCATAAATATTGTAATGTACAAACATAGTGGGAATAAAACAAAAATATTTCACAGTTAAACAGAACTTGAACAGTACAAGAATAACTGACTACAATTATTTTAATGTTCCACACAAACCTATGCTTTAATACGCTCATTTGCTAATATTAACTCTTTCTGTGTTTAAGTATGGTTTCCCTTACGATTATTGAGCTACAATTTGAATAAAATATGCCACACCTCAAAGGAAGTTAAATCTGAGGGACAGGAAGTGGGATTTATTGATGCACAGCCTAGCTCAGAGTGAAGTTTCGACCTAATACAGTCCTTATTAAAGATTTTTTTCCCTCATGGACTGGCTTTTGATAAATTCAAACAATACTTTATCCAGAGGGGGAGTCCTGCTGGATTATGAAGTTGAACAAAAATTGGCAGATGTACCTGTGAGCAAGTCATTGAATATTTTAAAGCTATGGATAATGAAAGTAGTCCTTCTTGAGGGGTGTTCGTTCACACGGCACAAAAATCAAATTTGCTTTTCGTACCCAGGCTAGGCGATGGAAACATCTGTTCGCTCGGACAGCCAATGTCTGGCGTATCTACATCTGTTGCCACAGTAATAACTCCACATGATACGAGTTTCAGACGAACTGTATTTCCAAAAATCCAATTTTAATCAAGTTTGTAAAAATCAGTCTGAACAATGCCAAAGCATTTAGAACATGACTTTTCCCAGATGGCATTGCAGCTGAAGATGCGAGATGCTTGGGAAGTGCATGCGGAAGGTATTTCAGTAGGTGGATGTGAGCACAGGGTATCCACAGGTGCAGCATCAAACAACACTGGAGGTTTTAACTTCTGTTGTTGGCTTTTTTTATGGAACATTTTTATGTTGAAACCGTTTTGCGCCACAATTTAAGATTTGCTATCAAATGTATGTAACAAAATGGACTGGACTTGAGTGATGTGGGATTTGTGCTGAAGGAATCTGTGTGAATACAGACACGGGCTCCCTGTAGATGTGACAAATGTCTATGTTTGAAGTCTTTTGTCATGACAAGAAACGATGGCATTAAAGTCTCCCTCTCTGTGTTACACTTTCAGAGCAGACAATGTCTGTGGAGCCCGAGGAGGCTGGTGCGGAGAAAAACGCAGATGCGCCTGATCAGCTACATCCCAGCATTGAGGTAATGTGCAAAGTTAATTTGGGGTTTTTAATATATCTGAGGTCTTTCTCCTATTCCAGTTTTATTGTGCAGAGTAGGCCATTCATAGCTAGACTTCCTTAAGAGTGGCCTGACATAGCAATTGTTGCCTTAACCAACGAGTTCATCAGCAAGCAACTGGGATCTATTTTGGAAACATTTTTGGTGTATTTCTCAGATTTACAGTTCTGTCTGTCATTTCCACTTATCCTAGTTTTTAATGTAGTCTTGCTGAGTGCATCTCTTTTTATTTCTCCTTTAGGATCAGGTGATTGTGATGTCAGAGGCCGTAAAGGCTCCATCATCAATACCTATAAGAAACTGTAAGTCCTTTGTACAAATTTGACTTTCTGATTAAGTGTGTGTTCCTATCTCGATGTGCTGGTGTCTCTCAGGGCTCATCCACACGAAGCCAGAGCTTTCCCTATCCAATCTTTTTGGTTCCTCTTTCTTCCGTCTCAAGAAATATCTGCGTACACACAAAACCACTGAAACTCAAAATGATGCAGTACACATGCCAGTATGTGGCGCTGTAATTCTGCCAGATACACTAAAAACTGAGAAGATTGGAACACAAGAAAAGCTAGTCAAGTTAGTGAAGCGAGCATGCTTCTGCAGCACGAGCGCAAGCATGTGTTCCACCATTGCTGTGGCTGCTCTTACGTGACATAGCAGTGTCTAACTAGGGTCAAGACGTGGGGTGATGACATCATCATTTCACAAAATTTACAGACTGACTGTACTTTTTTCTTGACCTTTTTTATATTATTCACCCAGGGGCCCAGTTTAAAAAAAATGGCTCCCAAAATGTAGTCTGGATGAAACGCTGATATGATAAAAAAGCTGATGTATCAGTGTGTCCTATGGTGTGACGTAATAAAAAAACAAACAAATTGGACTTTGAAGATGAACTTTCTCATGTTATTTGTATGCTGTTTTTTGCTATGTCACACCATACGACACAGTCCAATTTTTATTCATAAACTACCCATGTATACAACTAGATGCTGCTCCGTGTGGATTGGGCCTCAGTGTTTCCTTCTGTCTCTTCTGTATGTTTTAATGTATGCATCTCTGTGTCAGTTAATGTTTTAACTCTGTGTATTGCTCTGCAAGTTTGTTGTTTGTTTTTAATATTGCTGTTTAATGTCATTCTGTGATTTTTATATAGTTGTGTTATTCTGTCGCACACTCTTCTGTTCTTATTGTCTTTTATATAGGCTTGTTGGTTGTCAGTTCACCTTTAACTCTTCAATGGAGTTCTGTACACACATAATTCATTAAAATGCAGGTAGTGTCAACCACATTTACAGAAATTCTATGCGGTGTGTACGGAACTGAACTGAACAACTAGCTGTTAATGATGTATTTGAGCATGCATCCGATATTAAAATAAGTGAAAGAAGTATTAATCTTGGCACATTTTGACATGGGACTAGTGTCAGTGTTGCCAGATATTCATAGAAAACAAACACACAAGTACAAGCACAAAAACACCCAAATGCTTTGTTTTATAACACCAAAAATATCTCATATCTGTACCTACCTTTATGAGCTTCGACCAAACAACATGCCTAAAAGCACTTGTAAATATAAGGGCATGGCAACACTGCAAGACAGCGCTCTCTAATGCCGAGTTCACACTACGCGATTTTAGCCCCGATTTTGACTCGCCGACAGGTTTTGAGAAATCGCAGACAAATTCCCGAAATCACAGGCAAATCAGTGCTCGTTCACGCGAGTGACAGTCACACAGAGTGAACTATCAAAGACACGATCTGAGAGAATCGCTGACGTGTCGCCGACACCAGGGAGATATTTGGGGTGCTAAATATCTGGACCTGACGGCGATTCAAAATCATGCCGTGTGAAATGTGCTCTGACTGAATAACATCAGCGATTACCTACAGCCAATGAAAGAGCAACATCCAGGGCAGCGGGATGTTAGGGGAGGAGTTACGAAGGTAGTTATCCTCCTCTATAATCTTCTTTTCATTGCAAATGAGCACACATGCAATTTGTATGGCAAGCTTATTTTGTTTGCTATTATTTAAAATAATAATCCCAGTCTCACGTGAGAACTCCGGTCTTGCACACGTGACATTGCGTTGTTTCCATGTCACTTCACGTGTGTGTTTGGCAGTGAGACAAAGTTGTCTGCGATTCTTTCTATTGTAAAGTCATGCAGTGTGACCACAGCAGCGACTGAATACTACCCCAGATAGCCATGCAGTGTGAAAAGATCTGTGACGCGACTACTTTGAAAACCGTGCAGTCTGAACTCGGCATAAAGCAGCCTCCCGAGCAAAAAACGAAACACAGCAGATCTATCATTGTTGTATAGTTAAACAAAAAGTGGCAGATACCAAATTCTACTTCACTTCTGCAAGACGGCAAAATGTTGCTATGATTACAAATGCAAGAGTGACTGCCGTTCCGTACAAACATGGAGCGATGATTTCTGGGACTCGCTCCTGCATTTAAATGTGGTTTTCACTCCTTAAACTTGCAGTGCGTACGTGGCCATGGTTATTTTGTATGCATTTGTTTCCATATATACATACAGTGTTTCTCGCAGAGTACTTTGTGTGGTGGCACTTCCTTCTGGGGAAAATCTATACATAAAAACAGCAGACGGTCAGATGCAAGTTTGGCGCTTTGGAGCTGCTGAAATAGCGGTTTCCCTGTGAACAAAGCAGCGCTGCGCTCATGAACACTACTTTATCAGACAATATAGGAAAGATGAAATTAAAGTGATATTAAAACTTTCGATATTTCAAAAATCTATTCATATAAAACAACCATGCCACGTTTTTATTTTGAAGCATGCAGTTTCCTTTTGGAAAATATAATTGTGGCAGTCATCTTTGATATTGTGCCAGTCTGCCACAAATAAATCAATGTATGGGAAACACTAATGTTTTTATGTTTTATTTCATGTACATCTGTTCAGTCAGTGTGTGTATTTTTTGTTTTATATAGCTGTGTGTGTTTTCGGTCTATCAGGCTGTAAGCTGGAAGTGGGAGTGTTGTCATGTCTGCTGACTCCCTCTGCCTCACCAGGAGCAGCTGAAGAACGAGGGATGAATGAAGGAATGTGAGTACCACACAAACAAATCAGGGAGAGAGAGAGAGAGAGAGAGGGTAGCACAGAGAGAAAAGGCTTTGTTTGGCGGAAAGAGAAAAAACAGAACAAGAAAAGTCTCTGTAAAAACACCTACTGGCCTTCTAACAGGAATCACCAGAAGTGAGGCATGATGAAAGAAAGGAAACGGAAGATTAAGGGTTGACTTTGCGTCATGATATTAAATTTTGTTTCGTGTCTCGAGAGTACTTTTTGATTTTATATTAATAAATATGAATTCATGTTTTCTGTGCGGCCTCAGAGGTGGCTTTGTGAAGTCAGAGATGAGTGGCATGAGTCCGGTGGACTGGACCGTAGCAGACGTGGCCAGCTACTTCACCGCAGCTGGATTTCCAGAGCAAGCCCTCGCTTTCAGGACACAGGTGCGCTGATCCTTAAAGAGACCAGACATTACTTTACTGGACTCAATACAGAAGCTATGCTGTAGATAGAGGGTATAACTGAATATTTGTTCCTGATAGGAGATTGATGGGAAGTCCCTCCTTCTGATGCAAAGGAACGATGTGCTGACAGGCCTGTCAATCAGACTTGGTCCCGCCCTTAAGATCTACGAAAGACACGTGAAGGTTCTGCAGAGGACCCATTTCCAAGATGACGAAGCTTTCTGCTGATGCACACACATACACTCATATATTAGCTGTTGTACATGACAAATTAACTTGCATATACGTAAACCAAACGATATTTAATCATCCCAGAACAAGCATATTCCTTAAAACATTTAGTACGACTGAACAGAAACAGCTCCTGTTTTTTTCTCACACAAAAATGTATATATATGTTATAATCAGTAATCCCACAGCTACTGGAAAAACTTTGTCCTGAACCGAACTAAGTAGAATGGAGCGAGTTTGGGACGACTGAAACGTCTTAGGAACTATCAGTGTCAACCATTATTTGAAAAGACTGCAGTTCTGTGCAGTCAATGCTGCTCTGATGGAGACAACTGTTTGGATAGTGACATTCGACCCCGGATTCATTTCATCAAGTGGATTTTTTTCTTTAGTACTTATTCAGTCCAGCAGGGGGCGGAACATATTTTTTGGTGACCTCACTGGTTTCAAGATTGCTATTGAAACCGAACAAAGGCTGGAGGGTTTCCACTGTGCACAGAACTTTTTGTTAAAAATTTTCCTCCAATGTAAAAAAAACAAAAACAACTGTCTGGTTACAGTTAGAAAGAAGTCAATTCTGATTGGATATTTGTTCTTGACTCAACACTTTTGCAATGACACTGAAACCCTTGTCTTCCCTCGGTGATAGACTCAATTATTTCTTCCTGACTGAAATGATCTTGAATGTTCCTTCCAGTTTTCTTGTCTCTCGCACCAACAGTGTTTATTCAGATCTTCTGCGCACAATCGAGTGGGCATCTGAGGATCTCCCTTTAAAGACGTTGACTCCTTTCATCTCGGATTTGCCAGCCGTGACATTGTGGCCCCACATGTGGAACATCACCATTATTAACTGAGCATAACTTTTGTAAATATCTATCAGTTTTTTAAGGTGAAGTCCAAGTTGCGAAGCAATGGAGATATTCCTTCACCAGCAGTTGAAGAATGTGTCTGAATGTCCTCATACGCACAGAGAGCCCCGATGCCATGCAGCTCTTGAACTTGAGATATGTGTATCAGCCCATGAATATTGTGGCAACTGAGACAACTTTTTCTTTGTAAAACAATCAAATAACGTAAGTGTCCATTTAACAAATGACAAGAACTGACTTGTGACAGAAGGAATGTGGAAATCGGGTACATTGAATTGCTAATATGTTTGTTACCTGCCCTTTAGCTCCACTGTCTTTTGGGTCATTAATCTGATCTCATATACAGATGGAGCCATCACACGTGTAAATGGGTCTGTTACTGATTCTGTCACTAAAGGCAGGTTCATTTGCATTGTAAAGAAACCAATAGGTCAGCCTGATTTCAGATTATAGTCTCCTTTGTTTTGCCTGACAATTGTAGCACCTCAAATTCTTCAAACTGTCTTGATTTATTTATTACTTTGTATGTTTGTTTATAAAATATTATCAGAATTTTTATGACATTAAATACCGGTCTAGAATTCACAGAACTTCTTTGATGATTTACAATCTGTAGTAAAAGCTGAAGCTCATGGAAATTTTGATAATGCCTGCAGTTTCTCTGTTAATGGCTGAACCCCTGGATGAACCCCGTTTTACTTTGTCTTAAAGGGATAGTTCACCCCAAAATGAAAATGGGATGTTAATCTCCTTACCCCCAGGGCATCCTAGGTGACTTTGTTTCTCCAGTTGAACACAAACAATGCAGTTTAACTCAAACCATTGCAGTCTGTCGGTCGTATAATGGTCAATGGTTTGAGAGTCACAGACAAAACTAAATTAAACCCTATGGCTCATGGAGATACAGGTGTTAAAACACGAAACGATGGGTCTGTGGGTCTTACCTCAGCTCATTCACAATATCTATACATAAATGCCTCATAAGTGCCCATTTATATGGGCCAACATCTGTATCTATGTGTCAGAGCACACTGACGTGTCACATGCCGGATGTTGTGAATGAATTGTGAGAGATTGTGGTGTATAAAGAGGTCAAAATGCTGTAAATACTGTTTTTTTTTGCACAGACTGGTTGTTTTATGTCTTACCACCTCCATGTATTGCCACGAGCTGTAGGGTTTCTTTGGTTTTCGTCTGTGTGTGTTTTTGACTCTTGGAGCTTTGGAAGGTTTGGTGGCCATCGACTTGCAGTGTATGACTGACAGGCTGCAACAGTTTAAAAACAAGACACTCTAGTTAGAGAATAATGTTCAAGGGTTTGCCAGCAGAGGGTGACATGGATTCTGAAATGTCTTGGACCCAATTGTAAATGCCATCAGGAAAAAGGTTTACATACAGCTGTAAATTATGACATTAGACCAGCATCCATAAAAGTAGATGCTGAGACTGACTCGACAAGAGTCCAGCCATTGTGTGTAAGTTACTGAATGTGTTTTTTCATTTGTGCTCTTTCTAGTTCATACTCTGATGAAATGAATAGCAGTGGTTTCTGTATGTCTTGTCACCCTTTCTATTCATCTCAGTTGTTTTGTAATGAGAAAACTGAAAGCGATTACTTGATTACTCGCATTAAAAGGACATTCCAGATGACTGCAGCAATGAACGGTTATGAATCTTTAGAGGCTTTATGTATGTTAGGAGGAGGACAGGAATGTCTGGAATGAGCTGGGTGGGAAACGCAATGCTCTGGGCTGCAAAGATGGCAAACGCGTTTGAAAACAGAAAGAGATTCATGAACACTCACTGTTTGTGTACGTATGCATGCAACCAGGGTTGTTGTGTCAGAATCTTATTTATACGCGAGGGGATGGGTTTCAGACGTCCAGGGAGTAGCACAGGCTGCCACACAAACACATTTTCTAGGCATGGAGCCTGCAGTCAGGGACAGCGTCACACTTTGTACAGCGCTGCAATGAGCTAAGGACTACAGACTAGACCTGGACCACAGACTTCTGACCTTTAGAATAAGGATAGGCTGATCATCTCTGTCCCAGAACAGGCTCTTTTCCTCAGTTAATCAGCTAAACACCTCTGGGCTGATCTGCAATGCCTGCCACTGGAGCCTCAGAGTGAGTATAACTACCGTGCTTTGGGTTCCAGTGTGTGTTTTCTTGTTTGTTCAGACTGAATATGAAAAGTTTTTTAGTTGTTAATCATTTCAGGTGCAGTTCATTGTAGAGTTAACGTTTGTCCCTTTTTCGTAAAATTCATATTTATCATGATCAGTAATGTGTACGTGTTTGTGTTTGTCTGAGTAGCTTGATCTTCGCAGTAGACATAACTTTGCTCTAAAAACAGACCAGTGTCACATGAAGAAACAGGAGACCAGACAGCAGTGTGTGTGTGTGTGGGTTTGTATTCACACTAGTGCCACCAAGAACTGTTTTCAGTCTCCTCATTAAAACTCACAGTTACCATTATTAAGCGGATTTTATAACATGGTATGGTCTGAATTGAAGGTAACTGTAAGCTAAAAATACACATTATGCAGTCATGGTGCTGTTTTACTGTAAAAGGCTGTTATGAACTGTATATGCAGTGATTTTCAATATCTCTGGAGTGGATTTAAATATATTCTGAAGAAAGATGAAGCAAAACGAAAGCTTTTACACATGTGCTGACTTGGCTTTTACGAAGAACCGTGCATGTACTTGACTGTTTATTATTAATGTTGTGGAAAATTGGATTGTGCGTGTGTGTGTGTGTGTTGAACAGTCCAAAACCGGAGGATTTCTCCACTGCGATTCTGAAGCAGAAGATTCGACCGAACCGACTCATCGTGGACGAAGCCAACAATGAGGACAACAGTATTGTGTGCTTGTCACAGGTGATCTATCTATTTTTCTGTATATGTATTTGATAGAGTGATGAAATTGCAGCATGCGGTTTATATCACTAGCTGTGCCGAATTGCAAAAGCAATCACTGTCTCATTGTCATCGTAAATCCTTGCATGAGTGTTACAGGTTAAAATGGAGGAGCTGCAGTTGTTTCGGGGAGACACTGTGGTGTTACGCGGCCGGAAGCGGAGGCAGACGGTCTGCATCGTTCTCACAGACGAGACGTGTGCTAACGAGCGTGTGCGCATGAACAGGGTCACCCGCAACAACCTGCGCGTGCGCCTCGGTGATGTCATCAGGTGTGTGGTGATGTCATAAGGTTTTACAGTTGGATCATTATATACAATCATTTAAAATTAGAGGCCATCTACCGCAGTACTCACTCATACGCTTGTGTATACAGTATCCATGCCTGTCCAGATGTGAAATATGGGAAGCGCATCCATGTTCTGCCTATTGATGACACTATCGAGGGGCTCACTGGCAACCTATTTGAGGTTTTTTTAAAGCCCTACTTCCTGGAGGCCTACCGACCTGTTCACAAAGGTACACATTTATATTCAGTGTGCTGTATAGAAGGATTTAAGAGTGTAGTTTTGCATAAAATCAATTCCATAAACTCACCCTTATGACTGGTTTTATGGTCCACTGTCACAATTTTGATTATGCTTTGTGCAGGTGATATTTTCCTGGTCAGAGGAGGCATGAGAGCAGTGGAGTTTAAAGTAGTAGAAACAGACCCTACCCCTCACTGCATTGTTGCCCCGGATACCATCATCCACTGTGAGGGAGAACCAATCAAACGAGAGGTATGTGTGATTTCATCATACCTGTGCAGTTTCTCCATTTCAATGTGCGCACCACGTCATGATGTCGTATGTTGACGGAGTCAGGATGAGGAGGAGAGCCTGAATGACATCGGGTATGATGACATCGGGGGTTGTCGTAAACAGCTGGCTCAGATTAAAGAGATGGTGGAGCTGCCTCTCAGGCACCCCGGCCTGTTCAAAGCTATTGGAGTGAAGGCAAGAATCACTAAACGCATCTAACAGTATATTTTTTTTCAATTTTTAACTAGTCTAGACACCTGCATTTTTGACATTCATTTCTAAATAAAGATTACTCACACACTAAAGTATTACACCCACTCACTGTCGTTCCTCAGCCTCCGAGAGGAATTCTGCTGTACGGTCCTCCCGGTACGGGAAAGACGCTGGTGGCTCGTGCCGTTGCTAATGAGACAGGAGCTTTCTTCTTTCTCATTAATGGTACACATGCACACATGAAAGCCAGTCGAAAACTGCTGTGACTGTTATCTGCCCTGCAATAACAGTAAATAATAAAACTACCACCTCTGTATCACTTCATGTATTTACCTTAAAAAGCCAAACAGATGATCCTTGTGACATCAAGTATCAATAACACTGATGTATTTCCAGGGCTTTATGCAGTTTCCAAGATGCATTTCCTGTGGCGTACGCTGTTGCTTTTGTATCCCAGGTCCTGAAATCATGAGTAAACTGGCAGGAGAGTCTGAGAGCAACCTGAGAAAAGCTTTCGAGGAAGCCGAAAAAAATGCCCCTGCTATTATCTTCATCGATGAGCTGGATGCAATTGCGCCCAAACGAGAGAAGGTGAGGAGGAAGAGATGTAACTGCGCACAGTCTGATGTTTGTCACTGGCTTGATGGTTATGCCTTGTCTGTAGACTCATGGTGAAGTTGAGCGGAGGATCGTCTCTCAGCTGCTCACGCTGATGGATGGCCTGAAACAACGGGTGCATGTTGTAGTTATGGCAGCCACAAACAGACCCAACAGTGTGGATCCTGCTCTTCGGCGTTTTGGTGCGAACATGCACATGTACAGATGCATCTTGTATCAACAAGTGAAAGGACACTTTATCCAGAAAGGTCAATTGTAAAAGTTGTGTTACAGGTCGTTTTGATCGAGAGATTGACATTGGCATCCCTGATTCCACCGGCAGGCTGGAAATTTTACAGATTCACACCAAGAACATGAAACTCTCGGACGATGTGGACCTGGAGCAGGTGAGGGTGATGAGAGTGATGGAGGGTTCAGCTCTTGTCAGATATTTTATAACTGGATGTTTCTGCTGATGGTAGATCTCCACTGAAACACACGGGCATGTGGGAGCAGATTTGGCTGCTCTGTGTTCAGAAGCAGCGCTGCAGGCCATTCGCAAAAAGATGACCCTAATTGACCTGGAGGACGACAGCATCGATGCAGATCTTCTCAACTCAATGGCTGTCACCATGGATGACTTCAAGGTAAGCCTTCACAGGTCCAATTTGACCTGAAATCCTTTGGGCGGACATGAGGACCAAACGGCTTTGGGTTCAAAACTTCAACGGGTGCCTCAGACACAGGCTGGGTTCAGCATTAGTGGCCTCAGGTCTTGGGTAATTTAAAATAAATGTGCCTTTTCCAAATGGATCAAATAAAAACCAAATTCTTTTGAAGTTTCCCTGTGTTCATGTTAAGTGCATTTTTGAGAAACGCATGTAGAAAAGGAGCAAACAGTTCAAACCTCGCACACAGAAATCCATCTCATAGATATGAAACATCAGAAAAGCCAATGGCATCATTATGCTGTTTGTTCATGCAGGGCTTCGCCGGAGATAGCGTTGCAGACAACATGATTTATTAGGCTATTTTTTATCAACCTGTCACATTTATTTTTCCAATCCACTGTTTAAAATTCAAAGATGAATTTAGAAATAACTTGTTTTCATCAGGTAGGTAATAATATAAAGAAATGCAGGCTGTGCACACATTAATGCCATTTACTTTTCAGGTCTAGTTGGGTTAGAAAACAAAAGCCATAGGGCAACTGGTTTTCCTTCTCAAAATAATCAATCAATCACTTTTATTTATATAGCGCTTTTAACAATACAGATTGTACTAAAGCACTGAACATTATTAAGTAGGAAAACAGAGTGATGGTAATGTATAATGACGAGATTAAACTATTTATCAAATGCAGAGACGGTCTCTGTAGTCAAAACAACGATAATGACTAGAAATCAGGTGACCCCAACTTAGCAAGCCAGAGGCGACAGCGACAAGGAACCGAAACCCCATTCTTTTTACGATGTAACGAGTACACCTTGTGTTAAGGGGAGTGTTCCCGGTTCCGGCTGATCTGATTAATGCAGCCTAACAATCCTTTAACGGATTTGATTAAT
>JAUMHQ010000044.1:20450288-20468273 GCA_032361165.1 Enteromius paludinosus | reverse complement strand
GGAATGAATTTTAGATCTTTAAGTCCATCTCATGAAAAATCGGAGCAGAAACAAAGGTGTTGCGTTTATATTTTTGTCGAGTGTATATATATGTGTGGGGAACCGTACCTGGCCACATGTCCTTCTTTTTCCTTTGAAAAAGAATGATGGATTCGAAGGTTGCATTTGGAGTGTCATAATTGCTTTTCTGAAATGATAAAAGTGAAGTATGCTGCCTTCGAATGCAGCCTCCGGAGGGCGCAGCCTTCTAAATGAGACTTTTGTTCATCTTTGTATTTGATGACATCACAGTAAATCAAAGTAGCCCTGAATGAGAGAGTGTGTGTTCTGTGTCAGGGAGAGTTGTAGTTTCTGGGAATCTTTGTGTTGGACATCTGGTCATTGATTTATTAATGTGTTTGCAGTGTGAAAGGCTGTGATGATGTTTTCAGAAGTCTCACTCAGATTCAGACTGAGTATGTCTACAGTTTCACACGAGACTATCTGTCCCATCAGCCCAGCCGAGGTAACGTGTGTGTGTGTGTGTGTGTGTGTGTGTGTGTGTGTGTGTGTGTGTGTGTGTTTGTATTAACAGGTGTTAAATAACGTGTCTCTGATATTTTCAGGAAAATCCTGTGAAGAGAGTACCAACAGTGACTCTGACTGGCTGCTGAAAAACTTCGCACAGTTCCGCACCATCGCCAACTTCACCGACTTCATCAGCTTGAAGAGAGACTTTAATGGGGTGAGCAGAGAGAGGGCAGTTTGTGTGCTGTTATCTCTCACTCTCTCTTTAATGTTTACAAATTCCTCGTTATGTCTGCAATTGGCTGTTTTATATTAATAAAGGTGTAACAATGAAGCGATAAATAGGATGTATTATAATTCAGGAATCATACAATAAATTATAAAGTGCATTATGGATTTTGAATTCACGCTTTTAAAATGTATGATGGGTTTTGTAAAGTGTTAAAAAATACCAAATAAATAAAAAGTATTAAAATAAGGTGAAACTGAAAAAATAGATTTCAAACGTAAAATAGATATTGTTAAAAACTGAATGCGCATGATTAGTCTTAGATTTCATTGATTAGTAGTTGTGTATGAAAGAAGAATGTTATGTCGACTGACTGTAACATCTTCATTTGATGTGCTCTCTCTCTCAGGTCAAGGCTGCAGAGTTTCTGACTCAGTCCCAGCTGGCTGAGCTTTGCTCTGAGCCGTCACGACTCAGCGGCCCCGAGGACGTTCAGACTGTGATGAGTGCGCTACAAACGCCGCAGCTTTCAAAGTTCTTTGATGCCCTTTCTCCAAACATCCAAGTATGTTGAGGATGAATTTGTTCTCTGCCGCTGTGAATATCCTCCTCATCTGTCCAGCTACTTCAGTCTGGTCTTGGTCTTCTGTGCAGGCGAATGAAGCGGGCTACTCTGCAGAGGTGAAGCAGGTCTTCCTGCAGACGGTGTTGGTGCGAGGCGGTCTGTCGTCTGCTTCAGTCAGTGACTCGGAGCTGTCTGTCTGGCTCACGGTTCGACTCAGACCGCTGCTCTCTGCCCTGAGCTCAGCAGACATCACCGTGTACTTCCAAATGGTCAAGACTCGAGGCTGCAGCGTCCAGCAGGAGGCGTAAGTGTTTTACATAATCTCCGTAGACAGCTCAGTTGTAGAGATCGTATATTTATGTGGTTTACATTTATATGTAGAGTTTATTCATTGTATTTATTTTTTTTTTTTACTTAACTGATGACCTGCCCAACTCAATCTGAGCCATCTTCAAGAAAACACATCTCTTCCATCTTTACTTGACTCTCTAATTCTATATTCTAATTTGGTTTTATCTATTCGTTTTCTTTTTATTGAAAAACATGACCTTTAAGACTTTAATTCTATTTGTTTTCTCACTGTTTGTTTTCTATAAAACACTGGCTCTAACTTGTCTATTCTTTTTTTATTTGATCTGTTTGAGTTCTTTTTATGTAACTGGCACTTTTTTTGCTTGCTTATTATTGCTCTTTTGTTGAATCTGATCTCTTCCACTCTCCTCATTTGTAAGTTGCTCTGGATTAAATTGTCTGCTAAATGAAAAAATGTCAATGTAAAATAGATGGTTTACAAACAGTAAAAGTCAACTAATTTCATGGCAGTTTCTTCAGGAGATTACAGCGACACAAGCAGTCCCACTTTACATTAGGGGGTCTGAACTACTATGTACTTGTACATTATTAATACGTGCACTTATTGTGTATACTTGTTTTTAGATTGTACCTATAATTGTCGTTTGTGAAACAGTGTCAGTGTGCTGGACTCTCAAAGAACGGCTCTGGACGACAACACACAAAGTCAGATCTATAACAACATCCAATTGCTACTCTCAGGTAAAACCCACACAAACACAAACATGTTTCTTCAGCCGTATACTTTCACACAACTTTCCAGGCCTAAATGTGTTCTGAAGGTCTGAACATTTTCAGTGCAGCATTATTTCCATCAAATCCAAAACAATTCCCTGAACATAACGCTGTGGAAACAACATTTTGAATGAATTCATTTTGCAGCATGCATTTTATGCATCGTAAATACCCACGATTAATTACTATTAACAAATGAGCAGAAAGTAATAATGTAGCTTTCCTGTAGATCAGTCTTTAGATCGTGGCACACGTGATGCCAGAGAAGGCTGGAATAGATCAAATGCTGAGGGATGAGTTTTTCAAAAACTATAATTACTGTATGTACTGTAAGGTTTGGTCTTAACATGCTTTGAATCGTCTTACTGTAAGTTATAGTTCTTTTTAAAAATAAACTGTAGGATGTGATTATTCATGCACGCTCAAGGTAAAGCTGTGTACAAGTGAGTCTCTATGTATATTATTCTAAGATTGCCATGGCTTTTAAAACATATTTTTATGAAAGATTCAGATATTTTATAATTGTGTTCTAAATGCTCCTCGTGTTGTGTTGCGTTCCTGCAGACGCTCCTCTTCGCTGTTATGTCGGTGGCAGTTTCTACCTCTTCCTTAAGTCCTTCTTCCTCCAGTTTGGGTTTCCAGACCTCAACACCTTTCAGTCTCTGATGCCCGAGGACAGGAGGCCCGAGGTACATCAGTGCTCCTCTGTTGCTCGTTCTCGTTCCATCGCAGCTCGTCTAATCTGTGTGTTTTCTCCTGTAGCTGCTGGGCTCTGTCTCTACGGCCGAGCTGAGCGAGTTCCTGAACGCTCCTCAGAGTCTGGGGAATGGGTCGGGGCTCTGCGATCTGCTCAGACAGTACAATCAGACCGCACAGTATCTGGAGACGGTAGGTCTATCAGAACCCCTTCCGCTGTGCTCCAGCATACACTAGCTTGCTGTCTACCTAGTGTGCACACTCCTGAACAGATCTGAAAACACTAGACACCATGTGCTTTCAGATGGTTAGAGAGAGAAAAACTGCTCATCACACCATATATGACATAACAAACGGCTGACATGAGACAATGATTTAAATGATCTCAAAATGTCAGATGTGTTTGCTATATTCCAACTGAATGGAATCAGAGTCTACTACACAATTGTCATTGTTAATTTAAAGGAACAGTTTCCCCAAAAATGTCAATTTTGTCATCATTTACTTACCCTCGAGTGATTCCAAATTTGTATGAATTTTTTGGTTCTGCTGAACACAAAGGAATACATTTTGAAACCAGGCTGTTTTGGTCACCATTGACTTCCCTAGTAGGAAATAAATACTCGAGGGTAAATAAATGATGACAGAGTTGTCGTTTTTTGGCAAAACTGTTCCTTTAAACCAGTAGCCTGTCTGCCTGATTGCAAACCGGGGCAAAAGTCTGTGAAGAAGCCGTATATTGTATTTTAGCGTTCTAGTCAGATGACATGATGATGTGACGTGGGCAAAGACACAAGGTCTCAAGTCATGTTGTTTTAAACCTTTCAGACTTTTAATGTTAGTGCCATGTCATTTTGCAAACAGCAGTTAAATGGAAAATCATGTGCTCTATGAACACTTCTTGTAAAGGTAGCTACTTGATGAGTGCCCTTGGTGCAGTACTTGTTTTGAGTACAAATATGGTGTATGCATATTGTTTTAAAGAAAGCTTTTGACAAAGATTGCACTGTGCTGTCCCTCAGGAGCCGCTGGGGCCCGTGGGTTTGGCCCGGCAGGTGTTGGGCTGCGTCTGGCCTCAGGTTCTGAAGCTGGAGATCCGGTCTGAGGTGGATGAGTGGTTTAAGCATCGTCTCATCAGATACCTGCCTCTGCTCAGCTCCGCGCTCCTCAGCCCTGCACAGCTCAGCAGCGCTGCCTGTCTGCCCTACAGCAAACTGTGAGCCCTTTCACATCACGTACACCTCCACAGAATCACCTCGCTTTGCACTAAACAACTATCTGTGTGTGTGTGTGTGTGTGAGCAGGGTTTCAGCTCTCGGAAACAACTACAACTTCTCCAGAACTGACTTCACCCCCGAGGATGTGTACAGCTCCATAAAGGTGTACCTCACAAATGGTATGCACTTTGTATTTATGTTTTAAGCTACATAGAGTATTAGTAGACTGTCTGCTTAATATCTTCTAACATGGGTCTGATGGGACCACAACATACATACTGACTAACTTTGCAGGGACATTCTACTAACCCTAAACCTACCCTAACTAGTCTAATCTGAGAGTTAGTAGACATGTACCTGTGAATGAATGAAAATGAGTTGACATGTAGTTACAGAGTTATTTATAGTTAGTAGAATGTCTAAATGGACTAGAGGAATAAAGTGTAACCGAGTATTTCAATCTGCTGACCCAGAGAGAGCAGTTGTCATGTACAGATGTCAAACAGCTTTACAAACGGACTTTTGTAACACAAACAGTGTTACTTCTGTTACAAACATTCAAAGATCACTGACGTTCTGGGGTAAACGTTTATCATTTGAAAACAAATTTTAAGTCAACATACAGTAAATCCCCTTCAAAAGAGGAACTTGAGGCTTCTTATAAAGATTAAATTTATTACACTGTTATGCCAGTAGGCGGCGACAAGTGACTGATAAAAATGTGTTTGTTACTTTTACATTTGTTCAAGACCGCTGATTTATCCAGTAATGAAACAAGGGAAGACTTTATGAATGAATCATCAAACTGTTCTTTTAAGCAGCTTTTTTAAGTATATACATTTTGTTCAAATGAATGTTATTAAAAATATAGAATTGTGGAAGAATTATGGTCTGTTTAAAAAAAAATAGTTAATCTCAGTTTATCCAGACTTGTCCAGCTGTAGTATGTGAGTATTTTTAAATCATGTGTGTGTGTGTGTGTGTGTGTGTGTGTGTAGGGGGCTCACCGCGCTGCTATAATGCCTCCGATCCTCAGCTGAACTCCACTAACTGGTTTATGAGCTATATTGGAGTCTTCATCAAATACGTCAATCTGTCCGACCTCAACTCCTTCGTGTCACAAAACCAGGTAACAAACGCAACTCTTCTGCCACCTGCTGGAGCTTAGCTTCCTTTGACTTGCTAAGTTTGGGTTCAAAAAGAAACATGGGATTCAGTCATTTTGACAGATGCGATGGATTTGACAGTATTGGGTGAAGAAAATGCATCTGATCTTAACAATGGCGTACTTGTTCTCTGTGGAGCTGATATCTCTGTTTGTATCCTGCTGAGAAAAAATAATAATAATTGCTCTCACTTTTCTCAATTGCTAACTGTTTAGTTTAATCTACTGTAAATGATGTCTGAAACTTGTATTACAAACACTTCTTGTGTTTATTTGCCTGCATGCTGTATTTTTCACTTGAAAAATGAACATTGACCATTGACAAACACAAACATGCACGTCAGAACGTTCTGGTCATGGGTTCTTGTTGTTTTGTAGATCGGCGTCTTCTTGGAAAACCCGGAGAACCTTCAGCTACTCAATGGTACAGTGACAGTCCAGTCCAGCGTAGCCAGCTACTACATAACACAGCTGTACATTCAGAACCCGTCCTTCAACCCCATCAGGTGCGAAACCACACTGCATAAAGAAAGCTTACTTAAATCTAACTTAGCATTTCTGTATTGTTTCTAGTCAAGATATCACAAAAAAATCTAAATTTACAGTTACTAGAAGTAAAATGAAAAGATATTTAGTCCACCACTGGCAAGTAGCCACTTGTCCTCCTGGAAACAAGACTAAATATGTCTTATCTAGAAAATGTTAATTTAAGAATTCTTTGATATTTTTACTATTAAGAGTAGTAAAAAGTAAATAAGATGTAGCACATGTCTAAATGCGGAGCCCCAGTGTATGCTGCTCTATTCAGACGTGTGTGTGTAACTACAGTCTCCCAGGCCAGTTCCTGTGTGGAATCCCTTCCTTTGCGTTCGAGCCTCTGGGAACAGAAGACAGTTTGGTGCTCATCAAGAGGATTAATGTGTTCTGTAATGGAACCGAGAGCTCTGAGGTGATCAATCATCAATCAATCAATCAATCAGTCAGTCAGTTGAGCTCCTCTGACCCGCTTCATCCTGGTTTTAGATCACATCTGCTCTGGCGGCCAATCTCCCGTCGCTCTCCTCCTCCACCATCCAGCTGCTGGGCAATCAGAGTGTGGGCCTGACGGAGGCTCAGATCAGCTCCGCCTCCTCTGATGTCATCAAGGGTGCACTCTCGACCCTAAGCACCGTGGAGGGCTGGAATCAGGGCCAAGCCAACGCAGTCATACAGTCCCTCATTAATTCCGACTTTCCAGTGAGTTTAACACTTTCGGCAGCATCTTTGAGAGTTGACGATGACCATCACAAGAACATAAATGCTAAATGAAACCATTCACTGACATAAAATCGAATAACCTAAGAAGGCATTTCTGAGTAATGACCACGTGAACTTTGGGGTGTTTTTCAGATAAACACTGGCTCCTCGCTCCTGTCTCTCGGGACGCTGGTTAAGGGTGTTCCAGCGGAGACCATCTCCAACATTGAACCTTCCGAGCTCCTGGCCATCTCCCAAAATCCCACGTTCATCAGCAACATCGTCTCAGCGCCAGAAATCCTGCAGCTGGTTTATGTCATGAAGGTACGTGTTTAGCCAGAGAACGGTCAGCTCTACACCTGAGCCTTCTCTCAGACTCCCTCATCCCTTTCCTCCTCAGATCGTGTCCATAGATGAAGCTAAAGTCATCGAGAACGTTCCAGATGCATTGGCAGGCTCGATCCCGCGCATCTTGTTGGTCCCTCAGGAGTCTGTGAACATCACCCTGATCAACCAGAAGCAGTGGACACAGGAGCAGGTGCCAGCGTTCGTTTCATATGACATGTGCAGTTTCAAAATCAAGGCAAAAATCAAGTTTCAAAATCAAAGGCAGTATCTGTTAATAGTATTGGTACAATTTACGTTAGGGTTTTCTCTCCTAAGGTTTAGGTAAAGTTATTACCTAACATTAACAAAGAGGATTAAATAGTGTTAAAAATATATTTGCTAGCTAGTTAACTAATAGGAGCAAAGTTTCACTGAAATCCCATACCGTAGCTTGTCAGAGGCTGAAAAGTAATCTGTGAGAAATTTTTGTTTTTTTGACAAAAACACGGAAACCTAGTTTTTCCAAAACAGTAGAAATTTTCACAACCCTGAGTAAGAAGAAGTCACAATATTTCAAGAGGAATTAAGTAGTTTAAGCTGAGTTTGAGTGTTTTCTGTGCTGTCGCAGGCCGTGATGCTGTTCGGCTCCGTGGCGAGTGTCAGCACAGACACTGAGGAGTAAGTCACCTCCGCTCTTTCACACACAGTTCAGTACAGTAGAGACATAGCAGGTGCTGATTCAGGAGCGTGTTTTGTCTCCCTCTGCAGGCTGTCGGAGAAGCTGCTGCAGGGCTTCACCTGTACATCAGTCCAGACACTGGCCAAGCCCAAGGTCAAGCAGCTGGTCAGAGCCTGCCGACAGCGGCTGGGCCGGCAGAAGGTCCAGCTGAAGGAGAGCCAGGTATACAGCTTGCTGACATCCGCTCAGTGTTCACGTCTTCGAGGGTCACTATTAAACTCTTTGCTCTTGTGTTCCAGCTGATGTGCATGTACAACTACGTGAAGGACGAGACTTCCACAAGCTTCACAGATTTACCTTCAGACATTCTGCTTTACTACAAGTGAGTGCTTAGCAAATTAAATAAAAAGTAAATTATCCAAGGTCGAAACAGACAAGTGTTACTATTGTACTATTGTAATAAAGAAGAGTATCGCTCTTTCACTATACTCCCAGCACTCCAATAAAGTACTAGCTTTACATGTGCATGTTCACTCCACAAAGAAAGACAGAAATGAGTAATGCTCAATACTGAAGTACACAAAAATGAAACACGACACCCTTACATTCTCTTCTCTAGTGATGTTGCTTTATTTTAGATTTCTAACTTCCCTCTGTCAGAGTGTTTGTTTAATTTTGTTGTCATCTGTAGTTTGGTTGTCCATCTATCAGTTTGTGGTAATGTGTTGATGTTTTGGGGGGTCAGCTATGAGAAGGTGGAGAAGGGGAGCTGCCGCTCATATTTCAGCGCCGTGGGCACAGCAGATTACTCAGTTCTTTCCGGCGTCCTCGACAAGCAGAAGACTCTCTTTAACAACGCACAAAACTGTCTGGTTAGCAGCTCACACACACATACTTACACACACACACACTTCCCCCCAGGCTCTTGTAAGCATGTATGTGTGTTGCTGTAGGGTATTTCGGGTCAGAAGTTAAGCAGAGATCACGTGGAGGTTCTGGGTAACCTGACATGCACCCTCGACCCCGTCTACATCCAAAACTCTGATCCAGCCATCATTGAGAGCCTGAAGAACTGCCATGATCTCTCCGACGCTCAGATCGGCGCTGTGCAAACACTGCTCCTCTCAGGAGAAACCATCTATGGGTGAGAAATACTGTATGAGTTAGTTCATTCAATCAACGAGCTCACTGAGATCATTAGAGTTATTGCACTGAAATGCACATGTGTTATGAAACATTCTTCCAGTAAATTTAATAATGCATTTATGACTGCAAGGCTGTGTGTTCCGTGTCATGAACTCTGTTGTTTTTCAGGAGCTCCTCTGGATGGGATCAGCAGACGCTGGAGAAACTCAGTACTCTGCCGCTGTACTTCACTGGGGACTTCTGGAGCCGCTTCAGCGCGGTATGCTTACTCTCTAAATCTCAGTGGTTCCAGCTGTGTGAATGCTGACTGTATTCATGTATATGTGTGTGTGGCAGACTGTGAAGAGGAAGTACATGAAGGTGTTCATGCCGTTTCTGAGAACGAGAAACACAGAGAAGCCCAAACTGAAGAAACTCTTTAAGAACTGCAATGCTGAGTTAGACGCTCGAAGCAGAATCAGGCGCTCTGCAGGTAAACACTCACACACAGACACAATGACCTTCAAGAATGAATATATTTTGCAATCTGTGCCCTTTATCATTAACATATTATGTGTAATTACATTTATAGTACATTATGGCCCTATTTCACAAACGGGGCGTTAGTTAAATTATGATAATTAAGCAACTTTTACAAAAATGCCTTATAAGAAAATATTACAGGTGTGCATCTTAACACAGAACAATGACACTGACATGTTTTAAGATATTTCATCTGAGACAGCTCAGACTTGCAGTTTAGTCTGGGACTAGCTTAAGCCTTGTATGTGAAACTGGGGGTATGTATTTAAAAAAATAAGAACAACGACCAGAAAGCATATAACTTTTAAACCATTATGTGATTTAAAGACTTTGGAAAATGAATTTGTTGAATACTTTAAGAACAAGGAGACGAGTTTGGTTCTAAAGCATCAAATCATTGTGAAGTCAGAGCCGGCCATCTGCATCACCAGTGCTGGGATTTAATTGGCCTTTTACAGTCAAATCCAAGAGCATTCAAATAAATCAGTGTGCATGGATAAAACCAAGCACGACCACACTGCGAACAATAGCGTCTGTTTATTCTAAGCGCTGCTTTAAATTCTGCAGCTCGTGATAGCAGGATGGATTCTTATTAGCTGTCAATGTTTATATCCTTTATCAGCTGGAAAAAAAGTAGTCTAATTATATTGTTCCTCCGTGCCTTTATTGTTATGGTGTGGAATTCGCTATTCATTAATATTAAGGAAGAAGTAGAGGAAGAATAAGAGTATTTGACATCTATTGTATTAGATGTTTGTTAGACGTCTTGGTAATCAGGATGCTTAAACTGAGCTCGAAAAGCAGCTGTCAGCGTTTGGTTGATGGTGTATGTGTTGGTCAGACTGCACCTCCGGGAACATCACGGAGGCCACGATAGCAGACGCATCCTTTCCCTTTGGCTACACCGTGGACCAGTTTGACGTCTGTCTGGACACCAGGATTCTCAAAGACAACCTGGCCGCCGTTTCAGAGAAGGTGGACGACAACAACTTCCAGAGAATCATTCTGAGCAAGCTGAAGCAGGTGAGTGATCTGTGCCGATGACTGCCGGTGACCGCTGGCCGACGCTGATGACCGCTGTGTTTCAGGTGTATCCTGCCGGACTCTCCGACAGCACTCTGCAGCTGCTCTCGTCTGTGTCACGGCAAGCCACCCTGGACGAGATCAGGACCTGGAACATCACCAGCATCAACACGCTGACCGCGCTCATGAGCAGAAACAACGGAGAATGGGACATAGACAAGGTCAGTGACTCGAACCTCAGTGACTACATTAATTCTCATTAATTTCTTCAGTCTGCTAAATGCATACATATAAATTATTTAACGTATCTGAGCAAAAGTTATGTTGAACAACTGTATTTTATGTAACCGCTTTTATCATAGATGAATAAATACTGTATCAAATGTATTTCTACTTTTTAATGTGAGATAACACATGAGCTAATGCTGACTATGATTGCTATTGAGAAGCATGTTTTTATTATCATTTTGTTAGACATTATAGTGAACTTAAAATATGAAACGTTGGTGTGTGTGTGTGTGTGTGTGTGTGTGTGTTGCAGAGTAAGGAGGTGATTCTGAGGTATCTGAGTGTGGCCGGTCACACTTTAGGCACTAATGAGCTGAACATCATCGGCTCGAACATCTGCTCGCTGAACATCTCAACACTTCAGAGCATTAAAGCAGCAGACCTCAGGTGCAACACACACTCAATCCCTCGCTCACACACTCGTTTACCAGCTCACTCTACTCACTCGTTCGTGTCTCTCTCTCTCCTCGTGTGCAGTAATGCAGAAGTTCTGGATCTGTCCTTGTGCTCGGTGGAGCAGAAATCTGTTCTGTACAGCACTGCCAACTCCTCATTCAGAGCGCAACGCAGGAACGGCCCTATTTACTTCCACCTCATCAGCCCCTACCTCGGTAACACACTCACAGATATCTCATAAACTCTGTGGGTTTGTTCAGAAGCATGTCAACTCTGAACACTAACCCAACCTTAATCTGTTAACTGAGACTTGCATTCTTTGCAGCACAGACTTCAGGCTTTACTTAAAAAAAAGCATAAGACCTTAAATGTACTGCTCTGCTTATTTTACAAAACATGTGGCAAATCTAAAGCTACTGGAGATTCAACGCTACAAAACTAAAGAAGTGTTCAAATTTGAGGTTGATATCTTTGAAATGAGGTAGGTTTAAATTGGGTGCAGTACCAGACCTTTCCACCAGCGTACAGTGGTGAGCCACTTTAGAAAAACTATTACCTGACTAATCTAAATCATTCATTTCAGTTTTTAGAATAATATTAATAATAAACGCAACTTCAAACATCATGAACATGCTTTAGTCGTTTTTTAGGCATTATTTTAAGCACTTTTAGACAGAAAACTAGAATGCATTATATCTATCATGGTTTGCATGATTTTGCATTTGAATTGCTTTTTCATAATAAAGAAAATGTGTGTGTGTGCAGGTGGCGCTCCGGTTGAGGACGTGAGGGCTTTGTCCTCTTTAAACATCAGTCTGGACATCAGCACCTTCAGGAGCCTCAGCATTGCTGTAGTGATGGTAACACACACACACACACACACACACAGGTGCTGCTCTCAGTGCAGATGTGTGACTGTACTCCGCGTGTTTCAGGCTCTGAGTGTGTCGGACGTGCGCGCTCTCATGGGCTCAGCCGTGGCCGATCTGAAGGTATTTGAGAACGACTCTGTGGTCAAGGCCTGGATCTCCTCACAGCCGCAGTCTCAGTTAGACACGCTGAACTTGGGTCTGTTTGGAGGCCGAGCCGATCCGAGCACAGCTGCACCCGTCACAGTCCTGAACAACAGCAGCAGCAGCGCTACACAGCCGCCGGCTTCAGCTGCAGCAAACGTCACCGTACAGGGTAAAGCCCCTCCCACTGTCTCTGATCTCTGAGACTCACCTCAGACCTGTGTGTGATCTATGGTGTGTGTGTGTGTGTGTGTGTTTCAGGATCTGCATCAGCTCTTCGTCTCGGACCAGGCCTGTGGCTCCTCGTGTCCTGTGTGTGGCTTCTGACCTTCACATGACACATGATGCAACATCTGTAATCAAAAATCCACGAAATCATCCTCCGAAATCAGTTAGATGAACGCAGCAATTAATCAGAGCATTAATAGCAGTACTTAATAGTATACAATATATTAATTTTTGTGTCTCTCTTGTGTCTTTATAATCATGTGTTCTGAAGTAGTTTAATTTAATCTGTAGTGATTTTATACAAATCTGTGAACTTATTTAAAACAAGTACAGTCTAATAAAAATATTCACACATACTGGTAAGAATGAAGAAAAACAAAAATCACAATTTTGTTAAATTAATATGATAGAATAGCAAATTGTTTTGTGCCTTAATAGTATAGTTTTGTTTTCACATTCATTGTTACTGTAAAACAATGTTTCTTCAATAAAATTAACATGCATTTTATATTTGCTGATAAATTTATGAGTGAATTACCAAAATATCATTGTTCACTCACAGATCTGTGTGTGTGTGTGTGTGTGTTTGTACCAAATTAGACATATTTTGTGAATATATTGGTACACAGAAGTGAGATAAACCTGACAATTAAAAATTTAAAATAAACAAATACAAAAAATATATAAATAAGGCACCAGCAGCTCAATCTACATCGCCATCTGAAATATTTTTTTTTTCTTTATATATTGTCATGTTGCTGGCTTATACTACACAGCTTTACATTACTTTTTTCCCCACATAAATCTACACCTAATCCATTTTACTATACACTATATAAATAAAAAAAATGCAATAAATTATGAAGCAGTTAAAAAGCATAAGTCACAATCATTTTGAACTACTCTGTCAACTGATGCATATCAGAGCAAAAACCAAGCCCTGAGGTCAAAAGAACTACCTGAAGGGCTCAGAGACAGGTTTGCATCAAGTTCAGATGAAATCTGCTTCACTGAGGGCCACAGAGCCATGTAGTCTCTGTCACCCTAAAAACAGAAGTTTGAAACAACCAGGACTCTTCCTAGATCCAGCCTCGTGGCCAAACTGAGGAACTGACGGAGAAGGGCTTTGGTTTCCGTGGCTACCAAGACCCTGATGGTCACTTTAGCTGAGCTCCATGATCATATGTGGAGATGTTTGGGCTTTATATCTCTGTGGCGAGACGCAGACCCCTCCTCAGTAAAGACATATGAAAACAGTCCTGCAAAAATCCTGAACATATGCATCTTTTTATTTTTTATTGCGGGCTTGTAAGTGGTTCGGGATCATTTGTGATTTATAGATTTCCCATCTGAAAGAGAGGCGTACGTGTGTTTAGAGTTCATTCTATGAGTCAAACATGCATATATTTGGGAAATTATCATAAGATCAAATCCAGGATTGCGTGTGTGCAACATTTTATAAATGAGGCCCCTGGTTGTGCAGAGCTTGTTGCACCATATTCAAAAATTTGAGGCTTTAAAGGTCAAAAACCGGGCTAAATACAAAGTTCCTGAACTCAGCAGTGCTTCAGCTCGGTATAGAGTTTGTGCAGAGGCCTTCACACCTACAAGTGCTGGGGCAAGTGCCAGTTAGTCTGAACATCTAAATATGAGGTGAAATACAGTGCACATTTGACTGTGGTAAAACCTGAGATCGCAGTGATAGTGTGAAGCTGAAGATTGTTGACCCGTATCAATCAGGAAATGCTGTGAGAAAATAACTCGAGCGGAGGCCTAAAGCTATGAAACACACCCTGAATGCAACATAACACGCTTGAGATGAAAGATTCTGATACATGCAGAAATATTACGGAGAAATAGTAGTGAATTCAGCTCTTCTCCAGAGACTGGGAGATTTTGACTCATTTCAAGACCAGACTTTGTTTAGAAACCAAACCTATTTTCTTGAGCAGCTGAACCTAATGTTAATTAAAAGCATGCACATGTTACCAACCATTTGTATTAGGTTAATAGATTAATTGTGAAATACTGAACACATGAGAAGACCTTTGCTTTGAGTTGAATCCACACCGCAGGATTAGCAATGCATTCTTCAGATTGATGTGTAGTATGCAAATCAGTGTTTGTTCTGAGGCAGAAAACTTTCTTTGTTTTTCTTTATCATGTGTTTAACTGAGGTCCTGCCGGAGTAGGTTAATACTTGAGTGTTTTCCACTGAACTTCAGGACAGAGAGATGTTGAGAATATCTCAATACTGGAGTCTCTATAGCAGACGTCTGAGAGCTTCATTTCCACACGGCCGTCTGTAGCTGGTTAGACCGGTCTGTGAGCGCTTAATAAATATGACACAGGGTTTAGTGAAATACTTCCTCATTTCAGGACGTCCTATCACATATTGTGTAATGCTGTTCCTCCTAATTAATTTGATTCCAATTCCATTCACTTTTGTGATTCTGTCACAAAACGGGAGCGTGAGGCGTACGAGTTCAAGTGCAAAAGTGATTTATTAAAGGCTCAGGGTCAGAATAACAGTAGTCAATGGCCAGCAGATACAATGGTGGAGGCACAAGCAGAGACAGAGTTGATAAGCAAAGCAAAGGGTCACAATACTGGTAATCAGAGTCCTTGGGGAGAGGCAGAGGGAAAGTCCAGAATCAGACAGAGGTAATCAACAGATAATCCAACGGGAACAAACAGCGAGATACTAGGAACACGAAAGAATGTGACACAAACAATGAACCGTGACAACATCTAGCCCAGAGCGGCTTTTATGCCGGGGGATATCCGGGTGGAAGTGAACAGAGCTGTTGCAATGATTTCGACATAAAAGTCTGTGTTAGAACATACAGAAAAGAGTACATGAATCCATGATAAAAGTCTGGGCGGGAGTGAGAAGCAGGGGAAAAACACACAACAGGAGGCCTCCAGAGGCCTGAGCTGGCACCTCCAGCTACCGGTTACAGATTCAGAGGTGTCACTTCTACCGTTGTTAATTATTGTTTTCATGAATACTCTTAAATATAGGATATGTGTGTTTTTGCTAAATTAAAATGTTGCGGTCACTTTTATTTTTATATGATTACTGTTGTTGTGTACAGTTGTTTTTATTGTGTTGTTGTTTCTGAGGAGGACTTCAGCAGTCTTCATCCTGCTGTGATTGATGAGCTCCATGAGGATGCCCTGTGTTCAGCTCCAGCCTTTGAGTCCTGGACCTCGTTTACAAAGCATGCGTACGCTCATATTTGATCGTAGAGTGTGTGTATGCTTAAATCCATGCCAGCGCTCATATTTATAAAAATGGTCTTTGATGTGGAAATGTTGTCAGCGCCATGTCAAGTCTGCACAGATGTACACACTTTTTATTGTCAGAGTATTTTCTTGTTGGGTATCGCTGCTCTAAATTATGATGCTTGGTGATGTTTTATATGTCAATGACATTAATTAGGTGTCGTTTACAAGCAGAGAGCTAAAACCATTTATTTGTGCTTAGGTTCAAAATCATTCGCGTTTTCTGTTCATATCAGAAATGATCGTACGATCAAATTTAGGATTGTTTCTGCGCAACATTTTATAAATGAGACCCCTTGACTCTCATCCCTCGTACAGTGTGTACATCTGCCGCTAACCGGATTTGTCCCTGGAACAACATTGTGATTATCCAATCAAACGTGAAGTTTAGATCCAGGATCATGGCCTCCCTCGTCTGTAGGACTTCTTCATGGTGCTAGGACATGTCTTCTCGGAGTGGGGGGGGTTTCTGTCAGGTTTAGTTCAGTTTCTGTCTTCTCATTCTCCACAGTTCCCTTGTCCATCAGTATTTATAGTTAGGGGCCAAGCCCGAAGGGCTATAGCCCCTATTGTATCTGTATGTTTTCTTCGTATTATTATTATTATTCTTCTCGGCCATGGGAGTCTATGGCAGCCCTATGAAGGGAAAATAGGAAAATGATCAAATTGGCAACCTTGTAGTGATGGCCATGAATAGTGATCTGACCAACTTTGGGGTCCCTGGAACCAACTCTATAGCACCACCACTAGTCCAAAAATTCCACATTAAAATGCTAATAACTCCAGAACCCCTAATTGTAGAAAAAATAAACTTAGTACACATGATTCCTCTCATCACGCTGATCACATCCAATAGCTTACATTAAGACTCCGCCCATTACATCGCTACTGCTCCTTCAAAATGAATTCAATTCTTCTCAAACTTGGCTCATATGTTTGGAGTGAGCTGAATAGATGTGACCAAACAGATTTTTTTTATTTATCTTTGTTCAAAAGTTATGATGTCGCAAAGTTAACGAGGTTGACCCAAATCTGGTTCAGAGGCTATCTCGGCCAAACTTCGATCAATCGAAATGAAACTTGGTATGCTTCATCAACACCATGCTCTGAGGGCCCATGCCAAAGTTGGGAACAGCGAACCGAACCTGAGGATATGAATTATGCCAGGATCGACTGAACCATGTGTCCAACATTTTGAAATTTGGCATAAATTGCAATATCTTTTAAACCATTTGACATATCTGCACAGAAATCACTAGGCATCATCAACTCGCTGTCCTGGAGACAGCGCCACCTACTGTTTCAGGGATATAACAAATCTTGCAAAAACGCTTATGACTTCTGAAAACATTGTCCAAATGTACAAAACATTGTTTTTATATTATTGGATTCCCTGGGTTATGCCGATTCTGATGAGGTCTCATTTGTCATTTTCCATGAATGTGCCTGTCGGCCATATTGAAGTGAATGAAAAACAGTGTTTTTGCTACTCTTCCTACAATTCTTTTTTCAATTTTGTCCTAAATCTCATTAGATTATCTTTGGACCGAGCCGCACAGACGTGACTGAACGGATTTTTGATATTCACTACCGTTCCTGAGAAATACCTGTCCAAAGTTTACCGTGCACCTGCTTGAAGATTTATGCTTGGTAGGAACCTTGTAGGCTGTGGGTTTGAGGCTGGCGTCGAGATGAGAGTTAATGCTGAAGCTGTACTTTTCAAAGTAATTAAAATAAATAATATTAAATTAATTAAATAATATGTTATGAAAGTTATTTCAAATAATAATAATAATAAAGCATTTAAATACATTTAAATTCCTATTTCTAAATAAACCAAGGTGTACGAGTAGCATGATATGTGAATCAAAAGGCTATTGCTTTTGAAAATTAACCTTGGGCGCTATACGCCATTTAATTTTATTTTATTTAAAAGCATCCAAATAGACTTCAAAGTTCCAATAAGCCCAAAATAGGCTCAATTGGCTTGGCCCCGTAATGGTTGCTTGCAACTATATTCGTCAATTGTTCTGTTTCTGCCTGTTTCCTGTAATTAATTGGCCAGATATCTCCCTGGTGTCTCTGTCCAGACACTCTTACCTGTGACCTGTTTGTCTCCCAGTCTCTCTCTCACACACACACACTCAGTGTGTCTCTCTTTCTCTCTCTCTCTCACACACACACACACACACACACTCAATGTGTCTCTCTTTCTCTCTCTCACACACACACACACACACACACACACACACACACACATGTTGGTTTTTGTGATTTATGAGGACTCTCCATAGGCGTAATGATATTTATACCGCACAAACTGTGTGTGGTATTGCCCTACACCTACCCTACACCTAAACCTACCCCTTACAGG
>JAUMHQ010000044.1:20262624-20276816 GCA_032361165.1 Enteromius paludinosus | reverse complement strand
CGGACGCCCAGCACCTAATTTCCAGTTCAGTTTAAACATATGTTAGATTGTGTAAGGACTTATAGTGTGTGTGTGTGCAAATATGTTATGTTAGATATAAGATCCATAAAAAGCAAATTACATGACTATCCATCTATCTCCGCTTCATTGCCTGCCATTCTCTGTTGCAGAATTGCTGGATGTTGGTCTTTTGATCAGCACTGTGAACATGTGTGTTCAGCTTTACAATCATCAAACTCCAATCTGAGAGAGCTGAACCTGAGCGTAAATGACCTGCAGGATTCAGTGAAACTGCTGTCTGATGCACTGAAGGATCCAAACTGTCAGTTGGAAATACTGAGGTTTGACTTTCACATTCACTCATGTGTTGTCTCATATTGTATATAGGTCAAAGACAAAAAAGGATTTTTAAGCATTAAAACAGTAAGCAGCAGTTTCCCGGACAGGGTTTAAATTAAACCAGGACAAGGCCTAATCTACAATAGTTTTTCTGGTTTATAAAATGGCTTTCTAAAAAAACAGATTAAGTACAGATTATTAACTCCTGGATTATAGAGTCCGGAACTAAAATAAACTTGATAAATTTAAAACCAACAATGCTCATTTGAATTAGTGGGACAGGGGTTGCATGTAAAACATGAAATAACCAAGAAAAGCTTAAATTGTATGGAACTGAGAAGCAAATGTTGTAAAATGAAGCCTGCAAGCAACAACAACAACATTAATAATAATGTATGTCAAGGGCCTTATAAGCATGCATAAACAGCCTATATATGATAAGATATGTTATTTACAGGGTGTGTGAAAATTAAATAGATATTAAAATTGATAATACATTATAATTAGTGGTCTCAGGCAGTGTTTCCCTGGAGGCACACCAACATTGCACATTTTGGTTTTCTCCCTTATCTGACCAATATATTTCTGGTCGTGGAGTCTCTACTAATGAGCTTATGAGCTGATTCAGGCGTGTTTGATTAAGAAAAGTTGGAAAATGTGTAGCGTTGGTGTGCCTCCAGGAACAGGGTTGGGAAACACTGATCTAAGGAGAGAGCGTGTCTTTCAAGAGCACACAGATTTGTTTGCTGAGATAAACATACTGTAAAAGTTAAAGTTCTTTTTTTCGTTGCCATAACTGTCTTTCTGTAGATGAGTGCTACTTTGCGGAAAACCCTTATATGGTGCTGGTTTGGGTGTGTTTTATGCAAATTACTAACCTTGTGCACACGGGCGCTCATTTAGAAGAATTCTAAGAACTCCAAATTCACTAACAGAAGAATACATTTAAAAACAAGCTCGTGTGAACATGCACATGTTGAGAATTAGTCCAAAGGTTTTCATAAAAAGTTCAAAGGTGCGTATAAATACAAAAAAATGCACGCAATTATTAGTGAATGATACCCATTATTCGTTACTCCATGAACACCTAATCAAACTGAACTGAGCACTTATTCAGAACTAGAGGCTCTGGAATTAGACATATCATCAGCTCATCACCACACCATCTATCAGGCTTAACTAGAAAACGGCCTGCCTCTAACAGGATAAGCACAGATATGTTACTATTTTTTTTTTTTTTTCTACACAGGCTACATGAGTGTAATCTGACTGCTCAGTCTTGTGATAGTCTATCATCAGCTCTACAATCTTCCAACTCTGTCCTGAGAGAACTGGACTTTAATAACAATGACCTGGATGATTGTGGAGTACAATTCCTTTCTTTTGGATTGAAGAGTCCAAACTGTAAGCTGAAGATCCTGAGGTCTGTCATTATGTAAATATTTAGCATGGACCTATTCACTGAAAATCATTTTACGATTTTTTTTCTTTATGCCATTGCTGTTTTTCTTTTTTAGGTTTTCTTTATGTAATCTCACTGCTCAGTCTTGTGAGAGTTTGTTATCCGTCCTTCAATCCACAAACTCTGCCCTGAGAGAGCTGGATCTGAGTAACAATGATCTGCGGGATTCAGGAGTAAAGTTGCTTTCTTTTGGACTGAAGAGTTCCTGTCAGCTGGAGATAATGAGGTTTGTTTTCAAATTGTGTTATTTTGTATTTATTTATTCATTTATTAGTTTTCCACTAACATATTCACTAAAATTCATATTGTTAAGATTTTTTTCTGTATGCAAATCTTGTGTTATTCGTGCTTAGATTTTCCTTCTGTAAACTCACTGATCGGTCTTGTGAGGGTTTGTCATCAATGTTACAATCCCCAAACTCTGTCTTGAGAGAGCTGGATCTGTGTAACAATGACCTGCAGGATTCAGGGGTGAAACTTCTTTCTGATGGACTGAAAAGTCCAAACTGTCACCTGGAGATACTGAGGTATTATTTGTTTATGTAACAATAAATGAACTTTATATTTTGTTAACAAAATGTACATCTTTTGTGTTCTGCACAAGAAAGAAATTAGTACATGTTTGGCACAACATATGAATGAGTAAATAATGACAGTAGCTTGTAGATTCACTCCTGATTTCAAGTGGGACTGCATGGAGAATTAAGGTATCTTTGATTTAGCCAAAATTGTGGCCAGGTTTTATTTATTTGTTTATCAGAATCAGAATTAGCTTTATTGCCAGGTATGTTTACACATTCAAGGAATTAGTTTTTGTGGCAGAGCTCTGCAGTGAAACAGAATGACGGTGACAAGACAAGAAACAAATAATAAAAATAATTATACACAGATATACAAAAAATATGCACAATATGCAAAACTTTTACAAAGTAGCACAAAAACAATAAATAATATATACATTTAGTAAGAACAGTAAGAACAAATAATTATTTTACTTGAGATAATACAGTGCTCATGTTTTACTAAAATATAGAAAAGAATGAATAAAATACACACATATTTTCTAATTTGTGGACAGATCTCTTCCCCATGTATATTATCTATCAAAATAAAGGACAGCTATATGAATAGCCTACAAAGTGCCATTATGTCATTATATTAGCACAGTTATAGTAATAATAAACGTAAAGTGTTCAACAAATGTCAGACATATAGCATATAAATATTGATCCAATGCAGTAAGTACACCACCTATTCTTTATTTTAATTCATTCTGGTTGAGTACCATCAGCAGTAAAGAATAAATTAATTATTACATTTAAAACCTTTCATCTTTGAAAGTGATGGCAACAAAAACAACTATGCACACCTAATACTGGCTAATACTGTACAGTAAGCACTGCTGTCACTGTAATATTTTACTCTTAGTAGTTATATAGCTGAAACTACAGGTCAACCTCGCTTTTTAAACAAATGATCTAAAATGTCCAAGGATTTGGGGAATATTTTTATCTTCCCGATAATAGCAAATATATGGAAGATGTATGTTTATGTATGTTTAAAAATAAAACGTACAAACTTGCAGTTCTGACTTTTTGTCTGAGAATTGTGAAATATAAACTTGCAACTGCAAGTAATAAAGTCAGAATCTCACCACTGTGTGACATAAAGTATCAATTATTTTTCTTTTTTCCAAAATTGTGAGATATAAAGTTGCAATTGCGCGTTATACAGTCCAGTTTTGAGAACATAACTCGGAATTTTGACTTAAATTGCAATTCTTACTTTCTAAAAATGTTTTTTACCCCTGATGTCTAGTGTTTAGTTCATTTTCTTACTGGAGTATCAATATGTCTTTTGACTTTACTTGTTACAGCTTAAATGACTGTGTTAGTATTGTCTGACAGCCAAACTAATGTACTGCGGTTTGTTGCTGTGTGTATCTAGGTTGTCAGGCTGTATGGTTACGGAGGAAGGCTGTGGTTATGTGTCTTCCGCTCTGAGTTCAAACCCCTCACACCTGAGAGAGCTGGATCTGAGCTACAATCACCCAGGAGATTCAGGAGTGAAGCTGCTCTCTGAAAAACTTGGGAATCCCGACTACAGACTGAACAAGCTCAAGTATGTTTATCTTATTATTTAAAATCCTACATCTACCTGAGTCTATGGGGCTTTAGAGGGCAACACTATCATGTATTTATAGAGGAGCAACACACACACCCACACACACCAAGATCAATAATAAAAAAAAAACATTAATATGAAGCATCAGTTTTAGGAGGGGCAACAAAAATATAAGTTCAGCTTGAGGAATAAAATCTTTACTTAAACTTTTCAATCAAAACCAAAAGCTCAATAAATAGATTACTGGTCTGTAATTAACTAGTCTCTTAACAAAAGATAGTCTCCATTCATTTAAACCAATAAGAAATGGACTGATCAACTTCATATATGGTTTTCATCTGAAAGAACTGTTTTGATTTAAAATATCATGATTTTCTTGTCTATGTTTTATAGTGTGGATCATGGAGGAGAATCCAGGATTACAGCAGGACTGAAGAAATGTATGTCTACACACATACACACAGCTGTAAAGACTGTTGTTGTTCTGAATGTCTCTGTTCTTGTGTTCAGATGCCCGTTTTCTCACACTGGATCCAAACACAACAAACACTGCACTGGTTCTGAGCGAGAAGAACAGAAAGGTGACTCGTGTGAGAGAGAAACAGCCATACCCCGGTCATCCAGACAGATTTGATTACTGGGAGCAGGTGTTGTGTAGAGAGAGTGTGTGTGGACGCTGTTACTGGGAGCTGGAGTGGAGTGGAGATAAAGGCGTGGAGATATCGGTGTCATATAAGAGCATCAGCAGGAAGGGAAGTTATGAGTGTTTGTTTGGAAATAACGATCAGTCCTGGAGTTTGGGCTGCTTTCCTGACAAATACACATTTACACACAATTATTTAAACACTGTTCTCCCTGTAAAGCACACAAGCTATGGAACTGAAGGGTATGATGATGATGACGACGATGATTATGATGATGATGACGTTGATTATGATGATGAAGATGTCAATAGAATAGGAGTGTTTGTGGATCACGGAGCAGGAACTCTGTCCTTCTACAGCGTCTCTGAGACAATGAGCCTCATCCACACAGTCCAGACCACATTCACTCAGCCGCTTTATCCCGGGTTTAGAGTCGGTTATGAATCATTAGTCAAACTGTGTTGATCAACCCAGTGTTCATTTTAAAAGCATTTATTCTTAGTCTTTATTTTAAGACCAAAATGCTTAATGGTCTTAATAGTCACATTTTAGTCATTTGGGTCTTTCGTAGATTAGTCATAGAAAAGTCATTGCAATTCTGTCAACTTTTAGTCATAAAATAGCTACCAAAATAAGAGTTGGTAGCTGCAATCTATGTAGTCCTCAAACAAAAATAGTCATTATTTTTTTCTATATTTAGACCAAATTAAATAACATGAATCAGGAGAAAAGTGTCATAAGTTCTTATTGTAAGCAATCTTTTGGGCATAAAGTAAAAAAAAAAAAAAATATATATATATATATATATATATATATTTATGGAGTACATAAAGTTTATGAATATTTAAAAATGTAAAAGTATTTTAATTATTGGAAATAGTTTTTTTAGCTTTTCAAAATCCTCAACATTTCGTTATGTTAATGTTTACATCAGATTTACAGTGTGACCCTACTGAACTGAGAGTGAGACACAGTTTACTGTGTGCGTTAAGTGATTCACACACATACACCAGTAGCGTACACAGCTTGTTAACGCTCCAATAATGAATCGCTTTAACCCACAAGTCACAGCATAAACCACGACTAGTCACGTGTAATAATATAATATTATATTATAATTGCTGTCATAAAACATATCATAACAGCTGACTAATATTAAATGATCTGCATTCAGTGTTGGCACTGCTGCCGACCCCTTGATCTATACCCTAAGATCAGTCATTCACTGTGAATTCACTGTCATTCATATGTCATTATTCATCTGATTTTTCTTTATTAACAGTTTGTAATAAAACACAATGACAAATCGGCTGGAGATCATATTTTATTTGATGAATAGTAGTATGTAATGATTATTTCTTGTTCGTCACTGTGAAGATGCTTTAAAATGAGTCTATACTGTACAAAGTGCTGTGTGCAGAAAGGGGATTTTAATGTCAAGTCAAGCCACTTTTATTTATATCGCGCTTTTAACAATACAGATTGTAGCAAAGCACTGAACATTATCAAACAGAAGAACAGAGTGATGGTAATGTATAATGACGAGAACTAAACTTTATTTATCAAATGCAGAGACGGTCTCTGTAGTCAAGACGACGGTAATCACTGGAAATCTGGTGTCCCCAACTAAGCAAGCCCGAGGCAACAGCGGCAAGGAACCAAAACCCCATCCATGAGAGAATGAGGAAAATACAGGAAAATATGGACGCCCAGCACCTAATGTCCAGTTCAATTTATACACATGTTAGATTGTGTAAGGACTTACAGTGTGTGTGAGTTGGTTGTAATTTATGAAATGTTTGAATCCTTTGTGAATCAGGAATCTAATTGATTGACTGAAATGAGATTCAGGAGAGTTTGTGACGTTATTAAATATGACAATAATGACAAGAATCTCTTTCAAGCAATGAAAGGATTTCACTCTTGAAACTATATGATAAACCGAAAATGAACAACAACAACATTTATAATAATAATAATAATAATAATAATAATAGTAGTTGCAATTAAGGGGCCAAGCACAACAGAGATTAAATTATGAGCTAAGAATGCCATGGAACATGGCTCTAATCAAAATGGCTGAAAATTCATAAATATAATCAATACAATTACTGACTTATCACTTTAGACCAAGAGGTGGCACTGTAGTCCAACTTTATGGTTTGGTCAGTGATCAGCTTTACATGGACATGAGGAAGACGAGGATGCTGCTCTTAGTATTGTCCATCTTGTGTCTAAGAATCTTGAAAATACTAAAGCCCATGCTTTACGTATTTTATTTGTTGATTTTAGTTCAGCGTTTAATACAGTACACATCTGCTTTTAGAGAAGCTGTATAGTATGGGCGTCAGTACTTTTTTAATCAGATGGTTTCACTCCTAAATAGAACTCAGGGTCAGGTCAGGGTTAATGGGACACAGGTCAGATAGAGTAATACAGGAGTGTCTTTGCCTATGCTTTTTGCTTTGTACACAAATGATTGCAGGAGCAAATATTTTAATAATTATATTATGAAATATGCTGACGGGAATAAATAGGATTTATTATCCTATTACAGTGAAATAGATACCTTTATTCAGTGGTGGGACAAGAACTGTTTAGTGCTAAAGGTAAAAAAAGTCACAATAAATAATATTTGACCCAAGAACTTTATCTGATCACAAGGCTGTGATTATCAAAGATACAATGATACAGCAAGTGACATCTTATAGATACTTGGGGTTCTACATGGACAGTGTCTTTTGTTGGAAGACACATGTCGACAGTTTGTGCACAAGACCCGAACCCAGCTGGGAAGACACAGACCCGACTGTACCTGATTGGCACATATTGCGCAGCAAACTGCTATTAACAACTATTAATAAGTGATGAAGGAAAAAAAAACTTTTTGTCGCAACTACTGTTAGTAGCGTTGCATACAGACCTACTTGCCAGACATGTTAGGCTTTTCGGTAACACTTTAGAATAATGGGCCGTTTTTAAGAAGTAACCTTGCAGGAACTAATAGGTAGTTCTACGTTAACACTTAATTTAATACTATTAAGTAAAATGGAAGCAAGATTAACTAAGCAGTAAGTAATAGCTAGTTTAGGATAAAGGTAGTTCCTTATTAGTTATTTGATAATTACTAAAGAAAAAAATGTCTTTCAGAACTACTAGGGAACTATTACCAATTAATAAAGAACAACCAATTAATTACTAATAACATTTATGAAATGAAAAATTAGGTTCTTTGTGAAAACTAGTTTATGAATTTTTGAGAGAAGCATTATGATTATATGCATTCAGTTCAATATCTCTAGTTTCTATACCTTCAGTGATTGTATCCTGGGGAGGGCTTCTCTTTAGTGTGACAGTAAATAATTATGTTCTTTTGCTTCCCTTATGAAGTCATTGACTGCATTTATATTCAGCACAAAAACATCTTCCACATTGCAATTTCTGTTGGAATATCATTAGTGCCTCACAAAAGTGTATGGCTCTACAGTATGTGTCAGATATAAAACGTTAAATAAGCTTATTGTAAATTACATGCAAAATCCATGTTAACTCCTCATTATTACTCAAGTGTCAGCTGGGGGGGCCATTCCTAAGCCAGGGGGCTATGAGCAAACCCACACCAGCCCGTCGCCTCTCACCGCGGGCGACTCCAGAGTAGTGGAGGGTTCCAGAGCCCCACGCACGTCGCTCCTTCGGGCTGGACCCGGCCGGGCCCCGTGGGGTAAGACCCGGCCACCAGGCGCTCGCACACAAGCCCCAACCCTAGGCCTGGCTCCAGGGTGGGGCCCCGGATGCGCTGTGTCGGGCTGCGTCAAAATTTTAATTGTGTTCCACTCCTTCTGGTATTTTGGACCGCTCTTTGTCTGGCCTGTCACCTAGGACCTTTTTGCCTTGGGAGACCCTACCAGGGGCATATAGCCCCCGACAACATAGCTTCTAGGATCATTCAGGCACTCAAAGTATGTTATCAAAGTCGCATTACTTATGGAATATACTGTAATCGAGTTGAAGAATTTTATTTTATTTTATATCAGTACTAATAGAGTGACGCTTAATTAGCCTCTTTCATAATTTGACTAATGCATTAAAATTGCCAATCACTTTTAATATTGGACAGGTGGCAAACAATTTGGCTTTAACACTAAGATCGCATAAAGGGGTAATCATGGTAGTGTCCAGAAAGCAACAGATATGGCTGCGATACAGCGTGTTCTTGTGCTAAACCAAAGACGGCGCCGTCCGCGAAGCATGTAAACTTTTTCATTAGGCAAAACTTCAGCCCTCTTTATATTTTGCCTGAGGTGGCTATTTAAAAAAAAAAGTTTCGCCTTCCAAGGCAACAGATTCTGAAACTTCTTGACCTGCTCGGACCTGTGCTTGTGAGTGCTTGATCAGGCTTACATGACGCGAAAGGGATATACGGGTGGACCACAGGGGTCAATGACCTGGTAGCGAAGTGGCCTGGCAGCACCCATGACAGTTTTGTCTGGGCCAATTCTGCCGTGGGTGAGCAAACAGAAAGAGGTGAATTTGGTCAGAGCGTGTTTCTCGGGGACAGTGGATACCCTTTCAGAACATACCTCTTCACACCGGTATCCAACCCACAGACTCGGGCTGAAAGAGCATTAAATGTTGAACACATTCACACTCGCAACATCCTCGAGCGTGCGATTGGACTCTGTAAGCTGCGTTTTCGGTGTCTGCACAAGTCCGCAGGAGGATTGCGCATGAAGCCTCACAGGTGTTGCGCAGTTACGGTGGCAACAGCCATGCTCCATAACATGGCTCTGCGTGGAAACGCACCTTTACCAGAGCAGGAGGCAAATGAGAAGGAAGATGCCGAGGTGGACATTGAGGTCTTCAATCGTCCACAGAGGGCTGCACTGCATGCTGCCAGGGTCTAGGCAAGGCAGCGGTTGATTGAAAATGTTTTTGTTTAACATATGTTTTTTTTATTAGCAATCATCCATGACTGGATGGACTTTTTTTTTTTGACAATTTGTTTTATGATGAAATGTTTCTTAATAAGAAAATAAACTTTCAAACCACGCATCCATTAATTTTTCGGTGTGATTGTAATGCTTAGAGCCTCTCATCGTATTCATTCATATGTGCGCTATACAACCCCAACGACTGACATGCTTCTCCTAAAGTTGTATAGGCCTAAACATTAGAATCTCTCTGGCAAAAGTTAACTGGATGTCCAAGCTAAAATGTTGTATTTACTGACTCCGGTCGCAAGATTGAAAGAGCTTCTCTCGCCGCAGGAGCACAGCGTTCGCTGTGTAAAAAAAGTACCATTTAAACTGTTTAAAACATAGACCCGAACCCGCACGGGTCCCATCCTACTGAAAAGCAATCTGACATATATTCACAAAACAGCCATGAAACTCATGGGAATAAGGCAATATGTATCCATAGAGACTTTGTACGAACAGGCAGTGACGAGAAGAGTATTGAGTATCAGCACTAGAGCCCTGCATTTAGGACCTTCTCTGACGGGCCCAGACTTTTTTATGACCCTCGGGCCAGGCTTTGGGCCAATTTTGACATCATATTTCACTGAAACTGTTCTGTATTTAATTAAATCACGTGTTTGTTATTTATTTAATGAATTATGAGTGAATTATTGATTCTCCCGTCTAATAAACGCTTCCTATGCAGAGATATGATGATGTGTGTGTGCGTCTGTGTATAAATATTAGTTTGGTCACATGAAATGACTTTGGTGGTAAAAGATACTACTACATGTAATTTGCCAAATAGCATCATCAAAGGGGCAATAATACTGGATTATTTATACAAAGCACAAAAGTAAACAGATCAATTTACAAAAAACACTCTCTATTTATCTTAAATTGAGTTGCAGATCTTTTCATATTATATCATACAAACATAACAACATAACATACCATAAACATAACAATCTACCTGGAATTGTCCTTTGGAAACCTTTTCACTGGAAGAAAAATGACAATGGAAAAACATCTGATTAGATGGCAAAAGTCCCTCTAAAAAGGCAGTATTCTGGTTCAAATATAAACCGGTTTATGAATAAAAGCTTTTAGGGATTTCATTCAAGTCTTATTTGGTGTTACTTGCATGAACTTACTTGTTTGGTTGAAGTCTGCTGATGGCATTTTGTTGGTCCTGCTTCAAGAGTAACCGCTCCATCTCACTAAATCAGTTGAATTGGGTCCATTTGGTCCCGTTCTCATCATCCCCATCCACCATAGCACGTACCCTGAACATAGATCTGGGACAGGATCCTGGAGTTATTCTCAGAGGAAGCAGAGGTGCAGCTCCTGCTTGGAATTTGAGTTTGAGGAATTGGTACCATGACTGGAAACACAGAGGGTAAAAACAGATCAGATCAAAAAGGAAAACCTCAAATTCTTCAAAACAAAGGCACTGATATATTCTAAGATCAGTCAATGTAAGTTTCTTTCAGTTGAAACAGACTTACATTTTATTCTTGAAACTATAAGCTTAAGCTTCTTCTATAAATCCAGGGGTAAATGTATATAACAGTGAATTGAACTTGAATTTTTAGAATTACCAATGTACCTATTAAGACATGTTACTTAAAGCTCAACTTGTTTTTGTTGACGGCTGCTGATGGCATTCTGTTGGTACTGTGGGTCCATTTGGTCTTGTTCTCGTTATCCCCATCCACCTCATCCACCGCTTTCTCCTGGAGGCTACATGTCAGCAACACATCAAATGCTTTGATTAATAAAAATATATACATACACTACCCTTCAAAAGTTTGGGATCAGTGAGGCTAGTATGTTTTTTAAAGTCTCTTATGCTCATCAAGGCTGCATATAATTGATCAAAAATACAGAAAAACAGTAATACTGCAAAATACTATTACAATATAAAATAGAACTAGAACAATAAAATAATATCCTTCAAAATATAATGTATTCCTGGGATGTAAAGGGGAATTATCGGCAGCCATTACTCCAGTGTTAAGTGCCAGAAATAATGTTAACATGCTGATCTATTATTAGAGTTATCTATGATGCCAACAGTTGTGCTACAAATTTATTTTTTCAGTATTCTGTGACAAATACGAAGTTAAAAAGAACAGCAATTATTAAAAATATAATCATTCTTACAATATATGTCTTTGCTATCACTTTTTATTAATTTGACCCATCCTTGTTGAATTAAGAAAATAAATAATCACCAAAGAATCCTGAAAAATGTAGCGCAGGTTTAAAATATAAATATATAAAGCAGCACAACTGTTTCCAGCATTGACAATAAATGATCATATCAGAATGATTGCTGAAGCTGACAGAGACAATGCCTGCCATCTTTAACGTTGAATAATACAACCTTATCAGCAACTCACAAAGTTTCTTGATTATCTGCAGAAAGAAACAAAAAAAAAAAATGCTAAAAGTGAAGAGGAAAGAAAGCAAGAGAGAAGGGGAGAGTGGATGAGTAGAACTACTTCTCCAATTGTTTTTGATCATTTTCTAAATTGTTTGGGGGACATTTTTTTACTTGTTACACCTTGGTGTTATGGGACAGTGCTAAATCAAAGCAAACAAGTTAGCAAAAAGATTAAAACCAATATTTGGTGATAATAAAGCATATTAAGTGATTTATAAGCAATTATTTGAGGTAATTATTTTTGTCTCTGGTCAGTTTACAATGATTGTGTAAAGACACTAATGGTATGCCACACAAATGTTTTATTTATCACATAAGAACCACTTTAGGCAAATACTGTTAAACCAAAAATGATTTGTAATGTCAAAGAAAACATACTTCACTTAAACATGGACAAAACCCCAGCCACGGCTGTCCCCCAAAGCCTCAAAAAGCACCCAATGGAGTTTAAAGGAAATGAAATAAAATGTTTATTTTCAGTAGCGAATGAGAACATGACGTCAGCAGTGCAGTACATTCTGGGACTTACTTGTGTAATTAAAACACAGTTAACTTAAGAAACCTTCAAAGATTACAAACTCCAACTTTTGGAGTGCTTTTTGCAGTTGGGTCGGATCCAGGTCAGATTATATTCACACCAGAGTTGGTTTCGGCTGGGTCTGGGTTTGGTTGTGTGGCGCCACAGAGTGTGATTGCTGTCCCTCACACCTGCCCAAAAGGTCCACACCAAACATGAACTTCATTTCAATTGAACCAAACACGACTGTGAATACACCCCAAGTAACATAGCCGTTAGAGCAAAAAGATTTGGTTATTACAACTACCATGTTCCATTGAAGCACCAAATAATTTGAGCAATGACAACGAATGTACATTTTATTTAAGTAATTATTCAATAAAAGATAAAAAAAGGGTTAGTCAGTTGATAAAAACGAGCATTAATTTTCAATTCATTTAAGCGCATGACGTTATATGGACCATTTCTTAATTCTATTGTATTTGTCTCAGTTTTATTTATTTTACTAATATTAATTTCTAGTACTCTACTGTGGTATTGAGAATTTATTGCCATTTCTCTGTTTTATAGAAAATTTATATTTAAGATACATGAAAAAATGAAATATGAGAGTGTGAGTGTTGCTGTAATACTGGATATCAGTCATGTGATCATCACAGTCCAATCCGATCAGCAGTCTCTCACTCGTGTGCTCTGGATTAAATCCTCAAATATGATGAAAGATGAAGATCCAGAGCTGCAGGAGGAGTAATTAGGCACTATTGACGGCTAAGATCCTCAGAGATATAGAAAAGATATCTCCACTGAACAGCGGGAAGACCGCGTCGGTGAAGGTGGTTGTGAATGTGTATATGTGTTTGTCAGTGACAGGATCAGAGAAGGACACCATTCCTTTATCATAGTCCAGTGTAACTCTCACACGATCCAGCTTCCGTCTCACGTAGCCAAAGGCTACAGACAGCTCCGCCTCATCATCATACTGCACACTCCAGACGTCAGTGTCAAAAAAACCATGTCCATTCCTGGGGTTTGAGGCTGTGGTTACTCCAAGTCTCCAGTACTTGCTGTCTTTAACCTCCACGTCCCAGCTGTGTGTTCCTGAGGTAAAGCCCTCTGAACCCAGAACACAGAGACACTGGTCAAATCTCTCTGGATTAGCAGGAACAGCTGAAGAGCAGCGCCATCTCACACCAGTAAGATCACTAGACACGGCCAGATTCGAATGTGCAGTGTTTGGATCCAGGACGACAGGAGCTGAAGGGAAAAATCAATGTGTCAGTGGTGTTGCTGTTTGATTAAAGCTCTTGGATTTGATCAAATCTATCTTCATCTGTGTTCTGATCTTACAGGTTTGGAATGGCATGAGGGTGAGTAATTACTGACAGTTTTCATTTTCAGGCACAATATGTAAGATTTTTGTTATAAAATATCCCAAAACCACTATATTTCATGCAGGTGTGTTCTTACGTTATCTCAGAAGTTCTGCAGGATTAGTAAATTCAAAGAAATTCCAGATTTAAATAATCAACGTTCCTGCTCATCAATCACGCAATATCAGCGCCATCCTCGGTTTCCACCTATGAATACTGCAGCAACACCCGTGTGTCTCAGTGAGTGTGTGCGTGTGTGGTACTCACTGTTCTGGACCATGTTCTCCATCTTCTTCTAGACTCTGAAGGCCAGGTGTGTGTGTATGCGT
>JAUMHQ010000044.1:20247663-20262524 GCA_032361165.1 Enteromius paludinosus | reverse complement strand
TCATACATTGTTTGTTGAAATGTTCATAAAAAGATGCAATAAAAAAAAAACATTGAGGATAATAAGTTTGGTATGTGGTGCACAAGTGTCCAGATTGAGTCTCTTGGAACGCAGCTCACAATATCTGTGTGAGGACCAGGCCTCTGGTAATTTGACTCCTCTAAAATTCTCTCTCTGCCACTTATCACCATTTATCTGCCCAGTTGAAGCCGTGCATGTCAGTAAAAGTGTGTTGGAGATAAGTTGCCTGCAACGTTTTTTCCAAAACAGATTAAACCTGCTTTGTGTCACTGTGGTCGATGTGGTGTAAACAGTAAAGTCAATTAAAAGTGATTTGGATTCTATATATTATTATATATATATATATATATATATATATATATATATACAGCCTATATGACTATTTTCACATGACTGTTAAAAAAGACAATTTGATAGGATTATGACTATATATAAAAATGTGTGTTTATTTTGTACATTTCATGTACATATATTCAATAATAATAATAATAATAATAATAATAATAATAATAATGATAGTAAATATTACTGTAAATAGGTAACATTAAAACTTAATTTTGTATTATTATGCATTGCTAAGGACTGCTCCTATTTTTGCACCCTCAGAATGCACATTTTCAAATAGTTATATCTCGGCCAAATGTTGTCCTATCATAGCATTAATGCAAACCTTATAGAGAGCTTATATATAAACCTTATATATGCGGTATATACGAGACAAGCATACAGAGAGAGAGAGGGAGTGTGTGTGTGTGTGTGTGTGTGTGTGTGAGAGAGAGAGAGAGAGAGAGAGAGAAAGAGAGAGAGAGAGGGAGCTCGTGAGGGAATGAAGCAGGGCGTTCGTGTTCTCTCCATCAAAGCGTTCGCGTTACGGTCCTCCCGCTCGCGCCTGCCGCATCCAGCACAGCACGAACGGGAACAGCGTCAGGAAGCGACGCGCGTCCATCACAGAGTGAATAGTTAGGTTTGGGTGAATGGTTTGAGGCCTGTGCTGTTTCTACCGAGGCAGCGGTGTCTCCGTGCGTCTGTATTGTATGCAGCAGCCGCATCTTCCATTGATCTGTTGATATCTGCTGGGATCTTCTGCATCTGTCCTTTGCTACCATCACAACATCTGGCCGCGTTCGCTTTCACATTAAACCGAGTATCCTGTGTATCCTGTCGTGCACATGCTGAATGTCGATGCGAACGCATCCTTTTTATTCTTAGATGCCAAGCAGTGTTTTTAATCGTCGTGTATTTGTGATTTATTTGTCGCTCGGCGCAGGCCGTGGGTTTAGTCGCGGACATCCACGATGGCTTTCTGCGCTAAATGTCGCGGATGTTGTTGATCATAGGTGTCATTTATTACGGATTTAACGCATTTTTTCATCGCTGCACGGTTGGCGTGGACGGGGAGCGGCGTCAGGCGGGATTTAGCGTCCGCAGCAAACGACGCATTTATTTTACCCCAAACTCGATTTTTTTGTTTTTTTTTGTTTTTTATTAATATGATTATTTCTGGGTTTCAATGAAAATCGACTGTCTGTCAGACAAGGATCATCCTTTGTATGGTCGTGGACGGGGAGCGGCGCCGGACATGCAATACTGTATATTTTACCCTTCTTTCTTAATACTCTAGTTTTTTGAGTGCTTAGTCTTCGATGAAAATCATCAGTCCACCAGAAGAGGACCCCCCTCAGCTCATCGTCTCATTGCGATACCCTTGACGATCAACAGTTCATCGCGTAAATGCCTCGAAACGCGCGCGATTATTAGTCGAGTCCAAGCTTTTCCTCATAATGACTAATAAACCGAAACCATTCTCCTCTTCACTCAATGGATGCTCTTAAGGTTGTATGGTAATTTGTGTTATCTGCAGGGTCAGGACACTGTATTCATATTGGATTATATCATTGCCAGTGTTTATTATTCCCGCTGCGTGTTTGTGACTGAAGACGTGGATTATTCCGCTTTTGAATATCATGCTTTTGGACCTTTTATCGTCTGGGAAGATGGCAGCTGATTAAATTTTAATCTTGATGCATTCTGGCGACACGGGAGGAGAAGAGGAGAAGCGAGTGAATCGGGGAGGAGAGGAGAGAGGAGAGGGAGAGGAGAGGATGTAGGGTGGATACAGGAGCACCTGAAGGTAAGAATGAATGAACGAAAGAACAGTGTGTGTTCAATACAGTCGTAAACACACACATTTTCATACACACTGTCAGTGCATCAACACACATTGTTGCATTTATACTCGTTTACTTCACTACATGAGCACATAGAACCGTTCCATTGGTTTTCCACAAATATTTTAGAATTTTACAGAATTGGATGAATTAAGGCCCCAAAATAGCCCATTTATTATTAATGTATAGCCACTAGGTCTATTTATGTATTTGTAATTTTATGCATGACTCATATTTACAGTTCAGAACCGATTGGCCCCCAGAAATGCATATTTGACTTACTAATTATATTTTTAGCACACATCCGAGGACACACACACATATAGAATATACACATCATTGTGCTTGCACATATCACTGTACGCACACACACATAAGCACAGACCTATATATCACACACACACACACACACACACACGTTGTGGTCATTTTTCATTGGATGTAAATTGAGTTACAGGCCAAAGGCGAGCCGAACGCTGTGGCGCGTGAGTGGTGTGTAAATGCGCTGGCGCCACTGACTGCTGGTGCATTCTGACAGACCTCCATCTCTCCCCACCCAACATCTCCTCCATCTCCCGCACACACCGTATCTTCCTCCTGAGCGATGCATGAGCCCCAGCCATTGCATTTGGATAAGCTTTAAGTGAGCTCAATCTGGAAAAACACCCCCTTTGTTTGTCCTGTTTGGGAACATGATTCATAAATAAAACAATAATGGTTTCATGTTTTCTTGGCTATTTTGTCTATTAGTAAGGCTATTGTACTGTACGTCCCATTTAGAGAGGTAAGTGTGTGAGTTACCTACCTACATTTTAAGGATAAATCTGTCGACAGAAATGAGCTGAGTCTGACAAAACCAGGGCATCATCGCTTGGTGAAAAGTATGTTATATAGGTTTGATTTCAGACCATATAAAAACAATACAAGTCCTCTTTTGTGCTCAGTTGCGTAGTTAAAGGAATGCGTTAGTGTGTTTTACAGGCAGATACATGGAGAAGAGAGAGTGTGTTTATAAAGGAGCACGTAATGATCTAGTGAAGACTCCCGGATGGTTGAGCGAGCAAAGACTCAAATGCAAAGACATGCAAAAACATGGCTACTAGTCAAAGCAAGTGGATGAAGAGCAGAAAATAATCTCGGATGTTGGTATCACAGTATATGTATAGATTGAGCCTGTGATGAAGAGGTGTGTGCAGCCGTAGAATAAACATTTAGTCATAAATACACAGGCACAGACCGGTTGACCCCTGAGCTGGTGGTCATTCATTTATCCTATACGTCAGTGCTTGTATTTATAGCGTTAGATGAATAGGTATGATTTGTGTATCCCTCTTGTTTTGCCGTTTCAGCGGTTTTGGTGTTCCTGTTTTCTTGCCCCAGTGTTGTGTACAGAATCAGAATCCATCTGTAGACCGATTTCAACGAGATTTGTTGTGCTCAAATCGCCATTGGGTCACTTTCAGAGCGTTAATGTTTGGGAAACCTGTCTGAGGACAGTCATTGTATTTGGCTCAGCATTGGTTTAAAAGTGTGTTTGATCTCCTTAGCTCTCATAATGCGGTCCGTTTTCTTAAGGACAGTCACATTAGATTGTCTGTTAAACGTCTTAAATGTCACTCAGCCAGTCTGGAAAGTAATTTAGTCCTACGTTATGCAATCAAATTAAAAGTCGAAAGAGGAGAATAATTATGTAGTCTGTTGCCAATAATGGTCGTCAGAAATGGGTCTTATTATTGGCAGCATTGCTCTTCCCTTGATAGGTGAGTTGTTTTCTAAGATTTAACACTTTTGGAAGTCGTCTCTAGTGGAAGCCTTATGTTTGTTGTGTTGATTTATTTGGTAGCTGTGATATAAATGAGTCAGTCAGTCATTATTAAACCTCTTTACCTCTGACTGACGCTAGACCTCATCCATCTGTCTGTGTTTAATGATCACTATTTGTATCGTTTTTTTCTTTGATTTATCACACGTTATGCATTTGCTTCACTTTCACGTCCAGATTGTCCGTTTAAAGATATGTTAATGTAAAATACCAACAATGTATTTTACGAGGTGGCACATTTGTGCTAATTCATGCACATTTGTAGACACATCAAATTTTGTACGATTTGTCTACACCCCTGTAGGTTTAGGGGCGGGGTTAGGTGTAGGCCATTCGTACAAATTCATACCAATTGAACACTTGTAAAATATGTACGATTTAGCAAAACTTGTACGAATTCATACAGAGTGAGGCTGTACGAAATATGTACGAATTAACCACCTCGTAAAGTATGTACAAATTGTCATGAGATTAGTTTTCTCTACAGAACTGCTGTTCATACGCTTTAAGCAAAAGTCGTTATGAAGATTTTTACCCATTATGAGTCAGTAACTGACAGGCAATAATATGCCTACATGTTGAATGCTATTTTGTTCTTTCGGATGTAAATGCACATACATTTTTTTAAATGGAATGATTTTGGAAAACATGTATATTTTCCTGTCAGTAGTAGATTTTCTTAAATTTTGTTCAATTCTCCAAAAGGAAGCATGGACACTGTATTTTTGTTAAAGCATGCATGTGGAGACTGATGACGTGTGTCGTCATCAGTCTCTTTTACCTATCACCAATCGATCGATCATGATTGAAGGAAAACAGTTCTGATCCCGTTAGCCGTTGCTCTTGACGGAAGTGAAGCGGGCTGTAGCGTCACAGATTCTTCAGTTTTTCTGATCCGGTGTGAGCGAGTGTTGTGTTCGGTGCTGATGAGGGTGGTGTGTTTGTTTACGTGTTGAATGCAGAACAGAGGAGTTTTCTCGACGTGAGGGTGAATTATAGCAATTACTCCGGGCTGATTATTACACACACGCGCCGACGCTCTGATGCTTCGGGAAGCTCTCCAGATGAAGCTCCGCTCTGCTGTGTTTGATTCTCTGACAGACAGTATTTGGCTGAACGTGGTCCACGTTTATCTCACCACACGCTTTCATCAAGCGCTTCTGTTAGCTATGAAAGCGCAGCACAGCCGGACCTCAATTAGACTTTGACATTTAATTACACCTGGAGGCAAATTCTTCTTTAATAGTCACTGAATAGCATGAATGTTTTCACAGATGCATATACTGTGCTCCTACACAATAATATTCATTTTTACTGATACTGATTAAACCTTGATTGAGTTATACCTTATCAAAATGGTTTCTGCCTTGAGGACAGACCCTGAACAGAGAAGATATCACTTTTCAAGAAGTGTGTGTATATAATCAATTTAGTGCATTTATTAAACTGCACCAGGGTTAACTAAAACCAAACCCAAATATGTCAGTTACTGGAAATAAAATAAATGTTGGATAAAATATTTAACATTTTCATTTCAATTACTAAAAAAAATTAAATCAAATCTAAAATGTAAGAAAAAAACCCAACTAAATAAAATAATAATAAAACTACAATAGTACCTCAATAATACTAAAATGAATAGTAATTTTCATAATAATTGTTCATAAATGTTTTAATAATTAATATTGTTTTTCTCTTGTTTGTGTGTGTGTGTGTGTGTGTGTGTCAGTCTCCAGTGTTTTTGCCGGTACTAAAGTAGAAGGTGTTATTTGCGTAAGTCTCTGAGCCATTAGGGATCCAGTGTGTGTGTGTGTGTGTGTGGGTGTGTGATCATGAGGGACACAGCGAGACAGATGCAGGAGAAACAGTGACTCATGCGCTCTGAAATCTCTGAGAGTTGTCTGACATCCAGACTTTGATTAAAATGTTCACACATTGACATGTCATAGGTGGCGCTGATGTACATGTGGTGTGACCTCATCCTGAGTGAGTACCACTGACAAGAAAATACTATTTCAGCCTGCACACTTCAAGAATGTAATGTTCAACTGAATGCGTCGTTTGTAAAACTTACGAGCAGTTCCTGAGTGAAAGCCGTTTCGAAGTCAAGCATATTTTGATCAGCGCACCTGTTGGAGCATAAAGCGTGTGAAGATAGTTATAGTTTGCTTCAGCACACCGCCTGATGACTGGATGATCTTCAGATGTCGCTCTGTGTTTTGGCTGCTTGAGTTCATTCAGTGACAGAGACAGAGAGTGTTGATCAATCGTGCAAGCCTGTGTGTGTGTGTGTGGTTTATATGTAGCCAGCTTTATTTAGTTGGTATCATGTTTCTGATTTCCATAAGGCGGTGCGGATCTCAATTTGTGTCTCCTTCATTTGGTTAGAATCAGTCAGTGTGAACGTGTGTGTGTGTGTGTTTGAAGCTACTTAACCATATTTAAGGGACAGATTTGTAACAGATGTGAGCTAATCTGACAAAAACCCTTCTTTTGAGGAAGCGCTCGTTTAATAAAAGTAGAAAAATATGATGCAGAATGTTTTCTGTTAGTGTTTGGGTTGGGTTATAGTATTTAGAACTAGCTTTACATAAAAAACAATGGAAGTCTATGACAAGTAAATATGTGTGTGTGTGTGTGTGTGTGTGTGTGTATATATTTCATTTAGTTTATTGATCCAGTAATTATGTATGAATGATAGGATTAGTCTAGTGTAACCACAAATTAACATTAATATCGGTCCATTTTACACTCATTTAAAGGGGACGTGATTTTTATGAAAATCAGGAAAATATGTTACTTCTTGATAACTTCCAAAAATGTATGAACACTGACTACTCATAAAAAATATTTATACATATAAAAACATTCATTATAAAACATAAATACAAAATGTAGAAATTGCAATATATATTGATTTTATATTTATCGATTTATAAATTGTGTAGGAGTTATACGTGTGAAAAAGCTAAGAACACACAAACTGAATTATTATCTGTTAGAGGCTAATGTGAGATGAACAGACTCTTATTTTGCATTATAGTTTAGACATAAAGTTTAGGTTTTTGCAAATGTAATATATTTTGTGGATATTAATGTAGATCTAATATTAATATGAATGCAATATGTAGAGGTTGTATTATGTGCATGAACATTTTCTACATTTCTAAATTCACTGGTTATATATTGTCTTGCGTTGATAATTAAATATATATAATTGTCATAATGCCGTATATTTACGGTAGAGTATTTTTGTCAGTAACAGCATTGACTAGATGAACATATTTAACCAGTAATTGATCAGGAGTCTAATGTGAAGCAGAGCCGCTTATTATGGCTGCGTACTGAATTAATAAATAAAAATTGACCTATACTATTGATGTGAGTCTAAATGATTTTATTATGTAACAAGAAAGAGAGTCTGGAGCCGTCACAGAAGGCAGTGATTGACCAGTCAAACAGACAGTCCATGGTTTGTAACGTCTGTTGTGTTTCCATCATTGATTGTTGAGTGTTTTTCTGCTAGGCCTCGCTGAAGCCTGAGGCTGGATTTTAGTTGCGATCCTGGTGCGAGTCGCTGCGCCTGGGGAAACGCTCGTGATAAATCGTCTGATTCCGTCTCCGGGGATCAGGAGTATTTTTGTAGCACCATCAATAGAGACGGAGCCTGCAGGGGTTTCACAGCACTGGTAACTGTGAAAAAGAAACGAGACGTAGATCATAGCAGGAAAAAGCAGCCTGGACACACAGCACAGAGAGAGAAACACAAATGTCTCCTCCGCCACAGCCCTTATCGCAGCGTTGCCATGGCGACTGTACGTCGAGAGACGGCTGCCGACCAATCAATGTGTGTGCGAGTCTGTCTGAAGGGATCCTGAATTACTGATCCTTAAAAAATGATTTTTCCAGCGCACTCGCACACAGTCGTGATGTTCACGCTCACCCTGGACTGTGTTTTAGCTCAGCTTATATATACTTATTTGCTTATTATCTTACATATAGGATTGGAATGAGTGTGTTTCTTTGTCAGATTTAAAACAATGTAGCATTGCATCAGTGTCTCAGCAATGGAAGTGAATGGGTGCCGTCAGAATGAGTCCAAAAACATCAGAGTAATCCACAGCACTCCAGTCCATCAGTTGACATCTGGAGAAGACAAAAGATGAAAACAATCCAGCGTTAAGACGATTTGAACTAAAACACGAGTCTCTCACATCAAAATCCAGTCACACATTAGTTTAGAGCTGTCTTGTAAATTCTGTGCAGATTTCTCTCCTGATTCAGACCAGAAGGCTGTGTCCAGATGTAAACCGATGGACTGGATGGCTGTGGATTATTGTGATGTTTTTATCAGACTCTGACGGCACCCATTCACATCCATTCCTGAGACATTTCTCCAGATCTGATAAGGAAATGTTCACTTTGGGTGAACTATTACTGTTAGGTGAACTGTGAAGATAAACATTTGGTAGCAAATATACAAGATCCATGGATACTATATACTCCATTTCATTGTGATCTCAGGTTTATGTTTTCCAGATATATCCGCTCATAAGTGTGAATGTATTGAAGCTACAGGTTTGAGCTCAAAGCTCACATGAACACGCAGTATCGAGCCGCTCTGTTGCTCTTTCGTCTGATGCTGTGATCATTGGCGTCAGCAGCGGCTCCCGCTTGGACAGTATTGCAGCGTGACGATCAATACATACTGCGCGTCAATAAACAGAGATCATGTTAGTGTGAGCGCTGACCTTCTTCACTGCAATTAAAACGCATTATCCTCTGGTGTGAATGTAAATGATGAACGACAAATGATCTGAATGATATGAAAATAAGAGATTCTGATGAGCGTGACGCAAATCTGATTTACTGATTTACATGAACCAATAGCTTAGACGCAGCAGTCGGGGAGGTACTTCGATGTGAACACGTACAAGTAAATTAACACAAAACATGTGCTAGTTGTGCGGTCAGACTGGAAAATAACGCTACTGGAGTGTATCTGAGTTGTAGGAAACCTCTCCTCTGATGTGGGTCTTCAGGGCTGAGCCTTACTCTAACGCCATCGGACTCTCTCTCTACAGGTTCAGCTGAAGTTACCGGAGACTGCCCCGCCCCTTTCACCTTGTCCGTTCCTCTGTCCTTACTATGGCGCTGTCACTCTGGTTACTGTGGATGAGTCTTGTGTTGCTTAGCAACATCGCTCCCTCTGAACAAGGTGAGTTCTGAGTCTCCACCCCGTCAGACCCAGGAGCGAATCTACTGGCTTTATTTCATATTTTGAATACCTCAGACATTCAGCTTAACTTCAGATAGGTCGATAGATATTTGGTAGGGCTGTAACGATACACCAAACCCACGATTCGGTTCGTAGCACGTTTTTTTTTCGTGGGGGGTGGGAGAAAAAAACGATTTTTAAAACAATTTGCACCAGGCTTGGTAATAGATAACGGGGCTCGAGCACACTGAGTAAATACTTGAACCCCTCGTTATCGACAACCGGAAATGGTTGCATATCTATGGCGGCAAATATATGCCAGTAATACGGGAGCTCACCCCTGATGCTGGCGCACACGGTAAATCACATACGCCAGAGGAAAACGAGCTCATTTCATGTCATCTGCGCGCAATTCAAGGTAGTCATGGGTGTGTCGCGTTGCTCCCTTATCACACCGCGACACAGGATCGTGGATCTGAGTGTCGTGATTTGGGTTTCATATCGTGTATCGTTACAGCCCTAGTATTTGGTATTTAGAGAGATTGGAGCTGTGATGTCACTCTGTGTGTCTGTGATCGTCAGGTCTGAGTCGAGCAGCGATGCCCTTCGGTCTGATGAGGAGAGAGCTGGCGTGTGAGGGATACCCCATCGAGCTGCGCTGCCCAGGAAGTGATGTCATCATGATCGAGACGGCCAACTACGGTCGCACCGACGACAAGATCTGCGACGCCGACCCCTTCCAGATGGAGAACGTGCAGTGCTACCAGCCAGACGCGTTCAAGATCATGTCACACAGGTACACATCTCTCTCATCTGCTCCTGACTGTCACGAATACTCTTGGGACATGTTAGTGCGGTGACGTGCATGCAGGGTTAATGTACTTGGTGTTGGTGGAATAGATCTGCTCTGCTGCTGGTTATTGCGGTAGTTCTAGGTTACTGCTGCTGCTCAGATAGCATGTAACACCTATACAGGTGGAGCTGGAGAAGGTGGAGAACCATACTGTTTAAGGCAATGCTAATGAATTATTTAAATGTAAAGCAGCAAGCACATTAACTGTGTATGCGGCATGAACCAATCAGCTTGTGCCAAGCCACTAATGCTGAGAATATTGACAGTTAAGGATGTATTATATATATATACTTTGTGACAAAATTGTCTTTGTCTTTGGAGTAATGTCAAGATTTACCAGAATGATTTTTGGTTAAAGTAAGTAATGTTTCTAATGTGTTGGTCATAATGGTTATCTTTATATAAAGGCGCTGTAAGTATGTGATATGTGTGTGTGGATGAGATTATGTGTGTGTTTGAGTGTTTTGGCGTCAGTGTGTCTCCCCAGTGTTTGAGCTGCTGCTGTTTCCTAGAAGAACAAATCAATGCGGCTTCGCTCTATCCATTTCCACAGAGAGAGAGAGAGGAGCAGGTCTCCTTCATTGAGTTGAGCTGATGAGAGATGATTCACATGATCTCAGTCTGAAGCGTCTCTCAGACGTTCTCACCCTGTTATTGACGTCTTTGGCGACTCCTCTCCTCTGAGCTGTGTGAGACTGATGATGTGTGTTTCAGGGTGTGATGATCATGTGTGTGTGTGTGTTTCAGGTGTAATAACAGGACCCAGTGTGTGGTTGTCGCTGGGGCAGACGTGTTTCCTGACCCCTGTCCTGGCACTTACAAATACCTGGAGATCCAGTATGAGTGTGTCCCTTACAGTGAGTAACACACACACACAACATCTCATATTCTCTCTCACAAACACGCACAAATGTTTTATTGTATATTTTCAGATTTCAAAGCTATTTAATTTGTTAGAAGTACTATTTAATTTAGTTAATTTATGGGTCTTTTTAGTAATTTTGTCATGTTTTGTTGTTTTATTATCATTTTTAAACAGGTTTATATGTTTCTGTTTATTAGTTTCAGTTTTTTGTACTTGGAAGGTTTTATTTTATTTTTGGTTTATTACAATTAGCTATAATATCCATAATAATAACCTTAACACGCACAGAAACACATCTGCACAAAATCCACATACCACATGCATTGTTAAACGTTTTTTATTTTTACCCTTCCTCATTCTCCTCTCCTCTTCTCTCCTCTTCTCTCCTCTTCTCTTCTCTTCTCTTCTCTTCTCTTCTCTTCTCTTCTCTTCTCTTCTCTCCTCTTCTCCTTCTTCTTCTTCCTCTTCTTCTTCTTCAAGCCTCGATTATACTGTTGTTTTGTGTCGTTGTGAAATGATAACCCAGAGGCGTTTTTTGTCCCATGTTTGCCGTTTGCACTATAATCAGAAACGACAGACATTCAGTTCAGTGGAAGATCATGTAACCCAGCAGGAATCAGCAGCCAAGTGCTCCACTTTTACTCAAAAACATCGCAGTTCAGACCCTTTTACCTGAAAAATATGTTTATTGCATGAAATTACAATTAAACACGTTAAATTCTCTAAAGACGCTTTCCATTCTACACAATACACAACGAACAAGATCTTCTAATATATTTACAATATCAAAATATTCAGTTTTGACCTTTTGTTGTGTTTGTATACATATAATAATTAAATACTGAATATATATATATAAGTGCTCTTAAACGATTAATCGCATCCACAATACAAGTTTAGATAATATATGTGTGTGTACTGTGTATATTTATTAAGTCTATATAAATACACACACATGCATGTAAATATTGAAGAAAATATTTAGGTTAATATATATATATGATATAAATTTGGTGATATTTTTGAAAAGTGTTGAATGCATGTGTATTTATGACATATGTACACAGTACACACACAGACAGTTTGGATGTGATTAATCGTAAGTGTTTGGCAGCGCTTTAGATAATTTGTGCTCGTAGCGCAGCGGTAGTTTCCAATCCGGAGCAAACATATGCTTCTTTATTAAAAGCGAGTGTCTTCAGCATTATCGGCGGTGGTTTTCTGCTGCCTCAGTCGTACAGACGCATCTGCTCTGATGAAGAGTCAGTATAAGCCAGGCTTCTCCTCCTCTTCTTCTCTGCTGTCATCCCTCCGTCTTCACCTCGTCCCTGTGTTTGCGCTGGCTCTTCCTCCCTCAGTCGCTCTCTCTCTCCACTCCTCCGCTGGGTGTAGTGCTGGGCTGGGGTGTGTTTCTGTCTCCTCCTGCAGGTGCGGAGCTCACGGACTCACTCACTGCCCCGCTCATTCATTGATTCCCTTCTTCTGTTTGCAGGATGCTGCTCTTTCTCTTTTGAAATCTCGATTGCCGGTGCGAAATTACAGACGTCATTTTTTAGGTTCCTCGTACACGGCGTTTTGCTGAGCGCTGCACACTGACGCTTTCATTTCTCTCTTTATACAGGGTCATCACGTCACGCTCATGCGCACGTGTGTGTGTGTGTGTGTGTTTGGATGAGTTTCCTGCGTCTGAAGGGACCAGACTGTTTGTGGCACTGCTGAACCTCTGGAGGAAACCGTGTGTGTGTTTGTGTGTGTGTTGGACTTTCTCTCGCATGTGAAGGCCTGTTCACACCGACAGACAAACACAACGAGCATCAGCCCAGGACTTTCTCTGAGGAAATGCACATTTAGCATACATAAACAAAGGTTTTCCGATCATGCACAGTGTTTAATTGAGCTACCAGGTTCATCAGAGGCTGTTGTTGTGTGTTACCCTTAACTAAAGCTGGAACTAACACTACATATATATATATACAAAGAGATCAAATAAATGTTAAATGAATAATTCAAACCAAAATGAAAATTACCACATGTTTTACTCATAGGTCTGACGTCATATGTCTGTACGCCGAGTTATAGATATTAAAGCATGTAATTAATCAAACTAACAAAAGCACGAAATGCAATGAATAAAACTTGCAGTGAAACGACTAAAACTAAAGCTAGACTAAAAATAACTACACTGAAAACAAACTGAACAGTAGAGTACAAACAAAAAACAAATACACCTGTCTTTTAAATTTGAGAGAGACAGAAAAACGTACACTTGAGTTTCTCATTGAACTAGTACTGATGAAGGGATGACCGCGCTCACTCGTAACATACAGTATGTTACGTCATGCCTCATCAAAGAGCGGCGTTTAGGCTATTGTAGGCTACCTATAACAACGGTTTTAATAAACAAAACTGATAAAATGACAGAGCAGAATTAATAAATGACTAATAAATGAATAAATAAAACTGAAAACAACTGAACTAAAACTAAGATAAAAACTCAATGCACATTACAAAAACAAATGAAACCAACAAAAACACAGACGTATCTTTGAAATGAAATGACTAGAAAGGAAGTGTGTGCTCACGCTCCTCACAGACGAGTTAGACTGAGCTGGTGAGTGTGTGTGAACAGGCCCGTGTGAATGTGACCGGCTCTAATCTGTGTTTCCCGCAGGGTCCAGCTGAACGTGTGGGTTTGTGTGGGTGGGGGGGCGGGAGGAGGGATGGAGAGTGGACAGAGTGATCGAGGGCAGACAGAAGAACGCCTAGTCAATATTCAGGCGATTAAATCCATCCCATCAGCCACTGGTGCTGTTTAATTGAGGCGTAGCTAGATCCTGTCCCTTACCCTACCATACCATCACTCTCTCTCTCTCTTTCTCTACCTCTCCACCTCTCTCTCTCTCTCTCTGTTGCAATATTTTCGTCTCTCCCCTCTCTTTTGTCTTTCTCCCTCATGTGTTTCTCCTTCTTTCTCATGTCTAATAAATTTCACTTGACCTTTAAGCTTGAAAAGAAACGGAAGACTCTGCTGTTAAACTGAAATGTCTCTTTTTTTCTCTCTTCTGTGCACCTTCTGCCTGTCTCTCTCACTCTCTCACTCTCTTTCTGTCTCTCTCTCTCTCTTCATTTATACCTCTCTCCCCTTCTCTATTTCAACGCTTGAATAGAAGTGGACCAAAAAGGTAAAGACCATGTTAACGCCGCAGTTTCTCTCTCCTGTCTCTCCTCATCTCTTCATCTTGTCTTCCTCTCTCTCTCTCTCTCTCTCGCTCTCGTTCTCTCTCTCTTCTCTCCCTGGCCCTTGTGATGTGCTCTAGTTTGATGCAGCTTCTTCGTTTTCCTCCTTCTCTTGTTCACACACCTTACAAACACCTGGAAGAACCTCCCCTCTCTCTCTCTCTCTCTCTCTTTTCTCTCTCTCTCTCTCTTACACACACTCACACACACTTGATTTCTGCTCTCCCTTTTGATTTGCTTGCTGTTTGAAGCTCATTTATCCTCAGATCCAAAAGACACACTCGTCTCTGTTCATCCCTTTGCTTCCCTCAGGACCGACCTGTTGTCATTAATTTAGCGTTTATAAAGAAAACTACTCCTTCTCTTTTAGTAACTGTGTGCACATGCCGTGTTCCTGAAGTGCTTGACCTGAGTGTGTGGGTGTGACATGATTGACAGCCCTCCCAGCCAATCCCTGTCCTCTGTGTGAACTAACCCGCATCTCATTGGCTCCAAAGGTTCCTGTAGCCCCGCCCCCTCTCTCATGATTCTACCTCAGAACTCTAACCAGAACTGAAATGTAGCAAATCAGTTATGGCAGCAAACAAACAAACACACCTGTCTATCTATCTATCTATCTATCTATCTATCTATCTATCTATCTATCTGTCTATCTGTCTATCTATCTATCTATCTAT
>JAUMHQ010000044.1:20199369-20209604 GCA_032361165.1 Enteromius paludinosus | reverse complement strand
TATAGAGCTGAGTATCATCAGCATAACAGTGAAAGCTAACACCATGTCTCCTGATAATATCTCCCAAGGGCAACATGTAAAGCGTAAAAAGTAGCGGTCCTAGTACTGAGCCTTGAGGTACTCCATACTGCACTTGTGTGATTAACTGCACGTGTCTGTGATTAACTAGATCTTTGTTTTTTTTTTAATGTCGTACGGTGCAGTGGTCAGTCGTGTAACGCAGCGTATGAAGGGTATGTAACCGCTGTGTCTCCTCCCCCAGGGTTTGATCGACACCAGTCTGACAGCGTCCGTTATCAACCTGATGGCCATCGCGCTGGAGCGCCACCAGACCATCTTCACCATGCAGCTGCACAGCAAGATGACCAACCACCGGGTGATGCTGCTGATCGTGGGCATCTGGCTCATCGCCATCCTACTGGGTTTGGTGCCCACCATGGGCTGGAGCTGCGTGTGCCACATCGAGCAGTGCTCCCACATGGCGCCCCTCTACAGCAACAGCTACCTGGTGTTCTGGGCCGTGCTCAACCTGCTGACCTTCACCGTCATGGTGGCTGTCTACATGCGCATCTTCATCTACGTGCGCCGCAAGAGCCACCGCATGAGCCAGCACACCTCGCAGATCAAGCACAAAGAGACGGTGGTCAACCTCATGAAGACCGTCGTCTTGATCCTGGGTAGGACCTCAGCCGAGTACAGTGCTATCGACACTGACATAATGAGCACTATTAACATTTTCAGAGCTAGCCGTTAGAACTGCTCATGAAAACAGTAACAAGTGTAACCATCAGGTTTATATAATAACTCCACCGCGCAACTAATGCTGAGGGTTATCGTTATCGGATAATGTTTCTATTATTATAAGTTCTAATTCTTGTTACAGCTTGTATTGTTATTTTATTGTGGGTGAGGTTATATTTATTATTATTGCTAGTCATGGTTATAGTTATCAATAGTTGTGATGCGTTTAATCTAAGTGTTGTTTGTATCAGTTGTTATCGTTATAGTACCAGTAATAGTTACTATAGATATTTATTGCTATAGTTATAATAATTACTGACAGTGTTACTGTTACAGATGTTATCGTCAGAGTCATGGCTGTAATGATGTCACAGTTACTCGTTATACCCGTAGATATCGTTTCAGTCGTCGTTGTGGTCATAGCAGACACTGTCATTCTTGTTGAGAGTGTTCGTGGCTAGTTATGTCAGTCTGTGAGGATGTAGTTAGTTTAGGCGCTGTATGGTTTGGACGTGACACTGATCAGGATGTGTTCAGAGTGTGTTTAGTAAAATCGTTTGGAGACGACGCAGCAGCTGTGTGCTGAAGAGGAAGGCCTGTCTGGACTCGTCTGACCGGACCTGCGTGTTTACGCTATCTCTGCTCTGTAGAGACGAGACGAGTGCGTGTTCTGACAGAGCTCGGGAGTGTCGACACGCTCCCTCTGACAGCATTCCTGGAAACTTAGAAATGTCCCACACACACACACACACACACACACACACACACTTAAGACTTCCTGAGGACCGCTGGTGTCTAGCACTGAGCAGTTCTCCTCTGTTTACAGCAGATCACGCTAGCGATAACCTGGAGTGAACGCACAGAAGTGGAGTTTGTCCTTCAGTTTAACGACGCACCTTTAAACAGAGTCACATGATCAGTGTCACTCATTTACTTACATTTGCGTCTCGTAGAAATGAAGGTGGTGCGCTGACAGAGTGACCCCAGGAACACCGGGTCGCGTGCGTATTATTCATATTCATGCAGGAATTCAGTTTTAATAATGACTCTGACGGAAGCCAAGGCAGAAGTGTTTAGGTTTCGGATGACTGTCGTCACGGTGCGTGTGTTATTGCTACAGTGAAGGGCGCAGGTGACGGTCACTGTGTGTTTATAGTTCAGTGTTTCCTGTAGGATCTCTTCCAGCTGTGCTGACTCCTCCTCGCACAACAATGCTCTCAGAAATGAGTCGATATTAAGATAAGAACAAATAAACCAATGACAAAACATACACCTCTTCCCACTGTAATGCCATTTTTATAACTTTATTAGAAGTATGTCATCGAAGTCAGATTTAAAGATATATTTATAAGCGTTTTAAAATGTCAAATTAAAACAAAGACGGATCATTTCTGGTCACATGAACATTTCCTGCAGAGGAACACAAGAGTGATGATGCTCAGAGGTGACATCAATTCATGCTAAGATTAAAGTTTAAATATAACACTTTGAATATAAAATTATTAAATGATTTAATCGAGGGATGCTCCTTTCGGTTATTTCTCGTAGCCGACAACCGGCGCTCGCTCAGCGATTATTAACCGTTAACTGACAACAGTATTTTAAATGAGAACTGAATTCGGTTAGAAAGGATAAGCGCCCGTGACCCGTTAAAAATAATCATATTTGTTTTCTGCGGATTCATTGTACACGCGCAAAAACTAGCAAACAACAGAAGACCAAGTGATCATATCTATTCATATCATACGCCTGCAGCACTTCTGTGACCAGAGAAAAACATTATAAAGGATAAATATTATACCTAATTATACTAGATCTAAATAATAGATCAAGAAAACTAAACAAAGTTAGCAACAGTGACCAATTAATGTTGGCAACATCCATTAGAGTCCCTTTCTGACATGACAGGAGTTCATCAGACCTTCATTAACCCACAGCGGCGCGCGGAGAGCGGAGCGTATGAATCACACACACACTTCCAGATGACACGCAGCTCGTTTCTCCATCCCTAGAAGTTACCCATAACACACATAAACACACGTAACACCTGCTAGAAGCACGTTTGTGCAGCAGAGCGCGCTTTCCTGTTCCGTTCACACAGCGCGTGTGTTCCACGTTTCCGTTACAGAACACTATGTCACTTCCTGTATTAGTTCTGCTGCTGTGTGAATGTGGCCAATCAAATGAGATTTTATATGAGTAGGTAAAATACTGAAATTAATAAATAAATGAAATGAGCTTTTAAACCGTTTGATTGTATTAATCAGTTAAACTTCATATCGGTCGGTTAACGGTTAACCGGTTATAATGAACACCCCTAATTTAAATGACTGGAATTCTAGATTAAAAAGGCGGCAAGTGGCTGATTTTATCCTTGAGTCATGCGTTGAAAGTATTAGTTCGAGCAGCAGTCTGTATGAAGGGGAATCGTGAATCACTGACTCATTAGATTCGTTCTATCAGGCAGTAGTGTTACAGTCACTTCATGTTCATTAAACCGAACGGTCTGATAGACGTGACCTGATCCAGTCACCGTGACCTACAGTTGATGATGACGTCAGCGGAACGGGGAGGTCACGAGCGTTAAAGTGATAGTCATCCCTTCAGTGGTTTTAAAGATACACCCTTATGAATTACGATCATCATTATGAAAATGGCCTGTTTTATAACGCTCTTTAACCGCTGAAGCGCAGATTATTTGAAAGTATTTATTTAAATAATATTTTTTATTATTTGATTTTGTCCTAAATTTTAAATATTGCCGGTTTTTGCAAGTTCAAATTGTTTTGTTTTTTTTCATTATCTTATAAGCAGACAAAAAAACAATTTCGCTTTTGTGTGCAATCTGTGGTTGGTCTGTGTAATGAAGCTCACGGACAGATCTTCAGCACAAGGAAGTAGTAATCTGAGCAGGAATGTGCCCTACATGTTTCTGTCAGACGTCATTTTCATTGCTGTGATTCTTTTGATCATTATTCTCTGTGATGTGTTAGATCAGTGAAATAAGTGACACATTTTGGGGACTGAGAGGTTGTGTTTCATATATGACTCATTTATGCTCGGTAAGTCTGAATCTGATTGGACCTTATCTAACTTCTTTCAAAGAGACTATATATATGTCTATATTCATGCTCCAACATGTATAATATTTTCAAAAAAACTTGCGATTGCGTAATTCTCTTCCTGGTGCAGGGAGAACTACCTTGTGCTCATAACGTGAAGTCACCTGGGATCAGTTATCTGGACTATGAACTCTGGGAGATTGTTGAATGTGCGTTCTTTTCAAATGAACTTAAAAAAGAGAAGTTTTTCCCCACTGTGTTTCCTCATTCTCAGCCTGTATCTTAAAATAGAACCGGTCCGGTGTGATCCGTTTTAAAAGCTCTCGCCCTCCTCGGGTCATGACGAGTGACTCTTTCTCTTTAAAGAAGCATGACTCCAGCACTTGTTAGTGTACGGTGATTTTGGGCGTGTGGTTGTTCATGCGTGTCTCTCTCTCTCCTGCAGGGTGTTTCGTGGTGTGCTGGACGCCGGGTCTGGTGCTGCTGCTCCTGGACGGTCTGTGTAAGTCCTGCGACGTGCTGACCTACGAGAAGTTCTTCCTGGTGCTGGCCGAGTGCAACTCCTTCATGAACCCCATCATCTACTCGTACCGCGACAAGGACATGCGCGACACCTTCAAGCGCCTCCTGTGCTACCCGTGTGTGGGCTCGGGGCAGGAGGGCGAGCACTCGGGCGTCCGCTTCAACACCCTGGAGCAAGAGGTACTCTCCGAGAGCGACGGCGCCCAGCACCACAGCAACCACCGCCCCCAGAGCAGCGACAAACCCCCGCTTTAGCAGAACTCACGCTAGCAGATGCGCAACAGATGTCATAGCCTTATTAAACCAGTGTTTGTCTGTATAACTTTGTAGAAACGGGGCATTTTAGCAACACATCAACAAGCTGTTGCTTCGCCATTTGCTCAAACACTAACACCACCTTTAATGGAAGCTTGTGTCTCCCAGAAAAGATAATCGCCACTTTTAGTTTTTTCTTGCAAGATATAAATAATTACCCTTTTTTTATTTATTCTGTAGCGGAAACAAAAAGCAGAACTGCAAGTTCTTAATTCTGAGAAGTCAGGCTTGTACGATTACAAAAAAAAAATAAGATAGCCAGAATCCCAAGAGAAAAGCCAGACCTGTAGGCGCCAGATTCTGAGAAAACATCAGAGAGGCGAATCTGAATTCTGAAGAACGGGAAACCTCACGATGAGCTGGAACCTGGGAGGAGTTCAGAGGGAAGTCAGGATAGCGTGACGTGAACCCGCTCAGAAGGTGTGTGGAGGTGTCAATTGACGAGATAAAGTCACAATTAGCATTAAAGAGAGATCTTGAGATCCGGTTCATGGTCACACGCGTGTCGTCATGTAGTCGTTTGGAATGCACTTCGGCGATGTCATTTCCTCTTTATGTTCAGCATACGTTTTTCTATTCAAATGCTAAAAGCCCGTTCCCAGTCTTAATTTGGTATTTTCTGTGGTGGAAACAAGCTTCCAGGTGTCTGCATGGCTGTAAGTTCCTGACGCGCCGTACTAACCCAAACTCAGTCAGAAGCGCACGCTCTAATGCAGTGTCAGCACAGGCGCTGTCCGTCCCAGCTGCTTAGTGACGTTCCCCCAGTGCTCCTGTTAATGTGTGTTTGTGTGTGTGTCTAATGGCTCTTCTCTTGTGTGTTGCGCAGCGGAGACGGCGCGTGCTGCAGGAGTCGTGGGTCGTATGTAGATTCGCTCTCATTTAAATCCGCCTCGGACCTGGCACTAACCGGTTCTTCTACACGCGCCGCTGACGGGTCACCGGGGGTCTCTCGTGATTCTCTTCCTGTGTGTGTGAATGACGTGCATGTTCGTGCATGCTCCGCTAATATGTTTGTAATGCGCTCGTGTTTCTGGCTAACAGATGTGCAGCGCTGCACTGGTCATGGAAATATTTGCACATTTTTGTCGGAGCGGCATGAATCTTCACAGCCGTTCTCTCTCGGTCACACACACAGCTGGTTTCCATCGAGGTCCTCTAACTAACCAGCATGCTGCTCTCTTCACACCGTCCCTGCATTAACTACATTTAAAATGTCCCTGTTTTTAATCTATTGTGTATTAAGATTTGAATCCTGTAATCCGTCTGTCATCCGAGACTCGAAGAGATGTCAGCCACACTTGTTTGGCTTCTCTGTGTGATATCTCTGAGAGCTGGGGACGTGAGTTTAAGATGATGATGATGATGATGATGATGATTCTGTAGTTTGATTTCATCCTCTGTTTGTATTCTGCTGTGAGACGCACACAGATCTCATGTTCAGATCAGGGGTTTGTGATTAGAGGTTTTAGATATGCTAATCATAATCAAAACGGTGTCCCTCACTCCATCTACTGATCATTAAACACGTCTCGTCATGTACAGAAATGATTTCACAGCTTTGTGTGTTATGTGATGAATAAACGTGCCTGATGAAGCCGCTTCTGTCCGTCTGCTGTCTGTGCGTTTAGCACGGGGACATGTCTTGGTTTGGACGTTCCCCCGTCCTAAAGCGACCTGCGGTTCTGATTCGGATCTGTCTCTGTAAGCAGCTCTTCGCTCACAGACACAAATGCGCTGGGTTGGGTGAGATCCTCCTCACTTGATTAAACTGGTGTCTAACTGGTTGACGGTTGTTTGCAGCCTGTGTTTTCTGGGTTCTCTGTGTGTCTCAGGCTCGTAAGGCTCGTGAGGGAGATGGTGCGCAGGCTAACGGAGGACAGATCACGCTGAAGGACACCAAGAACATGCTGGACTCCACCGAGAGCTGAGGAACCTGAAGCAGAAGGATCGACTCCTGCCTACTGACAGCGTGCTGATTGGCCGTATGAGCTGTCAGTCACTCTCCGCGCATTGAAATGGGCATCAGATGAAGAGACTGCCTGTGTTTTGAGCTGTAACTGTGAAAGAGTTAATTGTAAATACAGTTTTTATTTAATTAAAGTTTTACTGGTGGAGTTTATGCTTGTTTTTGTGTTTTATTTCAAATATATATATAACTGATACCGCCATCGATGCTGGTTACATTTCAGCATTTTTGAAACCACAACGAAAACCCACACGCAAATGCATTTCTTTATTTAATGTGTTACAATTTCTGAAAAGAGATTTGTGTAGTCTTTGCAAAGTTACATTTATTGTTAATGATCTACATGGATTTGTTCATGTGTTCCTGGATCTGTCGTTCTTTACATATTTTCACTGTTGCTCTACATACTGGATTCGATGTGTTTTTGTGTAAAAGGTCTGGTTATGAAATGCCTTTCTGACATAATTATTTGTAGTTAATTTACACTGAACGTCCCTGGAAAACCTAATATGTTTGCTGTTCCTTTGTTTTGTGTAGATATATGTGTACATTAAGCCTCGTGTACTCGATCAGTTCATGAGGGTCTATTTGACCCTTTTTGATTTGCTGGAAATATCAGTTAACTTATGTATTTTTTTTCTGGAAATTTTCTGACTTCATTTCCTGCATTAGGGTCATAAACGTGCATGCAAAGTTTTAACTTGCTGATGCATTTTGATAGTTACGTTCGTACTGTTCCCGCATATTTTTATACTCTAAGGCCACTCTACAGAACCAAAGAGAGAACATATCTTGGTTCTATTTTGTTAGTTTAGTCTTTTCCTATCCTATGAAGCCAAAAAAGTAGCATTTTCCCATTCATTTCAATACAAGTAAATACGTTGTCAGCCAAAAATGGTTAAAAATAAGCTATTATTTCTTTTTTCAATCTTTGAAATACTAATAAACCTGTTTGTTTTTACTCGAAGGTTTGTGACTAACTCATTTAGGGTCATGAACATGCATGCGAAGTTTCAACCTGCTGATGTGTTGTGAATTATGCAAAGTAATTTTTATACGTTTGTGATGTTCGTCCATAGGCATCCGTTCAAAATACACAGAAAATGACAACACATTTCTTTGTTGTGTGTCAGAGCTCCTCAGCTCTTTTTGTTGAAGTTGGTATCGTTTAAAATGTGAAACCTCACAGATTATTGTAGAACTGAACAAAACTGTTATAACTTTCAAAATGTACTTTTATAAGTTTAAATGTAAGAAAACATTCAAGTTTATATATGGTTATATTTTATAGCAATTTTACAAAGCATGTTTGCCACAAAATCTTCAAGAAAATCAAAGCCAGTCATCTATCTGAAAAAGTTGTGTGTCAGATTTAGGTTGATATCTCTAGATCTAGATTTATCATTTGCTGTGCAATTAAAAAAAAAAAAAAACAGTCACCAAATATAAAAAATAAGTCTGAAACCTATATAGTGAAGATTACTGTAGGTGTAGACAAAGATATTATCCTTGGACAATGTGCAATCACAAACATATAGCTGTGAAGAGTGGTAGTCAAGAATAGTGGATAAAAACATTTTTTATAAATCATAAATTCATATATTAATTCTTTGAAATGTGTGAGAAGAACTGATACTAAAAGTATTGACTGAACTTGATTGTATGGCTTTTTTTTCACTCCATTAAAAATTTTATTTTTTGTAAAACTACATTGAATCCAATTAAGGCCAGTGTTACCCTGACCGTACAGGAAATGACCTGATTTCGATCAGTTCATGAGGATTGATTTCACCATGGTAAATTTACCACCTCAGCGTTAACGTGCGTCGCGGCCATTTTTAATGTAAAAGCGCGCGGTTTCTGGTGGCTTCAAATTATTTATCCGTTTAACAACAGTTTTAATATAGCATAACAAACTGGTGTTCATTTATTCTCCTCAGAAAAGCACACTAGTTTATAGCACATAGCGTTTTACAGTTTGTCACGGTAGTTATTCTTTGAACACAGTTTAACGGCTAATGTCAGTAGTTTCCACAATCGGCGGGAATCTAACAACAGGTGTGTTTCCGTGAATATAGATCTGTGGGAGGCTGAATGTGTCAGACACGGGTTATTTTATTCAGAATAATTAAGATGAGTCAAACAAACACCTCTGAACAGCTGTAATTAAATCATGCAGTCCATAATTAAGCATGTTGATCCGGTTGATCCGGCTGGAGAAGGTTCTGGAGATAGAGATGATGAGTTCGGATCCTGAACATTGTGTGCAGCTCAAAGAGGAGTAAGACAAAAACAACGGTCTGTTTCTCTCGAAGGCAATTTCTAACACTAGCTTTTGTAGATGACAAAGTAGATATTGAAACAGTTACGTACTTTTCCATTACAACAGCCATTATAATCATTCATAAGTTTACATAAATTACATTATATAACTATGACTCTTTACTTTTTACCCATTTTCAACTCTTTCATAGACCTAATTATACATGACCAGTCCAAATAAAATAATGAACATTCTGTAGTGTAATTGTAACAGCTTGTGTCATTATGATTTACCTCTCTTAATGTGGTGTAAGCAGACTTATTCAAGGATTCAAATATTTCAATATTTTGTGTTCTTTTACTACATTTGATAGCCGTTGCTCTGAAAACAGAGGCAGTTTTTGGAAGGATGAGTCTGATCTCATATAAAGACCCTCCTTTGAGAAATAAAGCAGACGTGTGTATCTGTACCACAGGATGAAGTTATCAGCGATCACATGCTCACAGTTATTACCTCAGTGTAATAGAGTGACAGCAGTAAGACCGGAGTTACTCAACACCGCACTGGAGGTTTATCACTCTTCACAGCCAAGATAAACAAGCCCCTCCCGCTGGGGAGGCCCCGCCCACAGTGAGTCTCAAAACAACGATGGGACTTCACATACAGACACCCCTGCTTAAATAAAACAATAGAAGCCCACCAGAAACCATCAGAGACCTTTAAATGGTTTGCATTAACATACCACTATGAACCAAATTCCCTTTTCCTTTGTAAGGGATCGAGTAGGGCAGGGATGCTCATTTCTGTTTGGAATTCGCTCCATTACTTCCAGTTCATGGAGAATCTGTTGTGCAGCGCCGCCTGCCTCCTCCTGTCCCCTAGCAACAGTCTCTTTGGAGACGGGGATGCTCGTTTTCTGTCGCCGAGCAACAGCGTCAGCAAGGATCTCCTCTTCCACTTCTTCTTGTGCGGTGTGAACGCGATGGATCTGACGTCACTGGAGGAGGAGCCGCCCATCCCTGTCTGTCACACAACACACTTCACTTGAGAGTAAGTACACACTCTGCTGGTGTACTAGAGTCATTCTAGTGTGTGAAGATCTTGTCTGTCCAGGTGTGAGTCAGATTCCTGAGACTCTGAGATCAGATCAGTGAGATGATAGAGAGATGGTGACCCTCCGGTAAAGTGCTCTGATTATCAGCAGAGGAACGATCAGAGATTGACATGAGAACCCTTCCCACTGAACAATGGTCTTTTTCAGACGTTGAAATGACATTCCCTGACAAGCTAAAATGAAAGTTATTATGACGTCTTTTTATGACTTCTTTTGAACGTCCAGTATAGGTACTGAACGTCCAGTGACGTT
>JAUMHQ010000044.1:20076007-20104344 GCA_032361165.1 Enteromius paludinosus | reverse complement strand
CAGAGAACGCACCCTGTTAATTTTCTTTATTTACCAAAAGCAGAATGTTTTGTTGATATTGTGAGTGTATACAAAAAAAAACAGACCCTTTACAGATTTAAATGCTGTACTACTCTTATATGTACAATCATATATGACAGAGCAGTTTCAAAAAAAAAAGCTGCATGCTTCCGCCAGCAGGAGAGCCAACCTTAAACCGTTTAGGGATCATGAACTGCGAATAAGGAGGAACATGGAGACCCAGAGCTGAAGTTCGTGTAGGCAGGGACCTGTTAGGGTTATGGGATCTTCTAGAGAGGCTACTGATGAAGTCAGTAGTAGTGCTGATGAAGTTTAACAGTAAGAAATGAAAGGTCTGCCTTGCGGGATGATACCCATGGCGAAGTTAAGGTGCCCTAAAACTGAGAGGAGTTCTCGTTTGGAGCACTGGGGATGGGTTACGAGGTTGGAGGCAATTAGGGTGATCCTGTCTGGTTTTTCTTTAGGGAGGGAAGCTTATAATTATTGGGAGTCAAGATTAATGCCCAAAAATGTGATGCATGTGCTGGGGCCCAACGTTTTTTCTTGGGCTATTGGGATCCCTAGATGATTGAAGACTTTAAGGACGGTAGATAGATTAGCAGCGGGCGGGGCGTGGGAAGGCAAAATGATTAGGAAATCGTCTAAGAGGTGGATAAGATGGTGGATTTGATAGTTATTATGAAGGATCCAGCAGATGGCTTCAGAGAGCATGTCAAAGATTTTTGGACTGCTTTCGCATCCGAAGGTGAGGCGGACGGCATAGTAAAATTGGTTTCGCCATTGGATGCCAAAAAGTTGCCAGAAGTCAGGATGAATAGGCATGACTTTGAAGGCAGATGTGATATCGACTTTGGCCATCCAAGCCCCTCTGCCGACTTGTTTAATTAATTAGATGGCTTGGTCTACGTTATGGTAGAGGAGGGAGAATTCTTCTAGGGGAATTAGACTGTTGATGCTAGGAATGGGAGAGTTATGGGGAGAGGAAAGATTGATGATTAATCTCTTTTTCCTGAGTACTTCCGGGTTGCGATGCCAATTGGGCTGACTCAGAAAGTACTTAAGGGAGGGGAAGGAAAAGGACTGATCATGAAAGTGGAGTCTATTTATTTTTTGATTAGAGTATCCGCTGAGTCGGGGTCTGTGATGGCAGAATTGAGATTGGGGCAAATTAGGGACTGGGTAGGTATAGTGGTGACTCCTGGGTGGAAAAATGTGAAAAGTTAGGGTCAGGATAAGATGACAGTTCAGCAGATAAGTTGGAAATTGTCAGGAGTCGATAAATACTTTTTCCCCCCCCCCCCCCCCCCCCACATTTATTGGTGTTGAAGCCTAGACAGAGGTTGGGGAGGGGGGAGGAGGGATGGCGGACAGAAAAGAGAGAAGGGATTTTCGGCACGTAATTGGAAGATTTAGGTTTTTCAGGAGGAGGAGGAAGCGAAAGGACAGGCAGAAGAAGCATGAGTGATAGACCTGCAGATCGCACAAGTAAAATTCCGAAAATCCTTTTATGGAGGTCCAAGTCCAGGGTACCCCAGTAGATACACTGATTCCACTGGGACACCCTGGCGGCGTATTTTGCGGAGAACATCTTATGATAAGTGTTATAGTGGGTTCCCCCTTAAGCGCATATGGGGATAGACAGTGCAAATTACTTCTGCATAGCAGAGGAAAGCGGTGGAAAGTTCGAGGAAAGTGAGGGGACGTGTAGGGTTGGTGCAGGGGTTTTTGAGGATGAGGTTGAAGCTGTCGTATTCGACCTGGCGATCTGCAGGGCTTGGGGAGAAAGGAGTGAGAAGAGATCAATGTCTTTACCTGCTAATATCTGTTGGCGGAAGTGAGAGGAAACCAGGGTAGGTTCGGCAGATAAGGCGTTAATGGGGGCTTGGGATTCTGGTGGTGGTGAGAGAGAAGGGGGGCGAGAAGAGGGGGGAGGGGGGTTAGCAGAGTGAGGGGCAGGCTGGAAGGAAGGATAGTTAGAATAGGAAGAAGAGGAAGATTGGAGGGTAATGTCCATGCGGGAGGGCCCAGGTTGTTGGAAGTCTGGGGAGAGAGAGAGAGAAAGAAAAGTTATTATTGTTGTTGGACTGTTCATCGTGATGGAGGGAGCTTGGTGGGGCAGCGGGCCAGTTGGCTTGGTGGAGTTGAGCAGGGTTAATGGAACCAGGTTGATGGCTGGCTTGTGGAGGAAACAGGGAGGCTGATGATAGCTGATAACTCGGCAATCAGTAGTGCAAACAAATGCACTTTTCCTTACAACACAATGCCTGCGTTTCTATGGCGCTCGCCGACTGGATGTGTGTGCTGCAGGCGTAAGCGGTGCCGGCGACGACGAGGGAGACGTGCAGGCGCTTATGTGAGGCAGAGATTCTGGCAGGGGTCTTCTGTTGTGGTGCAGTTTGCTGATGATGCTGGCAACATGGATCGGGCTGTGGATCTCCGGGGTTGGCGATTTTCCTTCTTGCTACCTGTGTATCCAGATGGAGTTTCGTCAGTGCTGCGGTTTCTCCAGGTTACGAAGGTTTCATCACACCGAAGAGGTGTTTGCCTGAGCAACTTGATCTGTCCTAAGACGGTAAAGTTGGGCGCTATCACAGCAGCCCCCACGGTCTTGTACACACTACAGATGGCGCTCCTAAATGCGCGCACGATCCTAAATAAGACCTTTATATTAAATGATTTTATACTGCACAATGCTTTGGATTTCCTTTTTATCACTGAAACTTGGATAAATGGGGATGAGTGGAGTCCCTGTGTGGATATCTGACCACCTGATTATATTTTAACTAACACCCGAGACAAATGGGTCGTGGTGGGGGTTTAGCTTCTGTTAGTAAGCAGCAGTATAAATGCCACCGCTTATCGACCCCATGTTACTCGAGTTTCGAGGTTTAGCTCTTAAGATTTGAGTTTCACAAGCCTGTTTTGGCAATTGTTGTTTATCGACCCCCAAAGTACTCTCCAGCGTTCCTTCAAGAATTTTCTGAGTTTTCATCCACCCTGTTATTATTATCTGATCATATTTTACTGGTTGGACATTTTAATATTCACATATGCTGCCCTGGGAAGTCTTTGGTAAAGGTTTTTTCAGACCTAATAGACTCATTTAATTTCACACAACATGTACTTGGTCCCACTCATGAGAAAGGACATACATTGGACCTTGTTTTTGCCTTAGGTTTATCTGTCTGCGACGTTGTGGTAATGGATGCCTGCATTTCAGATCATATGCTTGTCACTTTTAATTTAAATATGCAACTTGAACGGGTGGAGCGTCAGCCTTCAGGTGTATGCTCTGTATAATCACTTAGTCTACGCCGCAGGCTTTTGGCGATATTTTTAGCTCACTTTCTGATGTATCCTGGCTGAAATCTGCATCTAATAAGTCTGACCCTGATGCATTACTTTTTGCTTTTAATTCGGCGTGTTCTGAAATATTAGACTCTGTTGCCCCATTCAAGATCAGGTCTAGTAAAGTCAATCACCAGCCCTGGTTAAATCATACACGTACGCTTAGACAGCAATGTAGGCGAGCAGAACGGGCCTGGAAAAAGGACAAACTTATGATCTCAAAGCAGATTTTAGTAGATTCACTCAAGGGATATCAGAAGGCTGTGAAGGATGCTAAATCAGCCTTCTTTTTAAAAATCATATCGCAGCACTCAAATTCACCAAAATCCTTGTTTCAGTCTATTAATAGGTTTTTGAACTCTCACACTGCATCAATACCGCCTTCTACAGAATGTTGCGAAAAGTTTTTAAATATACTCTCAGAAAAACTAAATACAATCAGAGCTAGTTTTAGTGTTTCGATTGGCTCGACTGGAGGTATTTTAAAAATTGTTCATAATTTTGGTCAATTTGATATGGTTACTACCGAGGATATTAAACTGATCATTGACGAATTGAAACGCCCCGCTGCAAGTTGGGATGTTTTGCCTTCTGACTTGTTGTCTGCAACGTTTGATTTTACTGGGTCTTATATTACTGCTATTGTTAACTGCAGTCTTTATACAGGCATTTTTCCTCTTAGTTTTAAGCAGGCGGTTATTCAGCCCCTTCTTAAAAAACCTAACCTTGATCCTCTGGATTTTAATAATTACCGGCCCATTTCAAAGCTGCCTTGTGTTTCCAAAGTTTTGGAAAAGGTAGTTTTAACTCAGTTAAGTTCTTATTTGGACAATCACGAGTTGTTAGACGCTTTTCAGTCTGGTTTCAGGGTAGGACACAGCACTGAATCTGCTTTACTGCGATCTTCAAATGACTTACTACTCATTGCAGACTCTTGCAGACCAGCTTTAATTATGTTAGATCTGAGTGCACCTTTTGATTTGATCGATCACTATATTCTTATTAATCGATTGGAACATGTGGTGGGGCTGAGAGGGATGGTTTTAAAATGGTTCACCTCATATTTACAGGGGCGCTCATGTTCTGTCAGGGTTGGCGATTTTTCCTCCAAGGCCATCCCTTTTTAGTGTGGAGTACCACAAGGTTCAATTTTGGGACCTATTCTTTTTTCTCTGTTTCTTTTGCCCTTGGGCCTTGTTTTTAAGAAACATGGTATCTCATACCATTTATACACAGACGACATTCAGATATATTTACCAATCAGTGCTGGGTCCTCAAGCACTAATCAATCCTTGGTACTATGTCTAAAGAAGGTGATCAGCTGGTTAGAGCAAAACTGCCTGAAATTAAATGCCAGCAAATCGGAAGTTCTGGTTTTCGGGACGAACAATCGCAAAAATGAAGTCTTTTCTGTCTGTTTCTGACTTAGAGAAAGTGGTACATGCATTCATCAAATTAATAGTAGAAACTCAAATACAGAAGATTTCCAGGTTATTAATACTACTCATATTTGTATGTTGGTTGCAACTAGGTAACACAGAAAAATGTGCAGGATTCACAACAAAGGTAGAGCAGAAATATCCACAAAATAAACCACAGACATGACTACTGTTGAGCCCTCATCAAAACATATAAGGACAGCCTTTTGATGCCATTGATATCTGTTTTATAACTTTCGTATCCTTTGTTCCTGTTGGTAGTGAAAGGTCAAGTGAAGTGAAGTGATAATAATCACGGGCTTGTCTTGCTAAATATCACTCTTCACATCAGCTGGGCTTGTGTGGAATGATGGGATGACAGCACAACACACCTCTATCACTCTGGTCTGGATAGAGCTGTGGACTTCACCTTCAACTCGCAGGAACCTCCTGCTACAACCTTTGTTTAACAGAATCATTCATCTGATGTCATTATCTTTACAATAAATTACAAAAACTATGTATTTTCATTGTATGTGTAGTCTTTAGACATGAAAATGGTAGGGTTATTTCAGGTTTGAGACAACGCTGGGGCCTAGTAAGACCACAAACTAGCATCAGTGTCTTCACTTTTCCTGTAGCTCTTTATGATTGATTTAAAGACTTGAAGTCTTTGTCTCTTGTGAGGTTGTGTTTTTTGATGTGGTGGTCAATACCTGCTGTGAGACACTTGCAGCACTGTATTCACAGCCGTTGCTGGTCTGCACAGAGACAAACTCCAGCAGTGTCTCACTGAGAAGAGAAGCAGAGCAGGTCTCAAAACCAGCAGTTTTTTGTCTCTAAAAAGTGTTAATAGCCTTTTTTGTTTTAATCCCATTTTTGTTCTCTTCGATCTGCTTGAGCTCTTCCAGTGTTAATTGGACTGCTTTTGGCTAATATCTTTAAGTTTATCCTCTGATATAGTGACATAGAACATGCATGTCTAAATTACATTTCCTTATGGGTGTGTATGCGTGTGTTGACGTCTGACTGTCATTCTTCACATTCTCACGTCTCTGTCTGAAAGCCGTTGATTGCTCTGGGAGACAAAAAATATAAGAGAAAAAAGCTGCTGTTCAACACAAATCAATTCAGAGGAAAATACAGAGGTGAGTGTTTGTCTTTCTTTAGTTATTTTCTTGTGTAAGTGTCGTGTTGTGATGGTCATTGGTCACTTCTTCTGAGAGCTTCTGAGACTTTAGTGCGGTGCTCAAGCATGTTTATGATTGAATTTACAGAAGTGCGTCTTAGTGAATGAATCACAGAAACCTGTTCAGTCATTGTCATGTGATAGGAAATCATTATTTTACTGATTCTGTGACTCCAACACAGTCTCACAACCAATTTGTACGAGGTGCCAAATTTGTGCTAATTCGTACAATTTTGTACGATTTGTCTAAAACCCTGTGATGGGTAGGTTTAGGGGCGGGGTTAGCTTTAGGTCATTTGTACAAATTCATACGAATTGGCAAGTGATAAAATACATACAATGTAGAAGAAATCGTATGAATTCGTACAAGTGAGGTCTTACAAATTTGTACAAATAACCACCTCATGAAATATGTACGAATTGCTGTGAGATCAGGTTGGTGACTCTCATACAGTATTTCTTATCAAGTGCTTTTAACTATATGAAGCAGAACTTACCTCAACAGTTTAATGCTTTTGCAGATGGTTTCGTTTGGTCAGTGCCTCATTTTAACTTCATTAACACCTATTTGCTCAGAGCAACTCTCAAATATAAAAATTTCTCATGACAGTATTGTCCAGAAATAAATATATTCTGAGCAGCTTGACTATGTAATCCTGGAATGTGACATTAAGTGGTTTTAAATTGTTTTCCTTAAATCGTCCTGGTTCACAAACATTGAGCATTGAGCAGTGGTTTCAAAACTGCCAATTATTAATCATACAGCAAACCATTTTTCTTTCCCCACAAACTGAGTAAACGATAATCTCAGGAGCTTCACATTTTATATCAGACTCAAATCCCTGCAGGAATAAAAATGTATTCTATGAACGTGTCTCAAGCTGTTCTTCAACCAAAGTAAATATTTCGCAAATAACATGGTTCGGAGAGGATCGCGAACGAGTAATCACACACGGCTGGCAGCCCGTTTACCTAATCATCCCTTGTGTATTCGCACCCAATCAAATCTCTCCCCTTCACTATAAATTCTCCAAGCCTTTATTTCCGCACATCTCACTTTTCATGCATCCCTACTCCTCCCCTTCTCCACCGTTTCCTTAAAAAAATTCACGCCTTCCGGTGGGGGCAGACGGTGAACGAGCCAAACGCCGAACTCTTGCCCATGCTAGGGTTCCATCCATTAGTGTTCAGAGTTCGCCGTTCTCCTGGCTCTCTCCCTAGACAGCACGCCAAATTTGCTTTATTATTATTACAAGGAAGCGTGAACTCTTGAAAACGTCCATATATGTCCTTTATCCAATTAAAAAGTTATTAATTCAAGTTTTGTGTGTTTGTTTGTCTGCAGGGCTGTAGGAGCTCACAGAGACATGGCAGTCTCCTAGAGAATGTGTGCCTTAGTGCAGCTTCTAAACTAGAAGAACACCCCTACTCCAAGGTAACATCCAAACGTTTATATCAAGTTATTAGGTATTTGTTGTTTCAAAGTTTACTTCATTCTGCTGTCAATCTTAAAATTAACTGCGAAAGCGTAAAGCTCAACTTGCATTGGAATGAACTGAAAACCTCTGCAAGCTGAATCTTATTAGCCCTTGGCATATGCAGCAATGGAGAGGATGTGTCTGATCTGAATATATTGGTCTGTGATTTTGTTTGATTTCTTAATTACTTGTGTTAAAGTTTTTAGTTTTGTTGTTCTGTTCAATTGTTTTCTCCATTGTTAAATTGACATATTAAGTAACAACTAGATATGTTAAAATGCTCTACATGATTAGAATATGTTAGTGGACCCACATGCTGTCAGTGTTTGTGTCTTTTTATCTGGAATTTCAGATATGTGGGTCTTGTGATGAAAGACAGTCCTTATTCACATAGTTTTGCTACTGTGTCTAGAGTCCCTGAAAAACTGGTTTTATTCGTTTTTCCCATAGTCTTTCATGAAAACAACCCAACAGAAACAAAAGAGTTTGAAGTTCTGTTTGAGATGCAGTTCAGAGGAGGAACAAGAAACTTACATGGGTAGTATTTGTGGTTAGTAAATACAGTACTACTTAATAAAATACTTAACATATTTTGCATTGCATGCTTGGGTTCCATTGTCTGTGAGTTAGCTCAGCGGAGAGCATGACACACTTAAAATACTAGAGAACCAGGTTTCTCAAGGTGACCTCATTAAAGCTACCCTCCGCGATGTTCCTCTTATTATCACTAAATTATATAAAATGGTTTCTTATTCGAAGTCCTAAAAAACAGTTATTTTATAAAGACAACGTCTTGTCACCATTAAAGACACTGTGTTCTATTAAATAATCCAAACACATTTTTGAGCACATTAACTGCTTCAGATCTTTTTGTCCTTTACAGGACAGTGTAGCTGTGAACTGGTGAAGGACGATGGCGTCTGTTAAAGAGCTGATCCTGAACTCACTGAAGGGACTAGGAGAAGCTGATCTAAAGGAGTTTCAGTGGTACCTGAAGAATGATCACGAGTGTATACCAGCATGTGAAATGGAGAAGGCAGATCGGTTAAAAACAGTGAATACAATGGTGGCATGTTTCAGACCAGAAGAAGCTGTGAAGATCACTGTGAACATCTTGAGGAAGATAAACCAGAATGATCTGGCTGAGCAGCTGGAGAACAAACACAAGCCAGGTATCATTTTATTCCCATTAACTGTAATTTTGAGTAACTGAGTAAAAAGAGTGAGTTTTTCTCAGTGAAACATTAACAAGAGATATTGGGTAAATTATCAGTCATTGCCTATATATGGGACTAAGAAAATTTGACAACAAGCAAGGCCCAAGCAGAACAGCAAGATCTTCGGTCACATTTGATCAAACAGTGCAACTAGTTGTAATGTTACAAATGACAAATTCTCTAGTTGTGAGAATTACAAATTCTTGAATAAAAAGCAACTTCTACATGCAACGGCTAATTGAAATAACTCAAGTATAACCTAAACATAATCTAGCTTCATGTGTTGTTTGGTGGGCTAAACAAAATGTTAAGGAATTCTGGAATTAATTACTCATTCTCATGGCGTTGCAAACCCGTAAGACCTAAGTTCATCTTTGGAACACAAATTAAGATATTTTGATGAAATCAGAGAACTTTCTGACCCTCCATGGACAGCAAGGGTCATACCATGAACAAGTTCCAGAAAGGTACCAAACAGGATAAGACTGATCTTTCAAAAAAAAAAAAAAACTTCTCTGACATCTCTGAAACTACTGGAAATACACTTACTGGTCTATAACTGCTACAATGTTCTCCTGACATAAATATAGTTCCAGTGGAAAAAACAATATTTTAAATGACACAGTGATTAGATGAGTAATAACAGGAGTTAGTGTATCTTTGTGAGTTAGCATTGAATTGATGAGCATCTCTAGACTTTGAATTGAAATATCTGAATTAGAAGAGATTCTTAAAACACTAAATGTTACAAAGATATTGACGTTTAACATACACTTCATACACGTCTGAAGACGAGTCCTTAGATACCAAACACAAAATGTGTATACACTATGAGGTGAGATATGCTAGTGATCTGTTGTAAACATGTATAAAACAGTGTATCATACAAAAGGCAATATACAAGGACAATAACAATATACACAATGACCTGAAGGATGTGGGTTCACTCAAAGAAAGTTTTCCTGTGAATTAATTTAGGGAATTTATTGAAAAGTCCACTTTTCTACAGCGAGAACTAGAGTCAAAGTTACTTTGTTTACATTCCTTCAAGCTATAAAGCGGTCTTATCAGTTGGTTGCCATGGAAACCAGAGGCCTGTTCGCCTCCCTGTGGTGTTAGCTGTTGGTCAGGGGATAGCTCCGCAGAGCCTTCTAAATGTAATTTGAGTTGCTCCTTGGGCTTGGAAAGCAGTATTAAAGGTTATTTGTTAAGTGTAACAGTTGCGCCTGATTGATTCAAACTCTTTGCTGTATTACGTGGAACCAGACAAGGAATTTCACCTTGACAATACATTTTTCCCATGTGGAGGGGAAAGGGGGTCACCATTTTGCCTGCTGTCCACTATTTGCTGCATTTGTTGTAATCTGACGTAAAGACCAGGATAGAGTATATTACGATTTCTTTTAAATAACAATTTTTCCCCTCTTTCTTAAATGTTCAACTGCAGGTGACATTCCGCCTACTCCTCATGATTACACAGAGATCAGCCTCAGACTGAAGGACAAATTAAAACTGGACTACGACCGGATATTGGTCGGTAATTCTCAAACAGGTCACAGAGAATACCTGAACGATATTTACACTGATTTATATGTGGTGGAGAACGAGACCGGAGGAAGAGTGAGCGATCACGAGGTGATACAGATCGAATCAAATCACAACCGACTGACTGCTAAGGAGACGCCAATCAAGTGTAATGACATGTTTAAAGTTCAGTGTGACACGGGTCGACAAAACAGAAAAGTGCTGACAGTAGGGATTGCAGGAGTGGGAAAAACTGTCTCTGTCAATAAGTTCATCCTTGACTGGGCTGAAGGAACAGAAAATCAGGATATAGTCTTCGTATTCCCACTTCCATTTCGTAGACTGAATTTGATTAAAGAAGAGTTCAGTCTCATAGGACTACTTAACAAATACTTCTTTACTAGTCCTGAAGAACTGTCCTGTCTTCCTAAAGGTGACAGTAAGGTCATGTTCATCTTTGATGGGCTGGATGAATGTCGCTTTCCTTTGAGCTTTAAAGGGGATGACAGCTTTTCAGATGTTAATGACAAAACCACAGCAAGTGTCTTAATAACTAACCTTATCAAGTCACATCTGGTTCCCTCCGCTCTCATCTGGATCACATCCAGACCAGCAGCAGCTGGTTTGATACCCCGAGACTACATTGATCAGGTAACTGAGGTACGAGGATTCAACAATGACCAGAAAGAGCTATACTTCATCAACAACAGCAGTCCTGAGGTTGCTGGAACCATCATCCATCACATCAGGAAATCCAGGAGTCTGTACATCATGTGCCATATCCCCATCTTCTGCTGGATCTCTCTTACAGTTCTTCAGCCTTTGCTGGGTCAAGAAAACAATGAAAAAATACCCACAACTCTGACAGGGCTGTACACAAACTTCTTACTTACTCAGCAACAACAAATGGAAAGAAAATATGCCAGGTCTTTTGAACAGTGTATTCTGAAGCTTGGGAAACTGGCATTTCAACAGCTACAGAAAGGAAATCTCATTTTCTACAAAGAAGATCTTGAGGAGTGTGGACTAGATGTCAGTGAAGCATCAGTGTTCACTGGGTTATGCACTCGGATGTTCCAGGAGGAGAAGGTTCCTAAAAGAAATGTTTACAGCTTTGTGCATCTCAGCATCCAGGAATTCCTTGCTGCTCTCTATGTGTTTTTGGTTAACAAAGACAGGAAAGCAAACCCATTTCTTGAATCCTGGAAAAAGAAACTGTCATGGAAAGTGTCCAAAAAGCCACTGTTTAAACTTCATAAGACTGCAGTCAAAAGGGCTTTACAAAGCGAGAATGGACACCTGGACCTTTTCCTTCGGTTCCTGCTGGGTCTCTCGCTGGAGTCCAATCAGAGTTACCTGAAGGAGATAGTACCAGGATTGGAGCTGAAAACAGAGACTGTCAAAGACACTGCTGAATATATCAAACAGACTATAGAGAAGCAGGAGTCAGTGGAGAGGACCATCAATCTCTTCCACTGTTTGAGTGAGCTGAAAGATGACTTTGTGGAGGAAATCCAGAAGAATCTGAGCTCAGGAAATCTTTCAGCACAGACTCTCTCCTCTGCTCAGTGGTCTGCTCTGGTGTTTGTGCTCCAGATGTCAGAAGAGACTCAAGAGAAGTTCGAACTTCAGAAATACAGAAGGTCTGATGAAGCACTCATAAGACTGCTGCCAGTGATCAAAAACACCAGAAAAGCACTGTAAGCACTTCTTTACATTTATTCATAAACATTAAGTATAGGGATTAGGGCTGTGCGATATATCACATGTTATAGTCATGCGTATCTAGTCAGTAAATATCACTGACAAGCTGCACAATATCATATTCCATTTTGCAGGCAATTAATGAATTAAATTAAATTCAATTCAATTTGCTTTACTGGCATGACATAGTTGGGTACATATTGCCAAAGCGTTGTACACATTAGAATAAAAAGACAAATACACATACAATATACATGATTGTACATTCATACAAAACACATTCATATATATATACACACACACACACACACACATAACTATAAACATTAATGTGGGTAATACAGTACTAATACAGTAGATGTGCTCATGCTTTACTTCTTATCTTGTGACATTTATAAGTAGGATGTGCTACTAAAGAGGAGGTAGATCCTTCACCAAGTAATATTTGTAATTTGTCATGTTCATGGAGTGACAGGAAGTCAGGAATACTCTGCTGTATTTGACTGTACAGTGAGTCTCTTAAAGACGTTTATTTGTCATAATGGAGGAGGAATTGTTCTTTCTTTCAGATAACATTGGAGACAACTCTGTTCTTTGGTTTGTTCTTTCCAATGCTGTATCTATGTCTCCCTCTCTTGATTCATTATTTCTTTGATTCTTCTTTGTTTCTCGGGGATGGTGATATCGAGTGCTTGTTTAGTCAGATCTCACACCATTACACAAAGGGGGCTTCTTTGAGCATGAATAGTTTGTGTTTTCAGTGCTTTAAAATGAAGAGAATCTTCAAAACTAGAGTATACGTGGATCCAGAAGTTTCAAACTTTTTTTTCTATGGTTATATTTAAAGGCAGACGGCCTAGCTCTGCTCTGCAGGCGTTATTAGGAGTGTTTCTGTGAACATGGAGGATGCTTCTGCAGAACTCTACATGCAGAGCTTCTAAAGGGTGTTTGTGCAAGTCTTTATGGCTGTAGTTACTCGCTGGGCCCCAGATCTCACTTCCATACAGAGCAATAGGCAGTATGACACTATCAAAGATCTTTGTCCAGATTCTCATGGGGATGTCTATTTTGAACAGTCTTGTTCGTATGGCGTGCAGTGCCCTGCTGGCTTTCATTACCAGTGTTTTTATTGCCAAATAAAAATTTCCAGGGCGAGTTAAAACCAGACCAAGATAATTATATTGTGAAGCATGTTGAAGTGTGGTGTTGTTTAAAGTAATGTGTTTATGTTCTAGATTTTTTCTGAAATATCATAATCTTAGTTTTCTTTATGATAACTTCTAGGTTCCAGTCATGACAGTATCTAGTTAAAATATCAAGCTTGTTCTGAAGTCCTTCTGGTGTTTTAGATAGAATCACCAAGTTGTCTGCATATAGTAAATATTTGACTTCTGTGTCTAATAATTGTAGTCCTGGACCCTCTGATTGGTCCAGTAGATCAGCCAGTTTATTGATATATATGTTAAATAAAGTGGGGCTGAGGCAGCAGCCCTGTCTCATTTCTCGCTCCTGAGAGAAATATTCTGTCCTTTGCTGTCCTATTTTTACTGCACATTTGTTTTGGTTATACATGTTTTTAATTAAGTCATATATTTTACCCCCTATCCCACACTGAATTAATTTATAAAACAATCCATTATGCCAAATGGAGTCAAATGCCTTCTTAAAATCGATGAAGCATGCATATATGTTCCAGATTCTTTGGGTTTACATGTTCCGTTTATTAATGTGTGTAGAGTGTGAATATGGTCAGTGCTTCGATGTTTAGGGAGAAAGCCAATTTGAGATTTGCTGATCACATTGTGCTGCTTTAAGAAAGATGACATCCGAGAGTTAATTATAGAGCAAAATACTTTTCCTAAGTAACTGGTTACACATATCCCTCTGTAATTATTAGGATCTGTTTTTTCTCCATTTTTAAAGATAGGAGAGATGAGTCCTGTGTTCCAGACTTCAGGAAAAAAGCCTGAACTCAAGATCAGATTAAAGAGTTTGAGTAATGCAGCCTGGAGTTCAGGAGAGCTGTTTTTAAGCATCTGTTTTTTTTATGTTGTCAGGGCCACAGGATTTCTTACATCTGAGGGATTTGAGTTTTCCGCTGAGTTCTTGTTGGGTTATTGGATAATCTAGTGGATTTTGGTTGTTTTTTATACATGACTCAAGAGCATTACATTTTTCAAGGATTTGTAATTGGTTGGGATTATTGGGATCAATTTGATATGTATGTATAGCTTCTCAAAATAATCTTTCCATGTCTGAACGTCTTGTATGGCTAGTTCCTGTGGCTTTGTATTGATCAGACTGTTCCAAGTCCTCCAGAACTGACCCTGATCAACCGTATGTTCGATCATCTGAAGTGTGTTGTTTTAATAATCACGTTTCTTCTGTCTCAGTATGTTTTTGTATTGTTTCAGAAGGTCCGATTACTTTAAGTGTAATTCTGGGTTGACAGGTGCGGGCAGAAGCAGTCACGAGGATACTGGGGTTCAAACGCAAAGGTCTTTATTAAAGCGTCTTTGAACAGAAAAAACTGCCACTCACTGCATGCAGGAAAATCGAAAAAAAATCCTTAAACAATAATAAAAAAAAAAAGAATGGATTCGCTCCGGTGAGCCTCTGGTTGTTACGTGACATTTTACGTGTCTTAAATTGATGAATTTGTAGAAATGATAATACATTGTGGGCTGCCGAGATCATCATTAGAGAGCAGTTCATCAACACGTGTAGTGTTTCTGCAGTGGAGCGCTAGAACTCGCTGTCTGGGGAAGAGTTTCTTGGGTTCAATGTTCTTTCCGATAGAGTCCATCAGAAGAACTACTGAGGCCTGAGTGTCTAGTTCTGTGGGACGGTGGAGGTGTGTGAATGTGCTCCTTCACTGATTCTGGAGTGACTGTAATGTCCAGTGTTGACGTAGGCTTTGTTTGTCTCTTCTTGAGTTTGCTGCTGTACCGTACTGATGATTCTTCTGCTGGATAAAGTTGCTCTGATTGTTCTCACAGCTGCTGATCCCACTGAAAATCACAGTTTTGGCTCCTCCAATGTAGTGACTGAAAGTTATTACTTTGTTTCTATAATCTTACTTTTCAAAAGTGTTAAAAATACATTTTTATGAGCTTTTGCCTCAATTAACAGCAGTACTTTATGTGAATTAACAGGAGCTCATATCAAGTGCGTCTGTTCGGAATGCTTCTTCTTCTTCAATAATTAGCAATATTGTGTAGCTTGTCAATTAACTATGGCTTTGTGTATTAACTTAGTTTAGTTCAGCAGTTAAAACGCCGCTCCATTTAAAAATGGTTGATGGAGAATTAATACTAAAAATAAGGAAATTGAATTAAGGAAATGCAAAATACCTATTTGATGTTTTATAAGGTGTTGAATTATTGTAACAAATTTAAATTCTACACAAAAGGAAGCAGTTTAAATATACTTTAATTCTCTGGATAATTTCCGTAATCACTGTATATCCAATGGTTTTAAATTTGCTTCATCTCTACAATTAAAGGTTTTCCTAGTCATAAATCGTATCTTCTCCTACGTATCCTACTGTCTTAATATTGCATTCCTCCAGAAAGGTAGCGCAACTGACGTTAGTTGTTGGGCACTGCAGTGCCAGGTTGCACTGTATGAGATATTGCATATTGTGCTATTTTGTGAGAGACAAAATCCTATGTGATATCACAATGATGTTGTTTGTTTTGTTCTCCACACAGACTACAGTTTTGTAATCTCACTGCTCAGTCCTCTGAGAGTTTGTCTTCAGCTCTACAATCCTCTAACTCTGTCCTGAGAGAGCTGGACCTGAGTAATAATGACCTGAAGGATTCAGGAGTGAAGCTGCTTTCTGATGGACTAAAGAGTCCCAACTGTATGCTAGAGATACTAAGGTTTAATTTCATAACTGTTCACTTGATTTTTTCATTCATTTTTAATGATCACACCACTTAGATTTCTACTATTTGCAATTTCAATTGTTTTTCCTTTTCCAGATTTTCCCAATGTAATCTCACTGCTCAGTCTTGTGAGAGTTTGTCGTCAGTTTTACAATCATTAAACTCAGTCCTAAGAGAGCTGGACATGAGTAACAATGACCTGCAGGATTCTGGAGTTAAGCTGCTTTCTGATGGACTGAAGAGCCCACACTGTCAGCTGATGATACTGAGGTAAATGTTTTATGGCAAAAAATGACTCATTTCTAATTGGTTAGGCTTATTTTGAAATTAAAGTGACTTCTATATTTTATCCATTCAAAGGACTACCAAAGTGATCCCAGCAAATAGTCTATACGCTTCTGTACTATAACTTGAATGCAATGTAACTCAAAGCATCTGCTAAAGGCATAAATGTAAATCTACTGCATTTATAATGGACTATATCTTATCTTGACATTGTTTATTTACGATCTGCACATTACCTTGAGGTGCTGAGTGTTATTTGAGTGTTTCCTGTGAGGCTAATATTAAAGCTAATGTGAGCTAGCTAATACTTTAAACTTAATTTAAACTTAATCGAAGAGGTGAAATGATTCATTGATGTTTCTCTTTATATCTGTATTTGTATTTATGTTTTCCTTACATATTTGCATTCTGTTAATCTATTTAAATTATAGTTTTTTTTATATTTTATTTCTTTACATAGTTCAGACACATTTCTACCTGTTGCAGTTAATAAACAGAATTGCAACATTATGTGGGTCTACAGTTCCACAAAAAATGTCCCCTTTTGAAATGACAAGGTGTTTGTTTATTCTAACATTTAGAACGCATTGTTAGATTTCATTTTAAATACATAGATTACATATATAATGAAGTATATATGTTTTTGTCTGTTGACTTTTAAAGAAATAATGAACTACTCTTACAATTTCCAACATTTTTAGCAGAAAATAGCAGACTGCACAGATTACTGTGTGAGAGTGATGTCTGATTGGCAAACTAATCATCTCGGTTACGTATTGTAACCCTCGTTCCCTGAAGAAGGGAATGAATAGGAATCTTGCTTTGAGATGCCAAAACAACTCTGCGTGTATGCAAACACACCAATGATTATCAGCCTCTGCCACCATCAAGAGTGGTGAAGGAGGATGAGCCGCTCGACCGCTTCCTGGCAGTGAAAGGTGCCTTCCACGATTGAGTCAACTCATCATGCACATCCGGGAAGAAAGGTACTGGAGTGGGTCCCTGCGCGCCAGCACGAGCCACACCCAGATACCAATCATCCAACCTCAAAGGTTCGGGACATTGTGGAGGGTTCTACTCAATCCCGACCCCCTTAGCGGCCCGGGCAAGCAGAGCAATCAGCTCAGTATCAGTATCCGTAACGGTTGATCACCCGTCGGACGCCGCTCCAGAACCGGATGCCTCGTCTTCTCAGCCGTACTCTCCTCCCGATGCTGTAACCAACATCTGGTCATCAGGGGGAGCTCCAAAGGTAACATCCGGCACCATTTCCGGTTGACCGGGCTGCCTCAATGGGAACTCCATCAGTGTCGGAGTGCGAGTGACAGGGGGCGCTCCCCGAGGAGAGTTCCTCACTGTCATCGTCAGGCCTGCCCTCTCTCCCCCAGTACCGGAAGCTCCGCGGACGCTGCCAGCGCAAAACTCTAGTACACGGGAGAAGAATAGGGACTTCCCCACTGGCCATGTAATTGAGCCTTGTCCGCAACTCTGAGATGGTCATCTTCCCACAAGAAGAACATGAACCATCTACGAACACCGCTCTAGCATGCTCAATGCCCAGGCATGTTAGACAGTGTTCGTGACTGTCCATTGGCGCCTGGTAACAGACACATCCAACAACGCACGGATGGTAGGACATCCTCGAAAGGAGCGTCTTTGAAAAGACGTACCACCAGTGAGTACTCTTTTAGCTTTTGCTCTTTTGTGAAAGGCTAAAGCCAACAGGGAAGATGGTCGCTCGGTAAACAAATGCAGATAGTGCAATACAAATGTTACCACCACTCGACTGGAACCACCATCGCTGCAATGCTGTAACACCAGCCTTTCACCCTGTCGATTTGCAGAGTAGAATGGCTTCAAGAACGTTCACATGAACTGCTCGGCTCCGAAGCAAAAACTAATGAACGCTAGATCTGCTGACCTACTTATACTCGCGCTGTTATTAGGTTCAGCTGATCCTAATCAGCGTATGCCAATGAATATCACTGGCGTGTTTGCATACACGCAGAGTTGTTTTGGCATCTCGAAGCGAGATTCCTATTCATCTGTCTCCGACTTGACGTCGAAGTGACCGAATGAAAGGGAACTAATGTTGACTGTTACTTTGTGTGTTTGTAGTTTGTCTGGCTGTATGTTGACAGAGGAAGGTTGTGGTTATTTGTCTTCAGCTCTAAGTTCAAACCCCTCACACCTGAGAGAGCTGGATTTGAGCTACAATTTCCCAGGAGATTCAGGAGTGAAACTGCTCTCTGAAAAACTTATTAGTCCAGACTGCTTACTGGACAAACTCAAGTATGTTAAGCAGCAAGCATTTTCAGCAAGATATTTTTTTTTTATAAAATGAAAACTAAAAGACTTTCAAATAACAGATAACGTAAACATTTCATGCACAAAATTAGATCATTTCAAATTTGATGCCTGTTACAGGTCTCAAAATAATTGGCACATGGGCATGTTTATCATGGTGTAGCATCTCTTCTTCTTTTTAAACAGTTAAAACATGTCTGGGCATTAATGTTATGAGTGTCTGGAGTTTTGGTGTTGGAATTTGGTCCCATTCTGGACTTTCTCTGTAGATAAGAGACATGCACAAAGGCTTTTCTTACGGTAATACATCTAGAACAGGGATTGCCGCAAAAACATGTTATTGGTGGGGAAGATATCTCAATATTGCACTGTATAACATGAGGTTTTAGATAAGATATTGAATTTAACACTGTGTGTACTTTCTAGTGTGGATCATGGAGGACAGACCAGGATTAGAGCTGGATTGGGCAAATGTACGTCTACTCACACAAACACACAAAGTCTCAGATATACACACAGCTTTAGTGATTGCTCTGTTCCAAAATCTCTCTGCTCTTGTGTTTAGATGATTGTTTTCTCACACTGGATCCAAACACAGCAAACAATCAACTTATTCTGTCTGAGGAGGAAAGAAAGGTCAAATGGGTGAGACATTATCAGCAGTATCCTGATCATCCAGAGAGATTTGATAGATATCCTCAGCTGTTGTGCAAAGAAAGTGTGTGTGGATGCTGTTACTGGGAGACTGAGTGGAGTGGAGATAATGTGTTAATTTCAGTGTCGTATAAGAGCATCAGCAGGAAGGGAGAGGGTGATGATTGTGTTTTTGGAAACAATGATCAGTCCTGGAGTTTGTTCTGCTCTCCATCCAAATGCTCATTCAGACACAATAAGATAGAGACTGTTCTCCCTGTAGAGTCCATCAGCAGTAGAATAGGAGTGTTTGTGGAGCACAGCACAGGAACTCTGTCCTTCTACAGCGTTTCTAAAAAAATGAGCCTTATCCACACTGAACAGACCACATTCACTCAGCCGCTCTATTCTGGGTTTACTGTTGGTTATCAATCATCAGTGAAACTGTATTGATGAACCTAAATTAAGAGCTGCATGATTAATTACTTTTCTTTTCTCTTCATGACATTAATACTGTTTCAGTGAAATAACATGTCAGAATAAGTGTGTAATAATCCTCATATAGACAGTGAGTTTTGTGTGTGCAAGTCCTGCTGAATGACCATTTGTTTCTGTGCATTTCTGTGTAGTGTCACATCAATCATTTGTATTATTAAGATCAAAATAACCTTTCAGCTGAAAAGTACACTCCACAAACATGATTCTTCAAGAACATGTAATTATTGTATTTTGTGACTCATTTGGTATGCATACAAATAAAAAATGCAATGTCAACTCAAATTCAGAAGGGTTTTATTTAATGATGAATATTTCTATATGTATGTTACATCACCCGCATTGTGAAATAGAAACAATTCCTAACAAGACCAAAATGAATCTTATGAGAATATAAGAGCAAAAAACATCACTGCCATTGTCCATTCCAGTTCCCGAGTCACGGCCAGGAGAGCTGTTGTCCAGTCCAGTTCCAGAGTTAAGGCCAGGAGAGGCGTTATTGGGTCCAACCCCGAAGCATGGCCAAGAGAGCCGTTGTCAGGCCTGGTTGCCGAATAACAGCCAAGAGAGCCATTGTCAGGTCCCAGCCCCAATTCACGGCCAGGAGAACTGTTGTTGGGTCCAAGCCCCGAGTCATGGTCAAGAGAGCCATTGTCCCAGTCACCTGATCCTTCCTGGACGGAATTCCTGTGGCCCAAGCCCTGGAGGGCATCTCTGTCACCTGATCCATCCTGGAGGGTGTCTCTGCCGGTTGCTCCATGCGGACCTCCTCCCTGGAGAATTACTCACTCGCTTGTTTCGCCCTGGACCTTCGAACTCCCATCAGGTACTGTCTGGGCCGTAGGGGCCAACATTAACCTCTCTTTGCCCTATGTTCCAGTCCAGCCTACTCCGTCTTGGAGGGCGTCTCCAGTTCTGCCCTGGATGGCGTTCCTGTCACCTATGCTGCCTTGGAGGGGGTTTCTGTCACCCTGGCGGACGTCACTGTCACCTGCTCCATCCTGGAGGGCGTCATTGCATCCCATTCCACCCTAGAAAAGTTGTGTTAGGAGTGTCTGCTTCTAGGGGATGGGCTCTGTTATGATATGGTCTGTCAGCTCTCTTTTTTTTACTCTTTTATTTATTTATTCTTTTCTGTTTTTCTCTTAGTTCTGTGCTTGCTTTTCCTAATGTTGTGGTTAGTTTCATGTAAATCTGGACTCCAAGAGCTGTTACAAACAAAAGGTGACAAAACAAAAGTCTCAGTAATCAGTCTCATTGGACTTACAATAAGAAGGCAGGAACTGTCAGGAACCTCTGGCAGCAAACTTAAATGTTGACACCTTTACTTTCAATCCTAAATACAATGTACTTTACCTTAATTTCTTATATGACGTTATGTCAGGATGTAGGATCAGATTCTTACATTTGTAATCCTACAATCACTAGATCTAGCAGCTGAAAATGTGTAAATGTGAACATTTAAATTTTTGCATATTGATTTGTATTCTTAGATTCTCAACGATGCTTGTAGATGCAGTTTTCAGTGGCTCTTTGTGAATTGTGATTTATGTTTTGGTAAAACTTTATTTCGACAGTCCACTTTAGATATATGACTGAATGAATTGTGTTTCTGATTGTACATGTAGATCCCCAGAATACTGATGAACAGTCTTCCAGCCTGCAGCTGTCTCTGTATCCTCTCACTGTTCATTCATTAGAGTTACTCTGGTCCTCACAGCTCAGAGAGAGAGAGAGTCAGATGAGAAGTGTTGAGATCTGCTGGACTGACCTTCAGAGAGACTGGAGGAGAAACACCTGAGAAGACCATTACAGCTACAGTTTACAAATCAAGTCAGCACAGTTTTACACTTTACAAAACGTAATTATTTTTTTAAAAAACATGTAAATGTTACTGAGCAGCTAACGAGTAACACTGTTTTAGTGCAGATTTGGACTTTGCGCCTGGCTAACAGCAGATACACCACAAGCTCGTACAGCTCTGTTTAAATAGGCTACATGCAATCCGTGTGTATTAGAAAACATAACGGTCTGCAGTTTATTAACTAATCATTTGAGGCCATTTCGCAAATTCCGAGGCAAAACAGAACGATAATCCAAAACGCAAGGCAAGGTCGGAATCAATTGGATAACTGGATAAATCAAAATCTACCTGTGCAGTAAATCAAATCGTGATGTGCGTGTCTGTGAATATATAACGCAAAAAGGCTGCCATATATTGTAATTCGATATTCTGTGTCTCTGTATGAATGAGCAGCGCCGTTTCTGTTTTTGTATTGACTTATAGAATCCAGACCAATTATATCAGACATCCCTTCCAAGTTATAGCCACATTTCAGTTCGTTTTATATCCATGTTTACATCCATCCAACATGACCCAGCTGTCACGTCCCCAGGCGTTCCATCTGTCTTGTTTTGTTATTATTTCAAGTTCACGTGCTCTGTTGTGTTTTCATTCTATCTCCCTCATGTGCCTTGCCGATTGTAAACCTCGCCCCTGTCCTTAGCGTGTGATTGTCTGCCCAGGTGTTGTTAATGTGCTTGTGATTAGTTTGTCCTTATATACCGGTTTCTTTTCGTTCGTAATCATGTCTCATTAATGTAATGTATGCGTCCCGTGTGAGCCCTTGCTCTTTGTATTCTGGAATCCTGGTCTTGTTTGCTATTAAAGGAACTTTATTGAATCTCCGTTCTCCGTGATCTCTCGCTCGCTCCGCCTCAGCGGGACCATTTCGTGACACCTGCATATATTGCTCTCCCATATATGCTGTTAAAGAGGAAGAGCAGCTTGATTTATTCTTGTCTAATATAAAGAGAAATAACTTATCCCTTATTTTGTTCAAATGGTGCAAAGCTTTATTTAATTTTTCTCCCCAAATGTTAGATTCATCCTTCCATGTTTTTATTTGTTTGTTTTTCTTAATAATAAAAAAAGTATTTGTTACAACCAAAAACCAAATCTCATTTTATCCACTTAAGGGTTATTGTAGTTGATGATTATAATAATAATGATAGTTTGATACCGTATACTGTGAAACCGTGATATTTTCTCAGGGCTAAGGTCCTCTGCCTGCCCATGCACCCTGCTGCCTCTTGACAGTATGGACTGCTTCTCATCTTTCCCTAATAAAACATAGTGTTATTTTGCTTAACTACTCGTATTTTATGTTTAAAAAACAAGTTACGCAAAATCACACAACATTTTTTCCTATTACAATACTTTAATGGTTTTATAAACAGTTCAAAAGGAAAATACATGATATTTAGTAACTTACACTTAGGCAGAACAACAGTGCATCTCACATCAACCAGTTGATTCATTGATGAGGTTTTGAACAAATCAGTTCCGTCAAAGTTTCATTAGCCCATTCTTAAACATCTAATGAATCTGCCGTTTGAACAAACCATTTAAATGAATCTAAACTCAATGACTCATTTATTAAACAGTAACTACTGGCACATGCTGGCACTTTCATTTAGTTGAAAAGTATAATTTCAAAGATCATTGTTAAATTAATGTGTATATAGAATCCCATTATATAATTTAATGCAGATGTATTTTTCAGTTTAAAAGATTTCATTTGATAGTGTCTCTGAAAAAAAAAATATATATGTATATATATATATAAATATATAAAAATAGTACCCTGCAGAAAACACAACAGAAAATGTAATGTATTTAATTGTTATAATGGGATTTATATTGGTTTTAATGGAAAGTATAATGGTGACTACTGGTATGTGATGGACTCTACTGGTGGCAAAAGTGTTCAAAAATGTTGAATGGTTTTACTGGAAAAAGTAATGTTTCATAATGGTATTTTAATGGAAACTATTTGAATTTCTGTAATTTGTTTCTATTGGTTTATTATTGTTTTTTTAAGAAGGGGTAGGCTATAGATAATAAAAATCACATTATGATAATTTAATATTTATAGATGAAATGTAAAAATTTGAAATTAAAGTATTAAATGAATGTTTTGACGATAACATAGTTTCGGGTGGATCGCTGGACGTATTACCTGCAGCTGTTAGCAATCAGCTAAACAATCCCCTTGTTACGATCGGCCAATCAAATCCTTTCCAAGCACTATAAAACCACAGCTTCTCATTCATCCGCATCTCGCTTTTGCAAAGCTACCTACTCCTCGTCTCCGCAGAGACTTAGCAACCGCAACCTCCGAGAGGTTCATTCATACCTACATTCGCAGAGGTTAATTCCCAGCTACCTCCTTCCTGTCTCCACAGAGACCTGGCAACCGCTACCTCCACAGAGGTTCATTACACCCACCTCCGCAGAGGTCAATCCCCAGCTTCCTACTCCCGTCTCCACAGAGACTTAGCAAACGCAACCTCCGCTGAGGTCCATTTTACCCACCTCCGCAGAGGTCAATCCCCAGCTTCCTATTCCCGTCTCCGCAGAGACTTAGGAACCGCTACCTCCGCAGAGGTTCATTCATACCTACATTCGCAGAGGTTAATTCCCAGCTACCTCCTTCCCGTCTCCACAGAGACCTGGCAACCGCTACTTCCACAGAGGTTCATTACACCCACCTCCGCAGAGAACAATCCCCAGCTTCCTACTCCCATCTCCGCAGAAACTTAGCAACCGCTACCTTCGCAAAGGTTCATCTTACCCACCTCCGCAGAGGCCAATCCCCAGCTACCTCCCTGTCTTGGCAGAGAGCTAGCAACCACTACTTCCACAGAGGTTCATTACACCCACCTCCGCAGAGGTTAATTCCCAGCTATCTCCTTCCCATCTCCACAGAGACCTAGCAACCTCTACCTTCACAAAGGTCCACTTATACCCACCTCCGCAGAGGTTAAATCCCAGCCTGTCTCCGCAGAGACCTAGCAACCGCTACCTCCGCAGAGGTTCATTCAAACACACCTCCGCAGAGGTTAATTCCCAGCTACTTCCATCCCATCTTTGCAGAGACCTAGCTACCTCCGCCGAGGCCTTCCAGCTACCTAATCCCTCGTCTCCGCAACCATTACCTCCGTAGAGGTCCTACTAACCTATCCTTCGTCCAGCACTTCTCCCTATTGCCCTTTTTGGGGGCTGCACTTTGGGTGCTGTCCTCTCTAAAGCTCTTTTGAGGGGCAGCCGGAGATCGAGCCAGACGCCGAGCCCTTACCCTCGCTAGGGTTCTAATCGCTAGGGTTCAAGCCTGCCGTTCTCCTGGCCTGCTCCCTGGACAGCACGCCAAACTCGCTTATCAATTTAAATGAGGAAGCGTGAACACTTGAAATGAATGTTTTGACAATAACATAGTTTCGGGTGGATCACTGGACGAATTACCTGCAGCTGTTAGCAATCAGCTAAACAATCCCCTTGTTACGATCGCCCAATCAAATCCTTTCCAATAAAACCACAGTTTCCCATTCATCTGCATCTCGCTTTTGCAAACCCTCCTCCTCCCCTTCTGCCTCCTCTTATCACGACTTCCCACTCCGGGGGGCAGCCGGAGTTCGAGCCGGATGCCGAGCCCTTACCCTCGCTAGGGTTCTAATCGCTAGGTTCGAGCCCGCCGTTCTCCCGGGCCCGCTTACTGGACAGCACAGCAATGCGAAATAATAAAAAAATGTTATTGGTTTTCTTTTCATGAGTCATTTGTATTTTTAGGTCTTCCACCACCAGGCTCATTTTCTCCAGAATCCCCTATAGGGTACAATAGAAAATATAAATACTTAGGAAAGATATTTAGACAGTGGACAGTAAATATATTTAAATATGGTGCAGGACAAAAATACAAAATGCTAAAGTCCTCAATATTTTCTGCTGTTTTGCATGCTTAGTATTTCTGAACTTGGAACATTGGCTTTTTACCAAGTAAAACACTTTCCAAGCACTCTAAGGGTTACCCAAACAGGCATTTGTTTATTTGTGCTGATTTACAGGCATTGACGTGCGTTCAGTGTTCATGACTGCTGATTGGCTGGTATATTAATGAACCATGTGAATGTATTGTTCTGATTGGCTCAATAAAGAAACAGACAGGTTTTGTTGACTCACTACAGATGGGTCCATTTTTGATTTAGAGAGCAAATAGAAATAACTGAATGATTATTTTTGCCCATCAAGTCTGTGCTGCAGCAATGCATCACTTCATTTCCATTGTGTTTTCACTGCTGATCTTTACTGGGCTGAATATGAGTGTTCAGTCCACAGGAAGACGTTTGGAGCGGAGCAGTGAAAGACATTATAGATCATTGCTGACTGTTTCCAATGGGATGCACTGGGGATCGTGGGGTAAAAGTGAGTTCTGTCCAAATGGAACGTACGCCAAGGGGTTTAATTTAAAGGTAAGTTGAGAATCGACTCATGGATGTGGTTTTGATTTTATAAAACTATTTATGTTTTCCAAAATTCATTGAAACCTATATTTGTTCAAATTAAAATTTTATTTGTCACATACAGTCATGGACAGTATGATATATAGTGAAAAGGAGGCGGGTGGTGGTTGGAGGGGGGGGGGGGGTTGCAATCTTACTCTGGCCTGGAACCTTCAACATAAATGTTGACTGAGATTTCCCAAGTTTTTAGCATTATAGACTTGATGAGGGGTAAGAGAGCCCAGATCAATGTCGCTCAGTCTCACCACTTGGTCTGTACAACACAACTTGTGTTTTATCATTGTTTAGTTGTAAACAGTTACTTGTAAGCCATGTTTTCAAATCAAAGAGACAGGCAGTTAAAGCAGTGTTGACATGTTTAAGTGGTAAGTAAAGCTGAGTATCATCGGCGTAGTAATGATACAAAGCACCAAACCTCTTAAATATAGATCTTATGGGAAACTTGCTCATTTTTTGCCTCATCATTATGGTGTATAGAGTGTAGATTGATGTAAATAAAAAGTAATTTAAAGTAGTTTAATAAGGCAGCAACATTACAAATGAACGAAACTGATGAAAACTGAAGTGGTATGAATACTTTCGCAAGGCACTGTGTGTGTAAATTTATACTGGAAAAGAAGACAACGTAGGGAAATACGTTTCTTGAGATGTTGAGCCATTATAATTTCTCCACCTGCCATGGATGTTATTAAATAGAAGACTGTATTAAAGGGATAAAAATTTGATTTTTATCTCCTTACCCCAGAGCATCCAATGTTTCGGTGGCTTTGTTTCTTCAGAGCTACACAGAAAAGATTTTTAACTCTGTCAGTCATATCAAGAAGGGCAATAAATGAGAGAAAATATGAGAAAAACAAACATTCATAGACAAATCCAAATTAAACCCTTTGTCTCAATATATTGATGTCTTCAAACATGAGCAGTTTGTGTCACCAGCTGCAGGGTTTAATTTGGATTTGTTTGTGCATGTTTGTTTTGGCCCCATTGCCCTTCATTATATATTATATAGACTGACAAACTGCATTGAGTTAAACGTCTTAGTTTGTGTTCTACTGAGGAAACAAAGTCACCTACATCTTGGATGCCCTGGGGTAAGATAAATATCAAATTTAATTTTGGGTGAACTATCCCTTTAATGTTGTTGCTGTTATTTACGTGTTTATTTATTTACTTTTGTTTAGGTAGAAAGACATGATTATTTTGATAACACCGCACTCAATTCAATTACTCTTTTCTGTGAAAGTCAATCTAGTCACGCATCAGATATCATTCAGTCTGCTGAAGGAAGGTAAGGGGTAGAATTTAAAATAAATACTGATTACTTAATAACTATAAACCTTAAAAAATCTTTTTTTCTTCAGCTTTGGTCAGATTATGGATTATGTCCAAATGTGTGAAGGATTCTTAACAGCTTTTCAGCTGAAAGTTGAATCATCCCAAGGATATGGTGACGATACAGCCGTAAACAACATCAAGTGAGTTTTGTCATTCTTCATAGGGTCTCAGTTTTCTCTCATGAAGCTGCTCAAGGAAGCAACTGGAGATAATCAGACTAATAAAGTCTAATAACAAATACTTTTACATCCCATTCTTATCTAAGGGTATTAGGGGAGTAGCATACATTAAAAAGTGTATAAAAACTAAAGTGAGAGAAAGAGTTGCGTCCACCTGCTTTCCCAGTACTCACACACAGGTGAATCTCTTCAAGAATTATTTACAAAGTAACATCTTAAAATACAGTAGTTTAATAAGAAAAGAACAAAGAATAAAGAAATAAGACGCTTCTAGCTTCAGGAGGGGGTTAAGGCTAAAATAACAAACAAAACAGAAAAATACACATCTAACTTACGTATCAAACAAAACGCTCAAATAAATGACATAAATCTACCATAACTTCCCAACCATAACAAAAACAGAAGAAAAGCAAACATTAGAAAATAAATGGCACCCACCTCCTTACTGCGTCTATAAACCAAACAAAACTAGTAAACTCAAAATGCTGTTTTGACGCGTGTAAATAGCGCGTCTCTAAACCCAACCTTTTCCAGGAGCTGCTGTGTTCTGATTGGTCAGAAACCAAACTCAGGTTTGTTTCCTCCTTTGGTGCGGATCTTTTTGGGCAAATCATCTCATTTAAAATTTTGGGAGAACTATTCTTTTAACATCTTCCACTGCTCAATATACAGCATTAAATTGCTATAGCTAAGTAAAGTTTGGTTCTACGCCAGAAACGCAAACTATCTGTTATGCTTATATGAAAACATCTTAAAATATAAATATAAAAGTACAATTAGCATCAAGCCATTTTAGAAAATGTATGTAATTAGGAATAAGAAAGACGACTGAAAAACGGTCAAATTCCAACACAACACAGTTTCGTAACAGTCAAGAGGCGTAATAGTTACGCTCACCACATTTGCATATCCCCGCCCATGCTTACCATTCAGAAGGGTCGATGTGCAATC
>JAUMHQ010000044.1:20059016-20069736 GCA_032361165.1 Enteromius paludinosus | reverse complement strand
CTGTTAGGAGAATTGTGTGAAGAGTTTTGCAAAAGTGACCTAAGTATTGAGAAATGGGTCCTAGCGTCTGTAAAAAAATGTAAATGGAAGCTTGTGAAGGGCCCAGTTTAGAGTCTTCAAATCCAGGATTGGTCTGAGTATATGTCGAAAAGATTGCCACAATTTTAATCATTTAATCATTTAATCAATTAATAAGGCCAGGGAATCACGGCTGCCATATTAGCATCTGTCAGACTCGCCGTCTGAGGCTGCGTGAGACAGCTCAACATTTTCTATGGAGTTTCAAGGCTAATGTTATCAGAAACTGCTCGCCACCCCACAGAAAAGAGGGGAGGGGTCAGCAGAACTCATTAGCATTTAAAGCAACATGGACTTGGTCAGATGAAATATAAAAAAGAACTTTTTGGCAGCAAACCCACTAGATGTGCTTATTACAAACAGGAATAAATAGTACCCCAATGCCCACGGGTAAATATATACTGCTGGATCTTTAATGGTTTAGGCCTGTTTTTCTGCCGGATGTCCTAGATATCTTGTTCAGATGCATGGCATCATGGATTCTATCAAATACCATCAGATAAAAAAACCTAAACCTAGCTGCTTTAGCATTAGCACAAAATGAAGCTTCTGCCATGGCTCCTATGACCTGAACACTGTAGAAAATGAATGAGGTGAACTGAGGTGAAGTACCAACATGGAGCTAGTATTCTGAATGATCTGGAGAGACGCTGGATGAAGGAATGGTGTTTGATCTATAGTAAGGTGTTCTCTAACATCATCAGGCATTATAGGAAAAAAAACACAGAACTGTTGGGAAAAGGATGATTCCTCCACCATCATCCAATCAATGTGGGGCACATCTTCCTCCACACCAGCAGGTAGAGAGGGGCCCTTGGAAAGCCAATTTGACTCTTGTCCAATACATAGGCTACTTTAAATATTCCCTCCTGGTGGAAGGACCTGCCCAATCCCAGCAGCTGAATCCTTAGCCGTCTTCAAGTATTTAAAACACATCTTCCATGTTTATTTTTCCCACTATATCTAGCACCATGATTTCTATAATTGATAATTCTATTTTAGCTATTGTTGTCTGAATATTCATTTATTTAATTAAATCACACACACACACACACACACACACACACACACACACACATTTGCTCTTTAACTGAAAAAAAGAAATAAATAAAAAAAAAAACACAGCACTAGCATTCTTTTTTTATATCATAAAAAAAATAAACTTGCTATTTGTAATGCATTAGGCTAACCTATACTTGTCATAGCACTTGCATATTATTCCTATTTTGTAAGATTTGATTGCTTCTGTTGTCCTCCTCCAGTCGCTTTGGATAAAATTGAATGTTAAATGGCTAAATGTAAATGTTCAGACCACATTTACCCCCTCCATCTCTTCTAGACTTTCTGGCTGTGATTTCTCAGATCAGCACTATAAAATTGTCTCTTTGGCTCTACAATTGTCAAACTGTGTCCTGAGAGAGCTGGATCTGAGTAACAATCACCTGCAGGATTCAGGAGTGAAGGTGCTCTCTGGTGGACTAAAGAAAAACTGTCAGCTGCAGATACTGAGGTATTTAAGAACATATACTGTAAGATATCATTCACATTCAGCTGGTCACAATGTTAATGTGTGTCTGTAGATGATTGTGTGTGTGTGTGTGTGTCTGTAGATGATATGACTGTGTACATGTTTTTATATTCTGGTGGGGACTTAAACCTGAATACACACAGACTCATGGGGACTTGTGTCACTAAATTGAGGTGCCCATGGGCAAAGAAGCTAATAAATCACACAGAATTAAGTTTTTGGAAAATCTAATAATGCAGAAAGTTTCCTGTAAGGGGTAGGTTCAGGTGTAGGGTTGGTGTAGGGCAATAGAATATTTGGTCTGTACAGTAGAAACACCATTACACCTATGGAGAGACCCCATTAGGATAGCTGACCAGACGTGTGTGTGTGTGTGTGTGTGTGTGCGTGTGTGTAGATGATATGACTTTGTGTGTGTGTGTGTGTGTATGTGTGCGGGTTTATGTGGTTTATGAGGACACAAATGTGTATAATGACATGGGTATGACATAGGTATTACAATATGAAGTTGATTTATGAGGACATTTTGAGTGTCCTTGTAATTCAAAAGGCTTAAAAAACATACTAAATGGTGTTTTTTTTGAAAATCTAAAAATACCTCATACAGCTTGTACAGTAGAAAAACCATTTCCCCCATAAATCACAAAAACCAACATGCGTGTGTGTGTGTCTGTAGATGATATGACAGTGTGTGTCTGTAGATTAGGGGTTCTCAATCCCAGTCCGAGCACCCCACAGCTTTGCACATTTTGCATGTCTCTCTTTGTTAACACACCTGATTCTGATAATCAGCTCGTAAGAAGAGTGCTCTATTCATGAACTGTGTTCCTGTCAACATGGCCTTTACACAGTGTTCACTGCTCCCTGAGCAGGGGAAATCCGTTAAAGTTTACTTCACTTAAAAATTATTCATTCACTGATTTCCGCTATAAATAAATTAATACTATGTAAATTATGTCTTGCACACTTGAATGCATTTTGATTAAAACATATAAGTTGGCCTCAAACTGGAATCATGGTGGAATATCTGGTGACGTCCACTTCACAGGGCACATATGTTTGAATAGAACAAATGTCTGAAGAGGCAAGAGATACATATGACATGTACAGAGCAGTGGGTCGCAAGGACTGGGATTGAGAATCACTTCTGTAGATCTGTCTGTATCTGTAGATGGTCTAACTGTTTTTGTGTGTGTTCCACTCTCGATCAGTCTTGCTGGCTGTAATCTCTCTGCTCAGTGTTGTAAGAGTTTGTCATCAGTTCTACAATCCTCAAGCTCTGTCCTGAGAGAGCTGGATCTGAGTAACAATGACCTACAGGACTCTGGTGTAAAGATTATTTCTGATGGACTGAATATATCAAACTCTCAGCTGCAGATACTGAGGTATTAAAAACAGATATAATTTACAGTCATCTGGTCACAGTGTTAATGTGTGTCTGTAGATTATCATGTAGATTATATGTGTGCTTAGATCAGGGATGGGCAACTGGTGACCCGCCAGTGTGTCTTTTAGTATGACCCACTGGATTATATTAGACTCGGATTATCCATTTTAAAACATTTGAAATGCAAGTTACATAAACATTGGTTTCAGTTTATATTGTTAACCCTATCTCCAAGCATGAGAGGTTGCTACTCAGCAAACATGCCCCCCCAAAGGCTGATTAGTTTCCAGATGCTCCCTGTATTAATTTCATCATGGTAGGATGTCCACTGAACTATGTTCTTAGGGTGTCTGTGTGTCTTTGAAACATCTTCAGTTAAATTATTTACAGGAAAAGCCATGAACGGTCTTAAATGGTACCAAAAGTCTGAATTAGTACACTTAAATGTGGGGATGGAAAGACACAAATTGCTATATGGATTAATATATGACTTAAAAGGCAATGATTTTACTGAATAAACAAAAGGACTTCTGAACATTTGTTTGTTGCAGATTTACAGATATGTTTACATTGGCTTGTTGGGGTTATATTTCTGTCCTGTGGCAACAAAGTTTTTCTTCTGAATTAGCATAACTGCACAAGTTTTATATTTAATGAAATCTTTAAAAACAAAGTACATTAGTTATACACAAATTTCCTTGAAAAAAAGGAAATTGAGTAAGAAGGTGTAAAGGTCATTTAGACATGGATTCGAAATCTTGTGCCTTAGTATAAAGGAGAAAAAATACTGGCCCTTGTCACTATCACAGTTGCCCATCCCTGGTGTAGATGATTTGACTGTGTGTCTGTAGATGATCTGTCTGTTCTGCTCTCTTTCAGTCTTACTGGCTGTAATCTCACTGCTCAGTCTTTTGAGAGTTTTTCATCAGCTCTACAATCCTCAAACTGTGTCCTGAGAGAGCTGGATCTGAGTAATAATGACCTGCAGGATTCAGGAGTGAAGCTGCTCTCTAATGGACTGAAGACTAACAACTGTAAGCTGCAGATACTGAGGTATTAATAACATATAAGAGATTGTTTACAGTCAGCCGGTCACAATATTTATTGTGTCTGTATATGATCTGATTGATTCTGTCTGTAGATGATCCATGTGTGTGTAGGTCATTTGACTGTGTGTTTGTCTGTAGATGACCTCTCTGTGTATGTAGGTTGTCAGGCTGTATGGTGACAGAGGAAGGCTGTGGTTATTTGTCTTCAGCTCTTAGTTCAAACCCCTCACACCTGAGAGAGCTGGATCTGAGCTACAATCACCCAGGACCATCAGGAGTCCAGATGCTCAAACACAAACTGGAGGATCCAAACTACTCACTGGAGATACTCAAGTATGTCAAACACTAAAGCCCAAAGTGTACTTTTTTAGTAATAATAATAATAATAATAATAATAATAATACATTTTATTTGTAAAGCACTTTATATTTTTACAAGAACAATCTCAAAGTGCTACAGGAATCATAAATAAATACAACAATTATAAAAGAGAGTTTTAACACTAAAAGACATTTAGACATTAAAAAACTTTTTAAAAAGTTATGTTTCTAGGCTCTATGCCCAATGGAGCGTGTTTTAGTCCTAGGGGGTCGTAGCCGATGAGTATTTGCTGAGCGGAGGGAACATGCAGAGTTCTGTGGAGTAAGGAGTTCTTTAAGATATGATGTTTAAGGAGAGAGACTTGATACTCAATCAGAGCTGTAATGGAGAGCCTGTGTAAGGACTATAAAACTGGTGTAATGTGCTCTTATTTACACATTCTCATCAGGATCCTAGCGGATCTGTATATGCTGGAGTTTCTGAATACTCTTATTGGGTATCCCGATGAGAAGTGCGTTACAGTAAACAAGTCTGGAGCATACAAAAGCATGTACAAGTTTTTCTGCAGGAAGTTGTGGCTCATCCATGCCCTTATCTCCTCCAAGCAAGCAGTGATTGTAGTTTAAGGTGACAACATTTATAATGAAGGTTGCATTTTCATATAAAATTGTGTATCGTCAGCATAGCAGTGATTCAGTTCTGTCTGTGAGGTATGACTCAAACCAGCGCAGGACAATATTATCAAGTCCAGCAGAGTGAGATAGCCGGTTCAGAAGTATACCATGATCAACAGTATCAAATTCTGCAGAAAGGTGATTCAGCAGCAGCTGTCATCAGCAGGTCGTTAGTATCACTAGTTTTTGTATGTGCTTGTTAGCACAGCATTTTTTTCTGTAAAATAACATAAACATCAAGCCACTAAGTCCTGAAAGAAAGGTAGAAAGAGGGGGAAAGATTTTTTTTTAAGATTTTAGTTAAACGTTGAGATCTATTTTCGCCCGTATTTATCAAGCTTCTAAGAATTACTCCAAGAACACTGCTAAAACTTTACTGAAATGCAAACAAATTCTTGGCTCAAAGGTACGTTTAAAAGAGTAGGACTAAACCTAAACGTGTCAGCTTTAGAGCTGTTTCACGTCACTTTGCTGTGCCCAAAAAGGATTTGGGATGGCGTCATATATTAATGTGTGTTTGTGTGTTTATAGTGTGGATCATGGAGGAGAGATCAGGATGACAGCAGGACCGCGAAAGTGTATGTTTACACACACAAACGTTTTTCTTTAGCTATATTGCTGAGCTCTTCTCAGACTTGTAGATATCTTCTATGATCAAAACAAACATCGCAGAAACTTCATTTTTGTTTTATCATGCTTGTTATTTATATACCCAGATAGCACATGTATGTCTGTTAAAGATCTCTTGAGACATCTGGCAGATGTCTTTCAGATGTCAGTTTTACATACATTCTAAATCATAAACATATTAAAGACATCTAATAGACTATTTGACATCTAAAAGGAGACGTCCAATAGACGTATTGCAGATGAGCAGACAACCTAAATGATACATCTTGCAGATGTAAATGCAGACGTCAAATAGATGTCTCCTAGATGTACGTGAGTTATCAGGGTATATATATGTGTGTGTGTGTGTGTGTTTGCGATGTGATATATCTATCATCTCTGAAAATATCTTGGCAATTCACTTGTTTAATACAGAAAAATATTGATTTATTTCAGCAATTAGTCTTTCTCTCAAGAATGGGCTGCGGAGGTGCTTTCTTTTAACATCACAAAACAGTTACCCTATTGTAAAACCACATAATAATATAATTTTATAATAAAGTTGTAGGTGTATAATGTATAGTGAAAGCTGTAAACACACACAAACATGATATTCTTGATGTTTCTCTCTTCGTGTGTTTAGATGCCTGTGATCTCACACTGGATCCAAACACAGCACACACTAAGCTCGAACTGTCTGATGAGAACAGGAAGACCACACATGTGTTTGAGTGTCAGCAGTATCCTGATCACCTGGAGAGATTTGATGGTGTTCCTCAGGTTCTGTGTGTTGAGAGTGTGACTGGACGCTGTTACTGGGAGGCTGAATGGAGCGGAGATAATGTTGATATATCAGTGTCATACAAAGGAATCAACAGGAAAGGGGTGAGAGAAGACTGTATGTTTGGATGGAATGACAAATCCTGGAGTCTGGACTGCTCTGATAACAGATTCTCTGTCTGGCACAATAATAACAGCACTGATATACCTGCTGTCCGTTCGTCCTCTAATAGAGCAGGAGTGTATGTGGATGTGACAGCTGGCACTCTGTCCTTCTACAGCGTCTCTGACACACACACACTCACACACTTACACACATTCAACACCACATTCACTGAACCCGTTTGTGCTGGATTTACAGTTTATTATGATTCCTCAGTGTCTCTGTGTGATATTAAATCCTGAAAATCCTCTTTCTGATGTTCACACGAATGCACACAAAATCATTAAATCTCACATGATGAGGGGCCAAACACAGAAGGTGCGTGTCTTCTATTGTATCTGTTAGGATTCATCTTCTGGTCGAGTCTCAACCTTTTTAGTGCCACCGAAGTTTTAGTCTTAATAACTTTTTAAATTCTTTTTTCCTTTGAATCCTTTTTTAACCAAAATTGGCTCAGCCCATCTTTAAACCATGCTGGCAAAAGTCGATTAGTCAAACTCAAATATTGCACGAACAAATTCAACAAAAAGGAGAATGCGTCTCCGAAACGGTTCAGTTTATTGGACTATTTATTTTTCAGCTATTTTGACTAAAATCCACCAAAAATGGCTTTGGTTACTCATTTCTGTAGTTGGTTTGATGCTTGCTTCCGTGGTGCTTGGCCCCTTAATTTATGTTTGTATTTATTTTTAATTAGCTTTTTATTGTCATTAAGAAATTACACATCTAGATCAGAGAAATTTTTAATAAACAGTAATAAGTTTGCTTTAATATTTATATTGTAAACTGATCAAATGTAATAAAGGTACATTTGAGACTCATTTAATGAACTTGTTTAAAAAGCTTTGATGACAGAATGGACCCTTTTGCACATCGATGGTTTTATATAAATAAAAAATTAATGTTGGTGTAGATTTGGTGTACTTTCAAATCCGAGACCCAAAGGCTGGCAGCACTTGGGGCCTCATTTATAAACTGTTGTACAGAAACCATGAACCTAGATTTGATCTCACGATCATTTCTCAAAGATGTGTGCCTGTGATACATAAAATGAACGAATGTGCACACATGCAAATCTTTGCGTCACAAAGTTTTACATTACATTTGTTCCAGTAACCTGAGCTTCAGTGTGTTGATCTTCATGGATTTCTCTCTCACATATGCAAACAAAGACCCTTGTATTTATAATTATATTGAGTCAGACGTGACCATTCATTAATTACAGACAGAAATAGTTCATGTCAGTTCATGAAAATTAAAAGTGCCGAAACTCTTTAAATACTGGAGAAACAGAGACAGGGGGCCTCAACCATCCTAAATTTGATTGTACGATTATTTTTCAGATATTTGTACATAGAATGAGCTTAAGAATGAAAATTCTTTCAGAAGTGATGTCTGTGAATCACAAATGATCTTGATCACAAATAAATGCTCATAAAAGACTCCTAATTAATGCAAGGACAGCTTATATTATCAGAAACCTGGAATACTCCGACAATACAAAGTGGGTGCATCTGAAGCTAAGAACGTTTCTCGTTTTTATAAATATACTCTACGATCAAATCTGTGCGTATGCATGCTTTATAAATGAGGCCGAAGAAGTACAGAGATGATGATGTCATCAGTGCAGCAGCTGCAGTGTCATCATGGTAACAGCCAATAGGAGCAGACAGACAGGTGACCTGACTCTGGATCCAGCAGCTGCAGAGAGACACACAGATGTTAAGATGAATCAGCAGACGAAAGGATCAGGATTGGTCTGACTGCGGTCTCTAAGAAGTGTGTGTCTGTGGTACCTGTGGTGCCGGTTTGTGCTGACGGTGTTTTAGTGCTGCTGCTGGTGGTGCTGCTGATGGTAGTGTCTGTGGAGTTCCTGCCGCCTGTCAGACCGAGCTGAAGCGTGTCCAGATCCGACTGCAGCTGAAGCCTGATCCACTCCTGAATCTGTGCTGCACTTTCATACGTCTTCAGATCGGCCACATTCACACCCAGCAGACTCTTCACCTCAGGCACGTTCAGCACCTGCACACACACAAACACACACAGGACTTATAAACCGTTCTCTCATGTGTAACTGAGCAGCCCTATTTATTTCCATTACTTCTCATCTCTTCATCATCAGACAGGAGCGACTGAGAGGAGACTCACATTTATCACGCTCTGCTTCAGAGTCATGAATGTGGGCACGTCCATATTCACACTGGAGTTGACAAGAGTACGAATGAATGCCAAATCAGCACCTCCTGAAAGCACACACACACATATAGACGATCAGCCTGACAACAGCAGTGTGACTCGCATGCGTGTATGTGTGTCTGTTAGTCCACACAGATCTAGAGTCTGGGTAGGTTTAGGGATAGAGGATAGAAAATATCATTCACCTGATAGAAAATCAATGGAAGTCTACGCAATGTCCCTGCTAAGATAGCAATATCTTTGTGTGTGTGTACGTGTCTGAGAGTGTGTGTTGTTACCGAGGTAGCTCTGCAGGAGCTGGTATGTTGTGATGCTGACGGAGTTTGTACTGCGTGTGTTTGCGTTGAATGCATTCTGAGCAATAGTGAACAGGATCGACGCCTTCTCTGAGCTGCAGCTGGTCAAAGAGAGAGCAGAAGCTCGCCTGCAAACACACACACACTTAGTTTTTACTTCTTAAAAAAGAAGACACAGACTTAAACTTATCTAAATGGAGACATTGCACTACTGTTTCCATATAGAACTATTTTTATAACATTATAAGCTGACCCTGAAAGAAAACCTCCTGCTTTTACTGCACATATACAGCAAATATGCCTCGGTGTCCCCAACATTAGGTTTTAAGGAATTCTGTTCAGTTTAGCTCAATTTTGTGTTCAAAGGCAGTCCCCAAAAATTGGATATATTGAAGTGTGTGTGTGTGTGTGTACTCACAGCACACTGGCAGCTGTGATGTTACTCAGCACACTGGTGTTCAGCGCACACAGGTTCGTTCCTCCCAGAGCGTTCAGCTCATTAGTGCCGAGAGTGTTTCCTTTCACACTCAGATACTTACTGACCATCAGCTGGACCTGAGAGAGAAACACACATCAATACAACGAGGAACTGGACACACTCCATGATGCTTGGGCTCTACTGAAGGCCAAATCGACTCATACGCAGTGTGTGTGACGTGAATAACATTATTAGAACAGTGCTCACACACTCCCTCTCACACACACACACACACACACACACACACAGTACCATCTGTGCGTCCCAGTCTCCATTGCGCTGGTTCATCAGAGCCGAGAGCGTATCGATCTTGGTGATGTTCCACTTTGTGACATCATCGGGTGTGGCTGCGCGGGAGGCAGAGTTTAAAACTTGTAGAACCTCATCAGGCAGTCCACCTGGATACGCCTGGGGACACACATATCTATGTCAAAGCTGTGATTTGATAGCAGGTACAGGTGTGTTTCAGCTGTGTGTTCTACCTGGTTGAGTTTGTCCAGGACAGTCCTCTGGTAGCTCCTCTCGTAAACTCTGTCGGTCACTGCCTCCAGGTTGTCCTTCAGAGTCTGGACGCTCAAACAGGCGTTAAACTGCTGCACGTCGTATGCAAACGGAAACATGTCGCTGTACACTTGAGTCTGCAGGATTTGTCCCACAGTGCATGCTGTTTCTACAGATTCAAATATATCACACACACTCGTTTAATGAAAAAAAAAAAACGAAACATGTCAAGGTTTACACAAACATCACATAGAAAACAGCTGTGTAGAATTTTTATATGTATTTTTAGTCAGTTAAATGTAGCCTTGCTAAGCAGAAGAGACTCTTAGAAACATTAAAACATCTCAGCAACATTAGTGTGATAGCAGTTCTGTGGAGTCTCAACCCTTTCCCGTCATCCTCCTACTTGTCTACTCGATCCTATTCCACCTTCTTGAAGTCATTTCTTGTGCAGATGTACCTACACTTATTCACATTGTTTCAGGGACGTGCACAGACATTTTGAGGGGCAGGGGCTCAAGTGAAATAAAGGGCACTTCTCATAATTCCGTATTTTTTTTCTTTTTTTAAACAAAAAAAGTATATATATTAACGCAACACTGACTTCCCTAAAAAAAAAAAAAAAAAAACATTTTTAAATTTAATTTTATCTTACACAAA
>JAUMHQ010000044.1:19968960-19979074 GCA_032361165.1 Enteromius paludinosus | reverse complement strand
AAAGGTTTGAGTCCGAGTCAAGTCCGAGTAAAAATGCATCCGAGTCTGTGACAAGTCCGAGTCTTTTAAAAACTGTATTTGAGTCCGGACTCGAGTCCGAGTGCGAGTCCGAGTACCCCAACTCTAAGATACAGTATAGCAAAATAGGGATGTTCTAACATGTCCAGTTTATAAATTGAGTACAGCAATGATACCCAAATAAATACATTTCCAACAGTAAAACCAAACCATCACAACAGTTATCCTATTAAAACATTACAATCAGTTTTGTTTCAAGGTAAAAAACAAAAAATCATCATAACCTAATATGCCCCTTATTTTTTACAAGCATGCCCATGACTGGGTTGATTTATACACATAACCGCATGCATATAAAATCTCTTCCTCACCAACGGCACCTAAAGAAATTCCTCTCAACAAACAAACTTTAAGAATCTGAATTATTCTTACAAATGCATAATAAAGTTATGCAAAAGTTCCATTACTTATGCGATTCCATGACGGTACAAGTTTTTTGTAGTTTCCTAAAAATGTTTTGTTTTGTTTTTTGTTTCGTGATAGGCTATAAAATGCACAGTTTTTGAAAATACTTCTTTACTTACCATTGAAGGTGACTCAGATTGTTTCAATGCAATTACATGGAAGAAAATTGATGATAAATGCACTTTTCTTTGGAGAAAATATGAAATGGCATTGATATGAATACACATTTCCTGAAAGTGGAAGCAAAATGGGGGTCCATATGTCGGTCATGTGACCACTTTTTTGGATTTTCACTGATTAGAATTCTGCTATCCTGAGATAGCATTTATAATTTACGCAGTTGTCTCATTTTATATATAAAAAACAACAAGAACAACAAAAAACTTAAAATAAGATATGTTTGCAGGCAACACAATATTAATGTAATGGGTTTATATATATATATATACTCCTACTAACTCCTAAACAAATGCAATTTGTAGTAGATAAATTCTAAAAACAGTCAGAAAAAGTGGTTGAAACATCCCCATTATTCATACATTTTATTATACTGCACTTGACAGCTTACATCTCCCTACAACTTTTACGTGATCCAATGTTTTCAGAAAGTAATTTTGAAGATATGGGAACAGGCTGAATGTCAGTTCTTTATGCTGTCACAGATCAAAATGTGGATTAATTTAGATAAAGTCTTTATTTGTAAAGTTTTTGCAGCACTGAATTTACAAATGGAACAGGATTCCCCCTTCATTTTATTAAACATTAGTACTTCATAAACACAACACAGAGCATTTTTTAGAACATCTCTCATTTACTTAAAGATTAAATACATAGATTTCACATCTTCAGAATCTAACTAATACATTGGTAAACATATTTATTGTTCAATACATTTTCAAAAGAGCAAAGCAATCTCAGTTTTACATTTCAACATAATAGCTCTATAGGTATCTTTTACTTGCTGTTCCTGTGGCATAGAGAAATGTTCAGATTTGTTTTTAATAAACCGATCCTCATAATTACTCCAGCCCAGTGTACTTGTGCACAAACAATGTGCTTTTTGTAAATCAGAAACCAAAATACCATAACTCACACATACCATTTGGATCACCAGGCTCTATATGAGGCAAGAAAGACTAGTAAATGTTACAGCTAGATCATAACTTGGCTTGTTTTGCTTTGTGACTTGCTGATTCTTAATTTGACCAAAATGATCAAAAATGTCATTTTGCAGTCGCATGATTTTATGTGTGAAGGTGAAGGTGATTCCTAGTGCATCACAGCTGACAACAGAAGTGACGCTAGGGTCATCCAGAAAGCAGTGAGCACACCAGCCAGGACTGGAGATTTGCTAGCTGTAATAAACAAGAAGAAAAGAAATGCTTATTCCCCTTGAAGACCGCAAAGCATCTTAAAACATCATAAAATTACTTTGGAATTCATTCATTCATATTTTGCTGATTTTAAGACACAACAGGGTCTCTTCTTGCCCCCTTTATTTCATTCTCATGCTGCTTATATTTCTTTAGGTGTTGTAGTTGCTGAACCCATCAAAGATAATCTGTATGATTCATTACATGAAAACTTGGGGCAATAAATGTATACTGACCAGCAACTCCTGTCTGTACGTCTGTAACTAGGATAGTTTTTGTATCAATTGTCAGTCCGACTGTTCCATTTTTAACTCCATCAGCAAGGGCTTTAGCTAGTTGTGCTGCAGTAGGACTAGTAGCTTTGTCACATTCAATTTCAGCATCTACTATAATGGAGCCATTACTGAAAGGAATTAATGATCAAAAAAATAATGAATTAAAAACTGTACATGTAATCTAGACAAATAAAAAAGTCATTAACCAGAATAATATCTGTGATTTTGCCATTCTAATTGTGTATAAAATATATAATTTTGTATAATTTACCTGTACCGCCTGATCTTTGTTTGCTTGTAGCCCTTAACATTTTTGAAAACTCTCTCAACCTGCAATAAATGAATAGACAGTTTTAGGAGAGAGTTTCGTTTTAAAATCATGAACTAAACAAAAAATCAGATTATTTTTATTACCATTCCTCAAAGGACAAAATAATTACCTCAATTATGATCCTGGTTGACAGAGCTGTGGCTGCAACAGTGGACACGTTTGATAGGTCATTTGTGAAGATGTCCGACATTTTGAATGTTAAATTAAACAGTGTAATGGCTGCTGTGGTTGTTGCAGCTTGAGTCGTAACAGGACTGGTCGCTAAACATTTTTAGGTCAGAATGAAAAGAAAAGAAAAGAAAAGGAGATGTCATGTCAACACACAGGGGCATATCAAGTTTACAATCAATCTCAACCACAAAAAAATAATTTATGTCAGAATACACACTGACCAGGGTTTGTGAGATCAGTAACATTGATGGACGAGTTATCAACTTTAAGGCTGATATTTCCACTGTTAAGTGCCTCAATGAAGACTTGTAGCACATCTGTCACATTAGGAATACTGTTGTTGTTTGTGGCGTCAAACTCCAAGGTAGAATTTGTCACAATGGAACCCGCACTGTGGGGAACAACCGTGTTGAGAAACAATCAGTCATAGTTAACCAACAAACATTTGCGAATTACTAAGTGAATGTTTTACCTGAAACCTAGAATCCGCATGCGGAAGAAGTTGGCATATTTTCTTTTGTAAAAAGGAGTAAACTACAAAAGATAATAGCATGTTATTTAGACTACTTATTAAACCTGTCATTTGTGTTTTTCAGATCAAACTTTCCTGCAAAAAGTAAAATTTTAAAACAAACTTTTAGTTCAGGTAGACTGAAAAGTAAGGATTTAGCTAATTATATAGCACATAAAAACATATTGTTCCTGTTGTAATTATTTTTAATTTTACCAATATACAGAATGACCTGTATCTGCTGCTATTGTAATCAATAGCTATGCCTTACTGAAAAAAAAAATATTACCGCATTTGTGATGTTATTAGTCAGCTCTATGGTCTCAGGAGCAGAGAGATTGGTGTAGGTGGGTTTGAAGTCTTGAAGGATTCTGAACACCACTTGGATTGTAGCAAGTTTAGAAGGTGCTGTAGTTGGTGCTGTCGTGGTTTGAGTCGTTATTGCAGGTGCTTTTATTTTGGTAAAATTAAAATGGGACACAGATCAATAAAAATGTCGAGTGTGAATGAATGTTTATCTCAGAATACACACTGACCAGGGTTTGTGAGATCAGTAACACTGAGGGACGAGTTATCAACTTTAAGGCTGATATTTCCACTGTTAAGTGCCTCATTGAAGACTTGTTGCACGTCTGTCACATTAGGACTACTGTTGTTGTTTGTGGCGTCAAACTCCAAGGTAGAATTTATCACAATGGAACCCGCACTGTGGGGAACAACCGTGTTGAGAAACAGTCAGTCATAATTAACCAACAAACATTTGCGAATTACTAAGTGAATGTTTTACCTGAAACCTAGAATCCGCATGCGGAAGAAGTTGGCATATTTTCTTTTGTAAAATGGAGTAAACTACAAAAGATAATAGCATGTTATTTAGACTACATACAAACCTGTCATTTGTGTTTTTCAGATCAAACTTTCCTGCAAGAAGTATAATTTTAAAACAAACTTTTAGTTCAGGTAGACTGAAAAGTAAGGATTTCGCTAATTATATAGCGCATAAAAACATATTAGACCTGTTGTAATTATTATTAATACTACCAATATACAGAATGACCTGTATCTGCTGCTATTGTAATCAATAACTATGCCTTACTGAAGAAAAATATTACCGCATTTGTGATGTTATTAGTCAGCTCTATGGTCTCAGGAGCAGAGAGATTGGTGTAGGTGGTCTTGAAGTCTTGAAGGATTTTGAACACCACTTGGATTGTAGCAAGTTTAGAAGGTGCTGTAGTTGGTGCTGTCGTGGTTTGATTCGTTATTGCAGGTGCTTTTATTTTGGGTAAAATTAAAATGGGACACAGATCACTAAAAATGTCTCACAAGAAATGTGGCCTCAAGACCAGTAAAATATTATTATATCAAGATGACCTGTATACACATACTGACCAATTGTAGTGGTAGTGATATCAGTAATGCTGGTGCGATCGGTAAGGATTGTGAAGGTTGAAAAATTTCCTTTATTAAAGGATTCTGTCAGGATTGTTACATTGGGCTTGGTGTCATTGGCGTTAAAGAAGAGTTTTCCATCTACCACAATGGAGCCATTGCTGAGCGGGCACAAACAACAGTGAACAAATAGTTAGTTGACTTGAAAAGTAACTATAAAACAAGCCATTCAAGCACTAAACCAAAACATCTTTACATATATACATTAATTTATCTTAATATGACTTAGAAAGCATTTTTACCTGAATTTCACAATTTCAAATCCTTTCAAGTTTTTACCAGAGAAAATCTGCGTGACCTACAAAAGATTAACAAACAGGTCAAGACTTTTATCCAGCTCTGCAGCTATTGATACATTTAATAGTAAGATTTAACTTATTTTTATTATACTACTTAATCAAATCTTTAATTGTTCTCTAACACTTCAAACAATTGTAAACATTTTATTTTGCAATGTGGAAGTATAACAAAGTGCAAAAAATGGTAAAACTAAACCAGTGTATTTGTAATGATCAAGTTATTATTATTATATGATACAAAACACCAGTTTGCATCAGCAGATGATGCTGGATATTTTGAACATTCAAGTTACAAATAGAGAAGTGCTCTTATGTTTCTAATGTACATCTTTAGCTGAACCTACAGCTGAAAAAAAAACAAAAAAAAAAAAACTGTGTGAATTTAACCATCCCTCACTGGCTAAAAATATTACCTCAGGGATGATTCTGTTTTTCAGGCTTATCGTGGCATTATCGGTCATGTTATTGTAGGTGTCCATGAAAGTCTCATTAATGTGGAACACTATGTTGAAATCAAATGTGGAGTTGCTGGGGCTGTCAGCAGCATTTCCTGGCACAGGTAGGAGTCCTGTTTAAGGTAAAATTAGGAAAAGTTATAAAAAGAAAATGGTATCAATTAAATAAAGTAAAATCAATTATAATTATAATTATTATTGCTAAACTGCGAACTGCTAGATATGCATCAACAACCAAGCCTATTTGACTGAACTGCATTCTATTCTAAGAGTAAAAAAACAGTATCATTGTAGGCTAAACATTATTATACTGCATTGTTATAAAAATCACTTATTGGAAAAGTATGATTAGAAGGTTTGTCACTTTCCTTTTCACTAACCTGTGTCCTTGTTATTATTATATTATTTTTAATGACAGTTTCTGACCATAAACTCCTTTTGTTGAAAAATGATGAACAATAATTATCACTACTATTTAGAACAAGCATCACTACTATTTCTTACCAATTAGACACAGAACAGGCAGTATAATCCTCCACTCCATTCTTTTAGTAATACCCCTAAAAATTAAAATCAAGCACATAAGTATGTTGCACCAAGTTCAAAAAGCAAACACATTTTAGCGCATAACAAAAAAAATATACAAAACAAAATTAATATGAGCGGTGCGTTTGATGTCAACATTTCACAAGGTATCAAGCTGTACAAGCAACTAACAAATACTATCACATAATACATTCCACATGTATTCCAAGATTTACAAAAAAAGCACTCATTATTTAATAATCTTTGTTAAACTTTCATTTCACATTCATTTTTTTATATCAGGTTATGTTTACATTTTCTTCTACTTACTTTTTGATTCTTTTTTTGACTCCAAAAATGCAATCCAGGTTAATCCGTTTAGCAAGTTCCTGTTACCAGTTAAATGGTCACCCTTAACAGAGCCCAGCTGACAGGTGAGCTGACATTTAAAGTGAGACCGTTTTTTTTCATCTGAAGAACCAACCAATGAGATTTGAGCATTGCTCAAGTTTGTTGACAAGCTTGAGGAACCACAGTATCAAAATAATCTTTGTTTCCTGGTACATACGTGACAGTTCAAGAGGCAGGATAGTTTTTATCTAATTATGGCAAGCTGAAAAATCACGGCTTAAAAAAAAGGTTTAGCATTTTCTAACTAAAAGTACTAAAACTACATAATTCATGTGGAAATATGGACTTTATTTAATTTTTTGGAAAGTTACTTTTCCTTTCCTAAAATAAAATGCCAACTTGTTATACAATGTATTTGCATTAGATTATAGCTGAATATGAATCTAATTGAGTTATATGACTTGTAGATTTTAGACATTACTTAACAAGACATTTTGATATGACCTTGAAAATCTTGAAAAGACACAAGCCAGCAATCAAGCATGAGAATTAGCTAATTATTTTGCCTGATAAGGTAATTAAAATGTGAGATTTATAGGTTTGGTTTGGATACTGGGTAAGCACTGGCTGAAATTCAAGTACTCGATGAAGTGTGAGAAATGCCTAAGACATTCCTCTTGGACGACTCATTTTCAGAAGCAACTGAATAGTATATAACTGAATACTCAAGTATATACTGAATGCATACAGACATACATTTAAAAAATAAAGAAAACTTTCTGAGAATTTTCAGGCCAAAAGTTGTTTTTAGAAAAAAAAAAGTCTGAAAGGAGAGGTGTGCTATGTTACAAATCATGTTGTATTTCCAGTTCATAACCCAAAAAAAAAAAAAAAAAAAAAAAAAACATGAGGAAACTATGTAACTGGCTTTTCCAGCAAATGTAGTTCCTCATAACTCACAATGCTTGTTCCAAACAAAAGTAGAATTAAGATTTGTCAAGCATCTTCTACTGCAAAAATCAATAGTTGATTTAATGCATTATGATTTGTTCATTATGTTCATGTGGAATTCTGCACAGCTATTCTTCATACGATTGCTTCGTTGTTATTTTATGTTGTAAAATCTGTATTATTTTTTTTTTCCATTGTGACTTCTAGTAAACAGGGAAGAATGTTTTCCCCGTGCCAAAACTTTAACGTCACAAAATGGTCACAAGCTCCTTTTTTATTAATAGCAGTCAATTCGTAAATTCTCTGAGCAATCTGATATTTAAATTTTATAAGGCACAACTTTTACAGTTTCATAAATGCTCTCATTTCTCTTTCCAACAACACAGTCTCACTGCAACTCGTCACATTTTGACACTAGGTCAAGAACCTTTTGCGTCACTCTTTGAAGCTCAAGATACCCGTTTTTATTCACTTTTCGATGTGAAAAGTCCTGCGTTGCTTTCAGTTTTTTTGCTTAATGTAATGGTTTGCGTGCATATATACATTCATTATATAATTTTTTACTTTTATTGGAGCACCAAACCCCACCCCTACCCTAAACCTACCCACCTCTGAATAATATAAAACGCACACAGGCATTTATTGCACAAGCTATTCATAAACAAGCCATATAAATACATAACAAACAAGTCGTGTCACATTCCAAATCTTCTAAAGCCTTACAAAGTCTACAAAAAAGAGAATAAAACACTAATCACTAAAAATGATCCCACTCCGTTCACGTCTCATTCAGAAAACATACTCCCGTCCCGTAGAATTATACAATCAATCACAAGACACACAAGAACCAATGGTATTTCGCGACCAATGTTGAAATAAGGATTATTGTAGCGGCTTTTGACATCGCGCACAGACTGCAGCGTCGCACAGGAAGTATACGGAAGACAGAGAGGCGTCTATTCCTCTCCCAAATCAATTGTTTTGCCTCACGTCGAAAGTGACTATAAGGGGTACCTTGAGCTTCAAAAAGTAAAGAAAAAAGGGTCTTGACCAAGAGTCAAAATGTGACGAATTGGAGTGAGATTCTGTTGTCCAAAATGTTTTTTAAAATTATATCTTGGAAAAACCATGGTATAACTGTTAAGTCAGCTGTTGAAATCAAAAATGAATGGGCAAGATTAGATATTTTCAAGACTTTGACAGTGATACAAGTATGTAGTTGGTGCAAGTAAACCAAGGTTTCCACTATATCTAAGAGTGGTCCCTGTGTTTTTAACTTCTATCCAATTTCATCTGGTTCTCCCCAAGGGATATTTATTCTTTCTGCTTTCTGTATAAACAGCTTGGATTTACATCTGACTTCTAACAATCACTGAGCAGAAGGCCTTTATTCAAAAGGCCTTGGATTCAGTGGCAGAAAGGGGACAAGACTTTTTGCTAGCAATGAATGGACCTAAGACCATGTATATGGTAAATACATTTAGATTTACATTTAGTAATTTAGCAGAAGCTGTTATTCAAAGTGACTTACAAATGAGAAAAAGGTTTTTAGCAAGGTTTTATAATTATTATTATTATTATTATAAAATAAATAAAAAGAAAGCAGAATAGGAAAAAGAGCAAGCAGTTGGCGGAATGGTGCCATGCTCAAGAGTCTCACCTCAGTCATGGTACTGAAGGTGGAGACTGTGCTGGTTATTTTCTCACTATGCCCACAATCCCCTCCAGATCTGGGACTTGAACCCATGACCTTTAGGTTGCAAGATCAACTCCCTATCCATTAGGCCATGACTACCCTGTGCTTTATTCTAAAAAAAAAAAAGCAGTAAATGAATAGAGTGCAAGACTAAAAGCAAGTGTTTATTTTTAGATTTGAATTAGAATAGAAATTGTTGGGACAGATTTTTGAAGTTGGCTAAAGATTCAGTTCCTTTGACTGAGTTGGGCAGGTCATTCCACCAGGGGGGAACATTTAATTTAAAAGTGCGTAAAAAGTGATTCTGTGCCTCTTTGGGTTGGCACAATAAAGTGGTGTTCACTTGCAGAAAGAAAGCATATAGAGGGCACATATGTCTGAAGTAATGAATTTAGGTAAAAGGGTGCAGAGCCAGTGGTGTTTTTTTAGGCAAACATCAATGAATTTGATTTATTGGTAGCCAGTGCAAATTAATAAATAGAAGTGTAATGTGCATTCTATTTAAGCTCATAAAAAATCATCTTTCTGTATTGGATTCATTGTAAATTTTTGACAGAACTAAGCCAAGAGAGCATTCCAATAGTCCTGGACAGAACAAAAGCTTGAAAAGTTCCAAAAGAAAGGGCTTGATCTTCTTAATTTTGTATAAAGCAGATCTCCAGGACCGGGCAGTTTTAGCAATATGGTCTGAGAAGGTCAGCTGATCCTCAATTGCAACTTGTTTTTGAACTTATGGTTAATGTGCCTAACTGGTGGTAAAATTGTGATGAATGGGTTTGCTAAAACCACAAACAATTCTGTTTTGGCAAGGTTGAGTTGGTGATGGTCCTTTATCCAGCAAGAAATGTCTTTTAGACAAACTAAGATGCAAGCATCTATTGTTGGATAATCAGGATGAAATGAGAGGTAGAGTTGAGTGTCATCAGCTGTAATATGAAAAGCCCTGTTTCTGAATGACAAAGTCTAGTGATGCCATGTAGCCAGAGAAGAGAAGTGGTCTAAGAACTGAGCCCTGAGGCACCACAGTCGTTAGATTTTGCAACTTGGACACCTCACCTCTCCAAAATACCTTGAAGGACCAATCGGAGAGATAAGACTCAAAAATAAGACTGAAGTGTGGCTCCCGATATGCTCTTTGCTTATAGGGGTGATAGGAGGACTTGGTGTTTAAAGGGATAGTTCACCCAAAAATGAAAATTTGATGTTTATTTGCTTACCCCCAGGGCATCCAAGATGTAGGT
>JAUMHQ010000044.1:19930485-19954008 GCA_032361165.1 Enteromius paludinosus | reverse complement strand
CAAAAACAGACTGTTTCATTCTAGGGTCAAATTCTAGGGTTGTAAATGGACCTGTAAAACCATTTCTGGGCATTTTCCCCCTTACCTAAGCTACATACCTTCTGTGTTCATATCAGAGAACAAATTAAAATATTCTCTCAATGCATTCTATGGCACCTTTAATATTTTGTGTTTGACCACATTTGTTTTGTTTTCTTTGTATGTATGGATGGATTACTTTTGTTGTTACCAACATCTGGTGAAAATTTCATGTCAACAGCACATTTAGAAAAAAGGTGACGAGTTCAATACTTCATATATATATGTATATATATTTCCTTTTTAAAATGGAAAACGGTCAACATCAAAACAACACTGGATCCCAATGACTTTAATTGTATGGAGAAAAAAAAAACTTCTAAATATCTTATATCTTCTTTTAACGGAAAGTTAATTTTGATTAAACTGACCCTTCAGAGCTCTGTGTGGATGTAGCATCATGCGAATAATGGTTTTGGGTTCGAGATTTATCTGATCTTGTGATCTGGTTATGCTTTTCATCTCGATCTTTTCATATTGAATAAAATAAGTTTCAAGTTCGTCCAAACCTATGAATTTCTTTTCTGGAACACGAAAAAGAAAGACATTCGGAAGAAAGTGGATAACCAAACACTTGCTGGTATTGACTTCTGTATTTTGCGTAATATGAAAGTCAGTGGGGGCCAGCAACTGTTTGGTTCCCCACATTCTTTAAAATATTAAAGTTCAAAAGCAGAATGAAACTCGTACAGGTTGAGCACACATTTAATGTACATAAATAATGACTATTTTTTGTTAATTAGGTCACCTTAAGTTGCTTTTCAAAAACTCAGACCCCCAGTTTCACAGACAAGGCTTAAGCTAGTCCCAGACTAAATTGCATGTTTGAGCTGTCTCAGATGAAAATATCTTGCTCTGACACATCTTAAAACATGTCAGTGTCATTGTTCTGTGTTAAGATTTACACCTGTAATATTTTCTTACAAGGCGTTTTTGTAAAAGTTGCTTTAATGTCTTAATTAAACTTATGCCTAGTCCTGGCTTAAGCTGAGCCCCATTTGTGAAACCGGGCCAGAATGTGCTGCTTTGCACCTTTTTATATCCATTTCTTGCTAAACCAAAAAAACCTGCAGCTTTTGACAAACCAAACTGAGAGTTCTTCTTATTTGTCATCCCTACAGCGCAAATGTCTGTCTGGTTGGCCTAAATGCAAGGACTTAATGTCAGTTATTTAAATGGTTTTAAGGCTCAGGAAAAAGAGCTAAGTCTTGTTACACCTCGCATAACCACACTCCCCACGGTTTATCAGTCTTTCTACAGCCTCATCACTTTTCCCTTTTTTCCTGTCTTCCTCGTCTCTCTGCATGGGCTCTGTAACGGTTTGATACCTCCAGACAATCTGAGTTAAAATGATGCGTCATTATCACACCCCCAAAACCATATCACACTCCTAGGCCTATCTATGGTTTACATTTGCAATAAATGACTACTGCAGCCATTTCTAAAATGAGAACATAAAATCCTCACAGTGTTTTTATTACTCACTTCCACGGTGAACTAAATAAGTAGCCTAGGCCTACCACTTGAAATGCACGTCCAACAGAAAAGGATATATTTTCGATGAGGGCACCCTGATTTATTTAGCTGGTAGTTTTTCTTTGCAGTGCAGCAGCAGCAGCTAGGGTTAGTGTAAGTCTGGTTTGTAACAGCGCGAGGAGAGGCAGAGCGCGATGCGGAAACTGACGCGTCTGTGGTCGGCCGGTTTTGTGAGCGCGCGTTACCGAGGTTTCAGTTTTGCTGCGCTTTAAGGAGCGCGCACCTGTCCTCAGTGATTTATTACTGCTGGTGACGGAGAGAGACACGACGTCGTGGCACGGCCTAATCTGCGTGCAATAAAAACAGTCAAATAATAAAAGTGAGAAGAAGCGTTGCATTTAATGTTCATTTTATTATAAAAAAAAAAAAACCTCGGCTGGCTCTGGACGCATTTACTGGTGAGTACCTACAGTTTATTTTGAAAACAAGTTCGTATGGCAGCGAATTGACAAAAATCAGTTTACTGTCATAATTTTTTTTTTAAATAGTTTTAGGTTTTACCATGACTTTTTTTTACTTTGTACAGCTTAAACCATTTGTCCTCACAGCAAAACCTACATTTTAAACCTATATAAATGTAGGCTATGTCTATGAAACTGTATCCTGGAAAGAAGGGATTTTAAAAACATACTTTTAAATGACTTTCTGTGTCCCTACACACCTTTTAAAACATGTAATATCGCAGTCCTCATGCTTAAGATCCCCACTTGCTTGCTATCAATAAGTTAAAGTTCAAAATGATCATTTGAAGTACTCACAAATTTTTGTATTTGTGATACCAGAATCACAAAACTGTACAATACATATAATACACTTATATTGTGTGTGTGTATATATATATATAGTATATAGTAGCCTATATATTTTTTCAACACAAAGATAAACTAAAAATCCATTTGTAAACAGTTATTCATTGAAGAATAGGTAAATTTGTGTTTTTATTTAACTTTATTTTAAAAATTAAATCTAAAGTTTGACTATTTGTGAGTTAATATTATGAATTTCATATATTAATATTTCATCAGTATCATGATGAATGGATAATCAACATGACCAAGACCTTAAAGATTTACTAACAATTATGACTGTTTATGTTTCACTTAAATAGTTAATTGAGCATTTAACAGACTCTTATTTAATAGCAATACATATTTTACAAAGACCTTGTTATTTCTTATTATGCTGTTAAATATTTATTTTTGGTACATGAGATGCAGCCATTAAAGGGTTTATTTTTATTATATTTTATAAATAAGCTATATCAGAGTAATTCATTTAGATCATTACCACAATCTAAATAACTCTAAATAGATTTAGCATAGATCTATGTACTACATTGGCAGCAGAAAACAAGAGTAAACCATAGGTGTTATAGACATTTCTATATCTATATAGCTTATATCAACAGAAACTCAAAAAATATCAAATTAATTTAATAATCTGATTGTAAATAATGGGAATTAAGTGTGTCAGAAGGAATATGCTGTCATACGTTGCTCTGATTATCATTTGAGAATCGATTTGATAGATGCTTTTTTTGCCCTCACGAAGGCTGTTGCTTGCAAAATTCGGGGGCACTGATGCCTACTCAGAGCAAAGCCATGCAGAGAGAGAGTTATATATATAATTAGACTCTTAAGAGAATCTGTGCTTCCCCTGACAAAAATAAATAAAACTTTTTATTATTTATTTTTCATTGTAAGTGTAAATCGAAATTACTTACTAGTGCACAACATTAAATCTTAATTTAAATATATATATGCTAAGCTGAGATTTAATATGAATCATGTCCCTATATATGGTTATTTATTTCCGTTTTTCCATTTTTTCCAATCTTCTCTGTTACTAGCTCTCTGTTCATTATGCCTCGTTCATTTCTGGTGAAAAAGAGCAGGAAGGGAGGCTTTCGTTCCTCTCTTCCCATCGCTGACGTACCCTATATAGGCCTGGTGGGCTGGTCTGTCCCCATAACAGTGGCTACACTGCCAGAGTCAAGCCAAGACATACAACCATATTCTCCAATCATGCAACAAAACAGCACATGCAGTCTTGAAAATGACTGGAAAACAGGTACTTTAGTTAAAAAAAATAATAATTAAGACGTGGATTCCTTTTTTTTTTCTGCAAAAAAAAAAAAACAAAAAACAATATTCAGATCTTTTCACAGCTTTAAAACTCATTCTTCACTGGGTTTCTGCAGATCCAGCAGGTTTCCGGTATGGCCCTCCTCCGTCTCCTATGCACTGGTTACCAGTCAGCTCTAGAGACATAGCAGACATACAAGGGCTGAACAACAGTTCAATGGACTGTCCTCTGACAAATCTGGGTCAAAGGCATTGCAGCTTATGTGGCAAGGTATGCACTTTTGTGTCCGAAAAATTCTAAACACAATGTTATATTCTTATGCAACTGAGGCAAATGAAACACTGAAGCAAACGGTCTTCAAGCCTTTTTTAAAGATTTGTTAAAATACAAATTTACTGACTTGACCGACTCCTCCAGTTCACACATCTCTCTCACCGAGAAATAAAAGACAAAACGTTTTCCTAAAGTAACACTTTAATTATATTTCACTTTTAGTTTGACCTCAAGACTATGACAGGGCGAAAAGCTTTTCACTTCCTGAGCTGTTCTTTTAACAGCTGTTTTTTTTTTTGTCCGTTAGGTTTTCTCCTCTCTCGCTCGTCTAGAGTCTCACGTGTACAGGTTGCATGGCAGTCATCATGGACGGTCTCTGGTATTCCGGGACAGCAAAGACCCCATGATACCATGCAGGGTAAAAGTACGACCATTCATTTGCTTCTTTTTTTTCTCCGGATTTATGTCTCCCTCTGATGCCAAAAAGTGTAACTGCAGCCTTAATAATTGGTTGTGGTCACAGTGTATATTGAACTTTTTCAACTCGTTTGTATTATGGTCTAGATTATGCTTTTATCTTTGCCAATTACAATTCATATTTATTATGTAGTTTAGTAGGAGTGTTTACCTTTTTTGTAAGCAATAGTTCTGAAAATCTGTATGCACAAATTACAAATTTGCATAAAATTTAATATTATACATACAAACATATATACACACACACAAATGCATAAACTGTATAGTATTTTGCTTATAAACTTTTTTGGTAAACTAACATTTTTAAGTTGTCATTGCATTTGTTTATTTTGAATTTCAGGAACGAACATTTGAATGCAAGGAATGTGGGAAGGTATTCAAGCGCTCATCCACTCTGTCCACTCACCTCCTGATCCACTCGGACACGCGGCCATATCCCTGCCAATACTGTGGCAAGAGATTCCACCAGAAATCCGACATGAAGAAACACACCTTCATACACACTGGTAAGGCTCACAAATATGTGAACATTGCATAGGATGAAATCATTCAGGGGCCTGTTAGATAAAACTAGTTTACCAAATAAGCCAGGCTTATTTCGGTTAGTCTGACTTATTGCCAGTTAATTTGTATTAAAATAAGTCAGGCTATTTTAAGACTGAATTAGTTTTATGGAACAGGCCCCTAGTCTATATCTGAACCTTACAAAACAACATTAATGTGCTAGCATTATTCGAAGTATACTGCATTTCATTTACCATATTGAGTGCATGTGTTCTCCTTGCTCCTCATTTGACAAGGTTTATTTTGTGATTTGTTCAGGAGAGAAGCCGCATGTGTGTAAAGTGTGTGGTAAAGCTTTCAGTCAGAGCTCCAACTTGATCACACACAGCAGAAAACACTACAGACCCTTCAGCTGAACACATTCCTCTAGCAGGATCCAAACCAAGACCTTCGTGAATGTACATAAGTTAGCTTTAAACACAAAAAGTATTATAAATTATCGAGTGCATATTTTCTACTGTATGTTTTTCTACCAAGTTATTTTAACCACTCAGCAGTGCGTATACGTGTGAGATGTAAACAAAAGTGTCATAATAGCTGTACATCAGTAATAAATGAATGCAAAGAAATAGATTAAATGCAATGCTTACTCATATAGATGGATCCGGTGATACAGAAATGAGTCAAGCAGCTGTGCAGCTGATGGCCGCAGCTTCATTTGAATCACTGCAAAACAAGTCTGTTTATAGCGGTTCAAACAAGTTGAACTTGTATAAATCAACACTCAGATATCACAAAGCTTTCAGTTCTTTATTCTAAAGCCCATTGATTTGCATGTCATTTTAAAACTTCAGAACAAGAAAATGACTTTCAAAGCTTTATTGTTTGGGAATTGCTATTAAGACGGTACATCTGTCAAACAAAAAGAACAATGGCTTTATTTGTTGGGCTTTATCCAGATCTCCAGCCTTCTCTTAGGACTTCACATTAATGGGATCTGGAAAAAGTGCCTTGGGTGAATGAAATGCAACCAGTAAAAATTGTAAAACAAGAGGTCTAAAAACTGTGTAGTAGACGTATTAGGAGTCAGAGACTCATTGAGATTCATAACTGCTGTAATTGCATACTGTGGGAATGAAGTGCAATGGCCGGACACTCACCCCCAAAGCAGCCCTCAACACATGGACCATCCGAGGGCAGACAAACCTCAGTCGAACACATAAAATAAATCTGACGAGTCCAGAAACATCAAGTTACATGTCAAATTAAATTTGACGAGATGCCATCTATATTTCTAAGCACTGCTTTTTACCTCTTCGTCGGTCTGCAAATTGTCATATTCAGACAGGAACTGGAATGTAGTGATTGTGAATCGTCTGACATGATTGATCAGGGCCTCTGCAGGTGTAGCAGGAGGCTTGTGGGTTGGGGTCTGGTCAAGGAAATTTGGGCACCTAAAGTCAGAAAGATTTAAAGAAATTAAGATTTATGTTTGTGTTTTGAATATTGAAAACAGTCGAGCTGAGGACAGCATTATACTTTGAAAATATTCAACAACACAAGGATCAGCAAGGATGCATTAAATGAACTAAAAGGAACCGTATGCAAAATTTAAAAAAAGAAAACGCAGAAAAGTCTCATACCCGTCATAAATTAGGATCCAGGCAGATTTTGCAGAGCGTGGATATGCAACACAGTAATGCACCAGCAGCGTAGCAGTGGGATCTGGAGGATTTAGCAGAAGCACCTCTAGGTAAAGGGGTTTCCCCAGCAGCATGTGCAGGGGCTGGTGGTATTGTGGGAAATAATCCTTGTAGTGTTCATCTGAGTGAAAACAGAAAACAGTAGTTAAATGCACAAAAATCACTTTTTTTTTGTTGCAAAAGTCATCAAATGCATCTATTTTCTTGAACATGTTAACATTTTACATTTTCATTGTTCATTATTTTTTTTAAATAAATAATGTGACAAAGATTCGAAGAAAATATTTTAAACCTTTTGCAATTTTGAGTTGAACTCCGAACACCCCCTGGGCTTTGATAGAAGGTCCAAGGGAGGGGCTTTTCACCAGATAACCCACACTTACCACAGATCCGGGTAAATAGCGACACTCAACCAGTAGCCTGGGACAACAGGGAGCTTGGAGTGTCAGCATGGTGCTTGGCTCTTTGTGTATCAGTGTAACTGTATTTTCACAAGTACCTTATAGGTGACTCTCTAGTGATGGTGCCGTAATTCAGACTGAGGGGCTGCACTGTATTCAGGATCTCCACCATATAGATGACCATTTTACCTACCTCCTAGAGACAGTTCAGTTAGACCCGCACGCAAACCTGCTTTCAGATATACACCTATTGCAATGAATCTACTCACAAATCTGTGCACCCCACATTCATCCATAGGGATCTTGAAGAGGGCAATGTCAGCAGTTACTTTTTGGGGTGTGCAGGAGCCACCAGCAGTGACGAGGTTAGCAGGAGACAGGGGTGGATCAGCAGCGGATGAGTAAACCGAGAAAACAAAATGCCGGTCCATTGTGCATTCTGATTGGGAAAAACAAAATACAGTTTTCTTAATTTTCTTCTTTGATTCTGATTAATAAGTCTTTAAGGCAAACTTTATAAAAACAAATACAGTTAAGCAAATGCAGCCGTTTTATTAGTAATTAATAAAATTAGGATGTGCACCAAAGCAAAAACAAACTTCAGCCAACCAATCGGCAAAAATAGGTGGGGTTTAACGCGTATTAAACACCACCTCTTCTTGCCGATTGGTTGGGCTGAAGTTTGGTTTTGTTGAAAGTGTTTCTTTCGGTATTACAGCCTCTGTGTTGTCTTTCGAGAGCAGGTTTTTTCCCAATGTATTCAGAGGGAAGACAGCAAGACGATCAAGGGGTGATGCAAACGCTTTGAGATAAAAATGAAATCGAGCTAAAATCCTGCAACATTGCATGGAGCACCTTTAATTGCTTTGAGATTTATTATTATATACTACACACAATTTTGAATGAAGGTTTTTTATTTGGTTTGAATTTAATAATTTGTCCAGCTTACCGTCCATGGGATAATAACATGATTGGGTTTCTGTAGAATAACAGCAGCCTCTGTCATGGCACTCTGATGATGTTAACGTCTCTGATCCACAGGCCAACTGCTGATCTGGTGCAACATTGCACTCTGCACAACAAAAATGCAGTGTTTTTTTGTTTTGTTGTCGTCACAGAGTTTGAATCCACTCATCAGAAAGATTCATACTACACCTTGACTAACAAAATCCTGACACTCCAGCAATGACTCAACTGTACGCCCTTTTGGTATCTGATATTTTAATACAATTCTGTACAGCCCATCCTGGTTAGCAGAAACAAATATTCATGAAATTATAGTAGCCATACAACTTGCATAATGCATGACATCACAGACCTTCTGAGTCATGTGACAGGAAGAGTAAGGCAGGAGGATATTGAGTGTACCATCTTCGCCCCTTTTTACAGAGTACCCACAATGACTTGGGGCCTCCAAAACCGGAACAGCTTCTGTTTTTATCCCATCGGAAGGGGCTATAAAAGAACATTCAAATTCAAGTTATTATTATTTTTTTTTTACATATAGTATAAGCCTGAACATAAAACGCACCTTGTACAAAGAGGCCAGATGTTGGTCCAGGTGGCAGTTTTATGCTCATATGTTGGCTAGAACACAGTAGCTGAAATTCAGGGGTTAGGGGAGCGGGTTTGGTTGCAAGGTGGGGAATGATTTGATGCAAAGGTTTGAATGTGACAGGAGGAACTGCAGGTTGTGCGGCATTGTGTGCCTTGTGGTGACACTGAAGCTGTAGGGTTCGGTATCGCAGTTGAGAGAGATCCCAGAACCTGACTGTTACAGACATCACTGTGGAGGACTGAAGAGGTAAACAGAGTGAGAAAGAGTCATGATACCAGTTAAAACACAGGACCAAATGCAAAGAGTAATCAAAAGTCACGAAACAAAATGTAATTTAAAATGTTTAAAAAGTTCATTTAAGATCATTTAAATATTAAACTGACAGGCCATATTTTAATTTAATCTCAAATTTATTCCACATTTAATTTTGTAATGTGTTGCAAGGTAGTGAAAAGGTCTCATTACTAATGCCAGTTACTTATTACAACTATTTAAATTTTACATACATTATAAACGTATCAGCTGCTTATAGTGAAAAAATATATATCACATACATTTACTAAATTTGCTTGATAAGAATCACTTTCATATGACATTTAAAAGCTAAACACTTAAATGGTAAGTTCAAAAAAAAAAAAAAAAAAAAAATATATATAAATAAATATATATATATATATAAAATAATAATAAATAATTCTGTCAATTACTCATCCTGATCTCAGAGTGCCGTATAAAACAACGCCACTGTAACTTGGGGAGGAGAATTAATCCTGAATTAATAAATTGCGTTATTGTTTCTTTGAAACAACAAAAAGAATTCTCGTAGTTTCATCGAATTACAGTTGAACCCTTGATGTCACACAGACTATTTTGCCAATGCCATTGCTACGTTTCTGGGGTTGGGGAACATTGCGGTTGCATTGTTGTATACGGAGGGTCACAGATCTCTCTGACTTTATCCAAAAATATATGAATGTGTGTACCAAAGATGAACAAAGGTCTTACGGGTTTGAAGCAAAATGAAGGAGAGTAATTAATGACAGAATTTTTTATTTTGCGGAGAACTAATTTCAATTCCAATTTTGAATTAATATTTATTCCATTTTATTTAATAACCAACTTATTCAATAACATGCTGGAATATGGCTCACCATTTTTTGTGTGTGGCAGGAAGGCAGTGGTGAAGAGAGCAGAACAACTCCACCTCTGGAATGGAGTGTGTAATTACAGGCTGCTGGGACAGACGAAATGGAGGTCCAGGTATTTGTCTTCGCATCTTCATAAAATCACCAGAGAGATACAAAAAACAAAAATTGGATATGTATAATGTGTTTAAAGAAACTATATTACAGTTATTTAAAAAACCATAAAAATCCAGAAACATGATTGGGAAGCACTGATTGCTCACCTTTGACTTTAATGGAGTCTGCTCTTGCTAAGGGCAAAGTTACCAATATCTTATGTCTCATGCATTTCAGAGATGGTGAAATCTTGGGGGTTTGAGCAGGAGGAGAGGGAGAAAAGACAGGGAGCAGGGTCGGTTGTGTAACAGGAATGGTCAGAGGATAGTATGTAGGTTGAGAAAACGATGTCAATGGCATTGGCTGGATGGTTGGTTGCGAAGCATTGGTCATGGCTGGTGAATATTGTGTCTCTTCATGTATCTGTTTTTTTTGTTCTACAGATTGAGAGAGATGTGGTATAGAAAAATCAAAAGGAGGTGCCAGATGATGAAAGGGATACATGGGATAAATGTGAGCAGGTGGTTTCCATGGTGCTCCAGGTTGTTGATAAGGAATGTGAGGGATCACAGCAGGTTTGGGTGCTGCAGGTTGCCGAGTGACTTCAGGGACTGCTTCCAAAGCAGGAGCATGTGGGATAAAAGGATGAGAATGAGGGTAAGGAAGAAATGGAGACAGGGGGGGAGAAAATGGACAAGACAGGGTGAACTGCTTTCCATCCAAGATGACGACAATGGTGTTTTCTTCATCCTGCAGAAGGAAACAAGTGAAACCTCTCAAAGCAAGCACTGAATATTTCAAAATTGACCTCTTATGATACTAAGGACACTAAGGCCTTGTTTACTCTGTAGATTGAATGTGATCAATGAAAAAAACGCATGCGTTTGGAGATTAAGATCGATTTCGCATTCATTTGTGGTAATAAATCAAATATAAATCATAGGTTTCCCAGTGCAACATGTAAATGGGCAGATTGGATTTTCTGAGGCATTGTGTTCTGTATGTCTTTAAAACGGAGGTGAATGGCATTATGTTCTCAGTAGAAGCATGTGTGGAGGTGGAAGTGTTGCCAAGTCAGTGGTTTTCCTGAAGAACTGGGCTTCTTTAATACTGTTGCCGCTGGTGGTTTTTCATATCACCCTGTTAAAAAATGCGTAGGGCACCCTTCTCACAAATAAGACTGGGTTAATTTTTAAGTAGAAATTGGTTTGGTTTTATTCCAAAATCTGCACTGTAAACAAGGCCTAAATGCTCCTTTAGACATTTTGTATATGTTTAAATATGAAAACAAATTTAAGGCGACAACCAAGATGTGTGTCAGCTATAATTAACCATAATATTGTTCCACTATACAGTATTTTATATTCAGTATAAGCATATTTATCTAGCCTATATAAATTATAATTTCAAAATGATATCAAGGACAAATAGTAGAAGCACTCACCCTCATGAGACTTTTTTTTAATTTTTTTTTTTTAAATCTTTTTTAAATATTTCTGGAACTGTATAAGATGACACAGCTTTAGGATAATGTTTACAGCTACAGAAAGTGCATATAAATTCTCAAAATCCTTGAAATAAATGTTTTTTAATAATGAACTAGTATTTCAAACAAAATGGCTTCATTAGTTTAAGTAACAAAACAAACAACTATAATAATATTAATAATAATAATAAACTATAGGACTAATGCACTAAAATCAACAAGTACAGCTGAAAAACATGGTAATTTACCCAAAGTTTAGAAGACTAATTACCTTCATTTTAAGTGTCTGTTTCTTACCTTAACAGTCACACATCTTGATCTGAAAACAGTATGAAGTAGTACAACATCAGACGGTGAATGTATGCGATATACACACGTCTCAGAAAGGAGAGGCAGTATTTTACCATCCACTGTGGAGAACAAATAAATTGCATTTAGGACTTATTTTGAATCTCTGAAGAAAACAGTGAATAAAGTTTATTGTCAGGCTAAATTAATTCTTACATCATGTTTTAAATAAGGTTAAAATGGCTCATTTAATTTAACCTACCTTTAACCTTGTGTTTCTCTGCAGCTTCCCGGGCACCGTCTATTGCAATGACCATGCCAAATTGAGAGCACAAGACAGAAGGGGATGGTTGTGAAACCACAGGTGTCACAGGACAGGATATCTTTATGGGACTGCCCCACCACAGCAATGAAAGCACATAACTGTCATCCTGAAAAGTGGAAATACTGATTAAAATGTTGAATCAGTTAATTATTTTAATTGATTAAACAGCAAGGAAACCGTTCAATCAAAAAAAATCAGGAATTGATTGGAATTTATCAGGTATAAACTAACATACTTTTTTTGCTCCCATTCAATATTAAATAGAAACTATAGCACAAGACAAAATATCCGTTACCTCTTGTGTAATGTAGCACCCATCATATGGGGCCATGAGGACAAAATCTTCCCACGTGACCCTGACAGAATAACCACAATATGCAGGAACCTGGAATAAAGGCAGTGGGGCTGCATCCACTGCGAAACACACAAACAACAATTAATTGTCTGCAGGACCATCAAAGGGGGGAAAAAAACAAACAAATTATCCTCTCACCTCTTTCCACAAAAATGTGCGTGTATTCTTTTCCTGTAGCTGTTAAGGTCATTACTGCTTCTGAACAGTGTACCACGGGTAATGCCAGCCACAAAGATATGGCTTGGGAGCCAGACCCACTCTGAGGACCATACATTTTCCCGGAGAAAGCTGGTGCCCCAAATGCTATTCATTAATACAACTATATACTACTTTAAAAACACTATTTATATTTCTTCATGTACAATAAGGGGAACTCACCTGAGGCTTCGCTTTGAAATTCATCTTTAATTCCAAAAGCTCTTTTGTGAAAATTTGTAAGAGCATTATTTTTAGTTGTAGAAAATATATTTGCACTATCGTTGGACCGAAATTCATTCATGTATTTAATCGACGGCAGAAGTGGTGTTTTATTCTTATTTCGATTGGAAAAATCCGCAAGTTTAGCAGTCGCGCGTCGAAAGCGCTTTACATCCGAATTCGTGGCTTTGAACTCAAGCGCACCGCTTTGGTATTGCCGTGAAAATCCAGTTTTTTGTCTAAGATTGTACACTCTACTGAAACTACTTTCTCCAGAATAAACAATGCCTTCCAACTCAGGCGTAGCTCTATAAGAACGACAGTTGATATTAAGTGCTATTTCTGATAACATGAAAACTGAAATAAATGTTATTAGTTCGAAAGACATCGCCAGTCTCCCGTTTTACCTCACGCGCGCACCGATTCCGCACGATACAACAGCGAGTGTAATCACCAGATTAATCTAGACCACCTGTATATGGGTCAATGACGTGACGCTCATTTTTGTCTGGATCGGTTACGTTGTCAAAAGTACATTGAAATGCAATTTAAAGAACAAATGATATTACGAATGTGTCGCGAGGTATCAAGTTATTGCGACGCTTCCTGACGCATCCGGTGTGGACAACAGCGCGTGACCTGTGCTGGTAAAATAAGTCACAATGAGCAGATTTTTTAAAATGTTATTTTTTTTCCACATTCTTCATTGAAAGACTTTTAAAATGGCATGTTTTTTTGAAAACGCTTCTGAGTTACAGCCGTTTGAAGTCCACGAAAAAGTTATAAGAACGTTGCATTAATTCCTCCTCTTCCTCTCTTATTACTTATTAATCACTTTATTAATAATCTCATATAGTCACATTTTTGTTTTATATGTTATTTAAAAAAGCATGTGCATATATATTAACTAGTGTAACGCAAGGATCTAATAGCCTACTGTTACTCTCTGGGACCTGTGCCATGATGGTAGGTTCAGAGACCTACAGAATTAGTTTTGAGTTCACAAAACCACCTCAATCCGGTTTTGTTGGTACCATAATGCTGATCATCAATTTACTTTATCAACTCAGGCTTTGATTATGACGTCACTGGAGAACAGCCAATCACGAACCTTGGTTAAAGGTGATTAAAGAGATCACAGAATATGATGAATTTAACCCTATAAAGCCTGACACATTAAAAAATCAGCAGAAAATTATATATTTTTTGAAAATAGATGTTTATTAAGCCTTTAAACAAAATTAGAAAACTTTTTTGCCAACTCATTTTGTTTAACTCTTTCTTCTTGATGATCTTCCTGACCACTGCTGTCAGAACTTCCATCATTATGCACGGCCTGAGGAATCCATTCCTCATCCTCCTCCTCCTCTTCCTCTAACTGCTCTAGATCACTTGAATTGCCATCCATTATTATGTCGATGACATTTTCAAGATACTTTCTTTTTCTCTCTTCTTTCTCTAACCTTTTTGACATCTAAAAATACACATAACAAATCGATGAATCCAGCATACTGATTATAATTTTAGAGGAATTACGGTATTACTGTAAAATAACCTAAATGTATTGTAAGATGACATTGTGGTAGATATTGTAGATATACACCTGCAGTTTCAAATGTAAAATGCGCATTTCTAACACAAAATATATTATAATATGGCATGTCAGTCATTAATTACATTAATGTAATCATCCCAATAGTGCGTGTGTTTGCATTGTGATAGTCAAATGTGACATGACTGTTTTCCAGACATAAAGCACCATTAATACCTGGAGAATCAAATTTTATACACAAATTCTAACATGATTTAATTGTAATTTAACGATTAAATTCTTAAGTAATTACGAACTGTTTCAATTCAACTTGATATTAGCCTTTATTTTCCTGCCGAAAGCGTCTGGCGTGATCCAATCACCGCCGCCACTTTGAAAAGCTAGAAAATCACCCTTCTACTGTCTGCAGTTCAGTAAAAGTCCACAAGATGGCAGAATACATGTATCAACATATATTCAACAGGTTTTCGAAGAAAGAATTACTCTCACTGATTCAATGCATGTCTTAGAAACTCGTGTATCAAATATGATACGTGCGGTTTTAAAGGGTTAAATACATTTACAATTAAAATAAAGTTGTTCATGAAGGAAGACAAATAAAAGAGATTATCAGTGCAGTCACAAGTGAAAGTTAGTGCATATAGCTGGAAATATACAGTGCAATAGATCCTACAGCTTATTTAACATTCATATAAAATAAATGATTTGTAATGACTGTTAAGATCAATTTTGTGTAAGGGATTAATAGTAATATTAATCATATATTGCAATAAATCATGAAATAACAAAATTTTAGGCTAGACAATTAAATTTTTTGTACTAGAGGCCTTTAATTTGGACCATAAATTTTGAACCGGGGAAGTGAATTTTTGTGTTCGACTTGTCACTTTGTTCACATAATTATATTTCAGTTCACGATCTCTAACTCAAAACTAACCTGGCCTAGAGCAGATTAGCCTGGGAGTGGAATTTACTATGACAATGAATGCAGCTAAAAGCCAAGCCACTTTCATTGTATCTAAAACCCAGGATTGGTGTAAACTAAGATTCAGATGGCAAGCCTGCTAATCCGGATTTATGATACAGGACACAGATATTTTCCTTTAATGGTTACCTAAACGTTGCATCAACTTTAAACTGGCTCCACTTTTTTTTTAACAATGTACTTAAATACTGCAATTCTATGTGTGTAGTAGGTGTAGGATCACATGGTGCTGGAAGAGCCTTCATGTGCTTGATACGGTTATCAGCGGCACAAGCAGAAAAATAAAAATAATAAATCTCTCTCAGAAGAAGTACAAATAAAGAATTTTAGATATTTCCAGTATTGGCTTAGTGAAGTCATTATGAAAACCTGAAACTAAACCAAAAGTGGACATCACTTTGTAATAGCTCGAAATTAACCCACATAAATTCCACCCATTTTGCCAGAACAGGTCACAAATGGTATTTCAGAATTTTTTTTCCCCCCTTTTTAAACAAAAGTTTGACAAACAGTCAGAAAGCACAACATATTTACAAGATATTTATTGTATTAACAGAACACTGCTTTCTCACCATTAAACCATATTTTCTAGTCAAACACTGTACGTAGTATACAAACACCAACCACATTTTAATTGTGAGTCTCAGAAGCCGGAGGCCTGTTAAGATACAGCCCAGTGTGTTTTTTTTGCAGATTGCCCTTATTCCTGTGAGACAGACCTGAAGTGTGGGGGAGCAAACATCCTTTGGTATGCTTGGCCGTCTGAAGAATTGGTGGTGCGAAGCGCGTCATGCGAAGGCTTGACTTCTTGCTACACCTGGCCTTACAGGATGGACATGGGGATTCTGCATGTTCCCGACCGAAGGACCCTGACTGGGAGGAAGCTGTGCCTCACCTTTGTCCTGTGAAGGATGGTGCATGGGTATTATAGGACGATTACCTTTATTTGGGCCCTGTGGAAAGAGCACTGAAGATTTGGACCGTGGCTGGAAAAATCCCTTAGGACTAGATCTTGTATTTTCTGCGAAAACATCAGCCGAAGGTTTCTCTGGTCTAAAGGAATATGGAAATGTGGAAAGCTGACTGGGCATGTATTGTGAAGGACTTGAGATTCCGTTGACTGGGGCACTAAAAACAGACCTCTGATATGGGTCTAGAGACGGTCCTCCACCAGTCTGATACTGGGGATACTCCGGCTGGCTTAAAGCAGGCATAAAAGGTCTTGACTCTTGGGTCAACCCTTTAACAAGAAAGGGACTGCTGGACCAAGGTTGTTGGACTGACCCATGATGATGAGGACTACGCTTCTGATATTGGGGTTGAAGGGGTCTTGAATCTGGAAAAGTAGGATATGGCCTGGTTTCGGTTTGCGGATTTATGGGCATAAGCTGAGAAGTAGGTAATAATGGTGTATTGGAACCTTGAGGGCCATAACCACTTGGGTAAAGCTGCTGCTGGTACGGAGAAGTCTGGAAATACTGAGCTGGCTGGAAAAGTGGGGTACCAGAATCATAAGGGCTAGAAGCTACACCACCAGGGAGTAGTAGTTGTTGCTGCTGCAAGTACCCTTTCATGGGAGGCACAGGAGGATCAACAGGTGTAAGGGGAGCAACGTCAGGCTTCCGATAACCAGGTTTTTGATATTGCAATGGCTGATTTGGATCAGGAGGCTGAAACATATGTGGGTGAATCGGCGGTTGTTGATCGTCATAGGAGCACAGGAAATAACCAGGTGGAATCAACTGTGCCAAGTTTGCAAGTGCAGGATTTACTTGAAGTGGATTGGGTTTAGGGAGGTTCTGAGGTGACCCATCAGGCCTGTATAGCGAAGCACTAGAGAAAGTCCCTCGTAACACTTGATATTCCGGAGCAGCAGGAGAAGGCTTTGTTTGAGGGGGTGTTGGAGCAGGACTTTCAAACTTATTAGGATACCGCAGGTACTGAAATTCAGATTTAGGGGCCTTAGTGACTGGAACAGCGGTTTCCTCTTGCACCGGCTCATAAGAGACTGGAGGCTGTGGATTTTGAACACTGGAGCTAAACTCAGAGCTTGAGTCCATAGTATCAGGGGTCAGAGCAGAAGTTGGTTCAGGGCTCAGAGGCACAGGTTTACTTGGCAGATGGTTTCGGTGAGCGTACCGGTTTGGCATAGGAAGTGAAAATGGGAAGTTCACGGCTAGATTAAAGGAGCCAGGCAAAGACGGTAATTTAGGCATCATAGCATTTCTGCGAAATTGAGAGGGTGTTCTAGCTGCATTTCTTGCCGTTGGCTCTACAGGAAATGCTTGCTCCTTTTTCACAACCTGACTGGCCATTGCTTTTGGTGGAAATCCAGTTGGTGGATTCTGGTACAAGTCGGGTTCCCATTGTGGCGGTGGTTGGTTTGTCACAGAAAGCCCAGAGTCTGTGACTGGAAGCAATGTTTGCTCATATGGACAGGACAGCGTGATCATCTCGTCTTTTAATCTCAAATTCACATTGTAATTGCCTTCCTGAAATAACATTTAAAATCTCATGTCAGAAATGTATAATACCAATTAAGACACACACACACCACAACTTACCCCTACAGTGACTCCGCAGCTTGTATATGGAACAGAGAATGTGAGAACTCCTTGGTTGGACGGCTCTCTGTGCCAGCATTGAGTCGCCACATAAAGCAGAGGTGCCCATTCTTCATTTACTGGGAAAACAAGTGGCATTAATATATCAGCAAGATCAGGCCCCTCAGAAACTTCCCCCACCATTACTCAATACTTACATGCAACGGACAGTTTATCTGCTGTCCCATCAACAACAGTCAACTCCATTGCTTTGTTCTTACAGGTCATGGAGGGAGGGGTCACACTTATTGGACAGGTCAGGTCAAGATCTGTCCCATACCAGCTCAGAGACAGTACACGTTTGGATGACTAGGGGAGAAAAAGGGTTTTTTAAAAGGTCATCTTGCTGGGGGCCATATGTTAGAATTACAAAAAAAATCAGTTATTGGACAGTTGCTACAGCCACAGATGTCCAATGGACATTCACGTTTTGGATGATCGTAAAACTAGGAGTAGACAAGCCAAGTAACAGAAACAGCAACAACTCACACTGAGACTTAAGTAAAAAACAGACACTTGCCTCTTGTTTCACATAACAGGAATCATAGTTGAATAAAAGGCGAACATCAGTGTTTGTGGTCTTGATGGAAACACCACAAAATGCTGACAACTGGTTCAACTGAAGTTTGTCTCCTTGTACTATCATTAGAAGAAAAAGACAGCGCTATAGTTTAAACGGGAAAAATGACATGAACTCGATTAAGTTGACAACAACAACTCAACTTCCCGCTGACATGACAAAATAAGCTACTGGTTGATGCGACGTTAAGGAGATCATGCTCACACTTACGTCCATAAACGCGGATATAAAATGAATCGGCTTGCTGTAGAACAACGGTTAAAACTCGGTCCCCGCATTCATATTGTGGTTCAGTTGCCCGTGTCTGTTCTGTAGCCTTAAACTTTCCCATAGATCTCACACTTCTTCGCTGCTTTGAGTTTCGCCAAACTGACTTGAAGAGATCGCCATTTGAAATCTCGTCGGGAGACTGAACGTATTTCCTGGTAAATTCGCTACACAAAACACCGTGAAAAGACAGTAATAAAACAAAGAGTACTGGAAGGTGACCGCACTTATTCATGTTGAATAGGTGGTTAATAGCTTCTCATCGTTTTTATGTTTCGTTTGCCTTATATTATGCTTGCGCGAGCCAATGGCAACAAAACGTTTTAGGCTACATAAAACACAAAATCACAACTACAGAATCACATCAGCAGCTAACGAAGACAAACGCATCAAAACAAAGCGCGTGGAGTTCCTTATCAAATGGCATGAGCCACAGCTGAAATTAATTGTCAATCATTGTCAAAAAACGAACCACACTCAATTAATCACTATATCGGTAGTTTGAGGTGCAACATGCACCGTACAATTTTTGGAAGTTGAATGGGGTTTCAGCAGTTTGCATTTTGAAACGTTTAAAATAAAACAGCTCAATAAACATCTAAATTGATAAAAAATTATGTTTTAATGAATAAAATAAAAAAATTCTTGTGATGCAACGTTTTCAGCATCATTTCTCCAGTATAAAGTGTCAGAAATAATATATATTTAAAAATGTCAGAAATAAAAAGTATATATATATAATTATTATTTTATTTTGTTTTATATTTATTTATTTTTTGGAAACTTGTACTCCAGATTCTTTTTTTAAGAATAAAAAGTTAAAAAGAACAGAATTGATTGAAAATATAAATCTTTTCATATATATATATATAAATGATCACTTCTTATCAATTTTAAACACCTTTGCTGAATAAATGAAAAATTAATTTGTTTCAAAAAAGAAATAATAAAAATTGGCTGACACCAAACTTTTGAATGGTGTATAGCCTATTGTTAAAATATTCATAGCCTATTTTTAATAAAATTTTAAATAGGTTTAACAAAATAAAAAATTAGGCAGTACAACCATTTTCAGCACTGATAATAAATCAGCACATTAGAATAATTTATGTGACATTGAAGACTGGAGTAGGCCTAATGATGCTGAAAATGCAGCCTTATACAACACAGTATTTTTTAGCAAATAAACACAGCCTTGATGAGAATAAAAAACTTCTTACTGAAAAATCTTACTGATCCCAAACTTTTGACCGAGCCGTTCAACTGAATCCGCAGTAGGTGTCGCTCCAAACCTACTTTAGATGACTCATCATCAACCTCTGCAAAGTACCTGCGCATGGGTTTCTGCCTCTGCGCTACTTTATGGTGATTGGACAGATGGGTTTTGACTGGCTTTGGGGTCGCCCTATTGTTGGGTAGGCATGTGCTGCGTTTGGCCCGTTCAGCCACCTTTATGCAGCAGCTCCGAGTGCGACACCGGCCGAGTGTGGAGTCTGCGGTGCGTCTCTAGAAGAGCTGAGTTAAGGATGCTGCGGCAAGCGGATAGATCGCTGTACAGCGCAGCAAAGCTTTAGGATGACGACGTCGCTATCTCTCGCACAGAATTACTGAGCACTCGGCACAAGTCATTTACAGTGCGTTTAAGGAGGCATCTAAACACTGGACAGCCCGGCGTTTAAAAAATAAAATGTTTTGGTGGCTGTTTTTTGACATTAAGAGAAATCAACGAACGTGTGTCTCTTACTACACCTAGTGTATGAATTTCCAGCGAGCGACAATACTGTTCTAGGATTGCACTGGATGTTGGGATACGTAAGGACTTAAAAGTAAGTCCTTGGGATGGGTGGGGTCCTCTATGCAGCAAAGAGTGCGGGAGGGGGGCGAGACGACGGACGAGGTGCGGGGAAGTGCAAATATCCTCGGATGGTGGGGCATCAGATAGGCTACGAAAATCGAGAAATAAATTGAGAGCTTAAAATACCCAAGGTAACATTTTATTATCTGTGCCATCGCTATAGAATTCTCGCGCCAGTGAGGTTGTAAAGTTTTTTTTATGTTTGATACAATTAAGCGTCTTAGAATCGTCATAGAAGAACGGAAATATATTTTGAACTGTTATAGAACGTTTAGAATTAACTGAAAACTGGAAGAAAATGCTTCCGAACGCATGACGTGTCGGATTGTAATTCGCTGGAGCTTTCGCATTAGATTCCTTTGTGTATTTCTCTAATGTATGTAATGTAAGAGTTTCCAATAAATAATACTGTGTTTATGCATTTTTTATCGCACCAGGCGTTATTTTTAAACATCCGATGAATATAAATTATGAAGGCAGAAATGCAGAAGGTCTGTTAATATAGTTTTTTAATATTGAAATGGGATTTGAATTATTTTTTTTTATCTTAAAACGTTGTTTGTATGGACAGCATGCATCAGCATTTTAAATGACATGTCAGTTAACCTACTGTATCTGTGACTTAAAGAAACAGAAGACTCTTTTCTCGTGTCACTGTAGTTTAACAGCTTAGTAGAAACAAAGCTCATATCCAAAAAGTAAAGCGACACTAAAGTAATAAAACAATGTGTACTGCATAACATGTGTGCAGCTTCAATGTGGTGATGGCATAGGCCATGACTGCTTTGTTATTAGCATACTGGGAAGTGCAAACACGCATGACTTAAGTATTTCTAGCACACAATTAAAAGCACTGTGTGAATGAAAACCATAGATTCATTTTGAATAACACAAAGAGGACATTAAAGCCCAATTTTTCCTTAATGCTTTGCATGGGACATTTTTAATTTAAAAACATGGCTATTCTCAATAAGTAATCATTGGATGGCTCCTGAATTGCACAGTATATTTGGATGTATAGTATTTCTGAAACACAAGATGTTATGTCTTATAATATTTCTCTTACAGCAGGCGATCGTTCCACCCTGTTTTCCCCTCATCCTCTGAATATGTTCAAGGCCCTGGCAGGAATCTGTTTGCTTCATCTTACTACAATTTTCTTCCTTTTTTGGGCAACTATAGATGATGTAAGTTCATGTTGTTCTAATAAAATCCATACGTCTTCATCATACATTCAGACACATGCGTACACATTCAGACACAAATGTGCATGAAAAATGTATGTGTTGTAATCTGAAGGCAGTTGTATTGTTGTTGTTTTCCCCCAGGCATGGTGGTTCACAGAGAACCTTTATACAGACTTGTGGGGCAGATGGGTGATGGAGAACAATGATAATGTCTGGGTGTACATGGATATACCAACCTCATACCGGAAGGGTAAGATTAACCATGTTAAAAGTATGCATTATTAAACATTTGTCTATTTTCACCAGTCAACCCCATGCACTATTTTGGGTTCTTAAAGAACTTTTCTTTCAAGGGCAACTTTTAGAACATTTTAATAATCTAAATAACCATTCATACAATAACAACATTGCATGGATGTTAAAGTTTCTTCATGCCAGTAAAACTGTGTACAGACTGGGACGTTCATGTGATGTCCCTTTAATTAATCAATCTAGACTATCTGCAAGCGGTCCAGGCCTTTACAGTCCTGTCCTGCCTGTTTGCTGTCTTCTCTCTGTGCATCTTCATATTCCAACTCTTTACTCTGGGTAAAGGAAAGCGGTTCACTGTTTCTGGAGTTGTGCAGCTCATCTCCTGTAAGTCCCGTTTCTGGACATTTGAGGTTAAATTGTCTTAAAAGTCCTACAGACATTGATTTTGTTGAACATTTATGCACTTCTCTTGGGATCTCTAGGTTTCTGCATCATGGTGGCTCTGTCAGTCTATACCGATCACTTTCACAGAGATGAGAAGAATGGCTGGTATGGCTGGTCCTACATCATGGCCTGGTTTGGGTGGCTGCTGACCCTCTTCACTGGAATTATGTACATCATCCTGCGCAAACGAGTGGAATAAACTTTAGACCTCGCTCTCAGTGCTAATGTACAGCCTTAATTATTTCTCTTCAAAGTCTAAGTACCGAACTGATACGAGTAACGAGTTGTCTCAAATGTTACAGGCATTGTTTGGAATGACTTGCGCAACAAATCACAGCATCAGCAGTTCACTGAGAGAGTTTTAAATCTGTCAGTGAGAAAGTGTTGATTCAGCATTTGAGGAAAATTGGCCAGAGAAGTTTCTTTAACAAGAAGAGAAATGTTTTTTGCATTTTTGTTTAGAGTAATACTATAGTAGAGATTGATGGGACTTCTTTCCTAGTTTCACGAAGCACTGAGGGCAGTCAGAGGGTCTAAGCACACTTTATTGCAGACGTTTGTGTGTAAAGATGGTAAGGATGCAGTATATACAAGAATGAAATGTAAAAAATGTATTTATAATATGTATAAAGAGAAAGATAAGTTGTACATATAAAGTACATACAGAAAAATATATGTTATCAAAGAGTAGTTTTCAACATCACTTGCACTTTAAGAATTAGGCTTGTCTGAAACATGGATTTTATTTCAGTTGATTTTGTGTTGTTGATGGCAATAGCACAGGATAGTCTCTAGGTCAAAATAAGGGTCAACTCTTTGTGACTGTGATGCATATGGTGCTGTTCAAATTTGTGATCACTCACTTGATCATGTAGACATCTGAATAATACACAATCCTTTTGTAATTGCATTGTTTCAACATATTTATTTGACATTTCTGTGTGGACAAAGGCTTTCTTGATAATGAAATGGACCCTGTTGCTATGCCAGCCATTTTTAACCGTCTGAGGTCGGGTCTCCCGCCAGCGGGAGCACGCAGCTTTTTTTCAGATGTCAGAGAAAAAAACTGAA
>JAUMHQ010000044.1:19904664-19930385 GCA_032361165.1 Enteromius paludinosus | reverse complement strand
CAGTCGTGGTATTGAAGGCGGAGAGAGTGCTGGATATTCACTAACCCCACCCACAATCCCTGCCGGACCTGGGACTCAAAGGTCCGACTCTCTATCCATTAGGCCACGACTGTCCCTTATATATTGCAATATATTTGCAATATATTTAAAAAAAACATTTTCTCTTATATGGTATGCATCATTTAATCGTTTGCATTATATTCCCAGTAGGTTATTTTCCAATATATTCATGTATCGTAATCCCAAAGCGACTTAAGAATTATGTGTATGAATCAAATGGCAAATGGCAATTACGGGATCATATCAGATCAGCTAAAGATCACAAAGCTTAGCCTAAAGCACTAAGAACAAACACTGTAAACTAAACTACTTGACTAACAACAAACAACGACAAATGTCCTATTGAGGAAGGTTTACAAGACATATGTCTTCTGTTTAAACGCTGAAGCTATAGGATCCCTGTATTTGAAACAGTGCTTATGTTTTAGCCTAGTTTTACATAGAAGCAGAGGAATGAAAAAGAACGCAGGGTCTCACGACGCGTTTTAGATCATGATTAGAGCTTAATTTAACTTGACGTTGAATTTTAAGGAAGGTCCGATTTACCAAGTCAGCACATTTGAAAAAGTAGTGCAAGGCTCAAAATACCATAACCTACATCCAACGCATGTTTCCACTGAACAAAGTAAAAGGCATAGAGCAACTAATAATGCATTACCAGGATGGTAGGATTTCTGGCAATTGCCAGAAGACATTTGCAGTTAGTCTAGCCTTGAAAATGTTAGGAACCAGATAAGCCACACAGAAGAGTAAATTGTGGAGAAAAGGCTTTGTTTTTCTTTTGTTACTATTTGTGAAGCGGCTGGATCGGACAGTTGTCATAATGTGGTGTACAAAGGACTCGTCATCCTATGGCACAGAGCGTTTTAACACACCTAGAGGCAATGGTGGCGTGACCTTTTGAGTTTTTGTGAGGCAGGTCTTGGCTAGGAGGACCAGAAGCTCAGCCTTGTCATATTAAACTACGTCCTGTTAATGTATGCTTTTTGACTTTCTGACCCCACATTGAAGTACGCTAAAACAAACACGAATTCTCTTTATTCACATTATTAATTCATAATTAACTTTTGGAGCACTGACTTGATACGATTTATTTGCAGTGTTGAGTGTGTACAGGCTGTTCCAAACCCTCACAAAAGAAACACTCTTTTCTCTCTCGTAGGCCTACAGCTGTTTTCTTACATGCATACAAACTTTAAGCCTCGTCTATCTCGGCCCATTTCACACTCTCTTCTTCCTCGCAGGGTTCGTCCTCTCTCAGAGTCCCTAAATGATCTTTTCAGAGAAGTCTCCCACTTACAGAGGCGCATCACAGATCTTAACAATCGCCTAGCAACCCTGGAACCTTTCCTCCGTCATCATGGTTACCGTGAGGAGGGAGAGGAAGGAGGGGACGGCAAGGAACCGGCTCCTCAGAGTATGGGACCGAATCAAGCAAAGTATCCACGGCGCTACGTGGTTCGAGTGGTCCGTCCTGCGAACAGGGTGTTGAAAACCAAAAGAGTCAAAGTGATCAAAAGTGAAAATGGAAGGGTTAAAGTGAGCGAGAGGGAGAGGTAGAGGGATAGACGAAAGATTTGCAAATATTACAATCGGATGCATTCATGTTATTCAGGAAATATCCTTTATATTGGGGATAAAATATGATTCACGTATTAAAAATGCTGGTGTAATATACAAGTGTGCATTCATTTTCTTTTGTGTGTATTCCTTCACGTTTGGGTCTCAAAGGTGCGATTAAAGTTCTCTGGCAGAAAAGCAAATGCTGGGAATGTTGATTGTGGAAAACTTTCCCAGCAGGATAATACCAAACGAAAAAAAAAAAAAAAAAACCTTGAGAGTAAAAACAGACACTCCATCTCTTTCCAAACAAAGGATAAAGCCATAAGCACTGATTGTTTTCTGTGGAGAATCTTAATTAAGGTATTGGTATCCAGAGACGTGTGGCAGGAATAAAATCATGTGAATAAATGAAAATATTTTAAAATATAATTCTGTCAATGTGTGTGTTTTATCATGACTATTAATTTTTTATAATACTACTTCTTTGTTGAATATCTCTGCTGGAGCATATTAAGATGACATACATGTAATTACAAATAAAATCCTTAGTTCGGGGTTAACAAAACCAGTCACTTAATTGTATTAATTATGTTCAGTTATGTTATGCAGTTTGGGTTTGCTTGGCACAGTGCTTAATGTGAAATAAATACACAGAAAAATTTACAATCTCCATTTTATGACTAAAGACCACTAAAACTTGATTAGTATGACCCATTTTTTTTAGTAAATTATTAATCTGAACAAGTTTGACTATTTTTATCATGTTTTTTTTTTTTTACTTCTCTGGTAGCCTTTTTTTATTTATGTAGGCAGTGTTTCATTTGTGTGTCTGTATGTATGTAGAAGCAAGCATGTGGTTATGTTCTGCATTATTAAATTATTGTCCTATTACACTCCATGCACACCAACCCTCACACGCTTTTCATAAATGATTTCAGCGGGGTGGCATAATTTCTCTCAGGCTTCCAAATCTTATATTAAAATATGTTCCTCATCTCTGTGCAGGCCTATATGTGAGCATAAAGGCTGCATATAAAATGACTAAATGTCACTCACATACGCACTTTCACACTCACTAATAGAGAACAGCAGAATGCTGCTCACTAATGGGCGAGTCACTAATGACATTAATTCCCTCAAATAACACTGAACACTAATTACGAACATCTGCATTGAGTAACACAATTACCTATCATGTGCTAGAACAGACTATGGACGTTTTTGTTCTCTTATGTAACAGTCAAAATCATAGTGGTGTAAATTTAACCGCTGAAAATACAAACCATAGCAGTACTAGCGAGCGAGCGAGGTGACTCTGGAGCGTTATGTAACTCCGGCCGCATGGCGGCAGTGTTGCGTCGGTTAGTTCACCGGTCCGCGCGTTCTTTTGACAGGAGTGAGCGCTTCGAGGTCTGTGGGCCAGTGTTTTTTGGTCAACACAAGACTTAAAGACGACCACCAACATAACTTCATATTTAAAGTTTGCTAGTAAGGAAACGTGACGAAATACTGGTACGTATGAACAAGTAGGTCTGCCTCACGTAAACGAGCGTCCGTCATTCGTCATCATTTCTTCTTTAAATGAACGTGAAAGCTGCGACTCGCAATTTAATTACTTTCTATATATTTCCATTCACGACTCCCTCTAGCTGTCACTCCTTCCTTTTAACTTCCCTGCTTGCGTTTAGCTCTCTTTTTTTTTTTGTTCCTCCCTGACGCCATGGACACGTGTGGGTGTTGCGTATCATCTGTACTTGCTGTTTCTGTGTAATATGTTGTAGCACCAAACCAAGACACAGTGCACTACACAAATCTTTCTTTTTCTCTCTCTCTATCTTCCCTCCTCCGTCACTTTCTCTCTCTCTCTCTCTGTGTTTCTTTCTTTCTCTAAAGGTCCAGTTGCTAGGTAACAGTTAATTGTCAAGAAATAGTTACATGTGTTGCAATGTATTCTGTGATTGGCTGCTTTAAGGAAGCGTGAGAGAGAGAGAAAGGGGAATGAAAAAGAGAGTGGGGGAGTGAGACAGGAATAGAAAGAGTAGGTTTTTTTTGAAATATTGAATTGCAAATGGTTTTAAAATAAACAGCTATTAATTTAAAAATAAACGGCATGTACGACATCCTCATGATTAGAAACGGCACTTTCATACAGGAATCAATAATCGGAATATGTCTGACATGAATCAATAGATACAGAAATGAGAGATGAATTCAGTGACATCAGTACTTGCTTGCAGTTTGTTCATGATGCAGTGAACCAGACGTATCCAAGGCAACACCAGTGGCTAAGAAGCTCTCATTCACGTTCCATGTACAATATTTCACGAAGCAAACCTAAGCTTGTGTTAAATAGTCAGTGTGATTATCAAATAATACATAAGAAACACATTTCACAATTTCCATATTAGCAGTGTGAAAAGCAAGTGAGATTCACATAATGACAAAAAAAAGGAGTGTCACCATTTCCCCTCAGATTCCCACTGCTGGAGAAAAACACAGAAGGACTATGAGGCTTGAGATATCTCCCTTTTATTTTGTTTTTAGTCAACACTGTTTTGTACAAAGAGACAGAAGAATATATCTTAGCACTTATTTTCACACTGTGTCTGTATTCTCAATAGCTTTAAGTATTGTGAAATGTCTCATTAAATTATTGTAGTCTTAACACATGTAATCTCTCTCTATACAAAAACAGAAAAAAGAAACCATTTTTGTCATATTTACAGAATCTGTACAGTTCTGATCCATAAGTAACATTTAAAATAAGTGGTTAAAATACAAGAAGGACAGAATTGAAGACAACAGAGGTGTCGGTTTTGTCTTTAATTCTGGTTCTCGGCTGCTATTAGAATGGCACTGTGCTCCCGGTCCAGTGGTCTAATAACTTTTCCCCATGTGGCTATAAAAAATCTTCCAGACAAAAATGTATCTCAAATTTCATTAATTTAAATATTTGTCTCCATATATTAAAAGGGTATGGAAAGGGGACATAATTATTTACAGCAGACATAATAGATAACCATTGCACTGTGCTCTGTTTCCTTTTCACACGCACACACACACACACACACACACGTGCACAGACAGATGTGCACACACAGACACCTGTGCGCACACATGCCCACTCACATACAGAGGTAATCAAGCATATGATTTCAGATACATGTACAATCATATGTGACGTACCTTACTGGGGAGGGCATTAAAATGACATAAATAGTAAAATAGAGTCAAACTACTGTAGTCTTATCCTACCAGTCGTAAAAAGAAAGAGATTAGTTCAAATGAGAATGAATGAAAAGGGAAATAAAACACTGAAATAACACAGAACACTGGCTACTATCCCTCCGTCCTTGTCCGCCCGTTTTATCGGCCCACCTCCCTTGTAACTTCTGCTGCAAATGTCGTCTCACACTTAACCTGTGTTTATCAAATGTTATATTAGCGTGCTTTTACAAGGCCACATCTTTAAAGTGAGAATTAGAACTGGAAAGCTTTTCAGGAAGAGCAAAGGCATCTGTCCCTGACACTCACACCCAATCACACAATACTACTTCCACATAGTACTACTACTAAAAACTGTAGGCTCGACTCTGCGGTACAAACACAGAGATTGACAGGAAATGCAGTGGTCTAAGTCTGTTACCACACTTAAAGCAATGCCACACTGTTATGAGATATCTTTAAAGGATTTACTAAATAAAACTAAAATGAGAAAAACAGACCAAGCATAAAAAATATTAAGGGTATTTTAGAAATATGGTACCATGCAAAGAAAGGTATAGTGAGAAAAATCAAAATTAGCTTTACGTGGACACAAGAATGGTCTTCAAAAATTCTGCTTAACAAATGGCAGTAATTCCTGACGATATCTAGCAATATCACCCAAACTTGGGATTGCTGGTTAATTTCCTTAACGAGTTATTATTCCATACATATCCGTTTTTCGATGATCTTACCAATTCATTGGAAACACCACATCTATTGTACAACCCGAACCTGCATGATGCACAGTTTATCAACATATTGCACCCACAAAGAGCAGACATGATATCTAAATAGACATAAATGTATGAAACGCTAAAGATATGGCAATAAATAAGTAAAAGACATGCATGCTCATCTTAAACACACAAAAAAGAATGTGGCAGAAAGTTAAGATAAAAATTCACAAATCGATAGCTATACATCAATTATAAACTGAATATTATAAATATTGTGCTTAAAGTGGAGATCTGTTTGGCTAACAGTTCATTCACAAAGAAAATGTAGAAAGAAAATCTGCAATAAACGCAACAAATTTCAAGTAAAGGATTTTATCTAAGATGTGGGCCAAAAGTCTTTAAACTTCTTGTGGTTTCGAAAACGATGGGGGAAATTGTAATGAAATGTACTTGTACTGAACCTCACATGGCTCTAATTTATCCAATTAAACTGGTTTATTTATTTAGGTAATTAGGCAAATTAGCTAAATGATATGTTTATTTTTGCCTGTGCCCATCCAAAATTCCTGAGAAATACCTCTACTTCATATAAGTGGGTATTAAAACTGCAAATTAACATCAAATGGATAGGGGAAATAACTGGAGTCATCCCCGCCATTGTCATTTCGTACGTTGTTTAAAAAAGCACTCTGACTGGCATAAACTAAAATATCTACAAAATTTCACTTCTCCTGTACAGGTGCAGTAAAGGATTGTATTAGCCTGAAGGGAGACAGCAGGGAGGACATAGAAAAATTCTTAATGTTTGGTCATTCCTTGATTTTTAACTGATACATTTTGCAGCTAAGTTGGATTGTTAAACTTGAATGTAATTCCTAAAATATCATCTAACCAATATGGTAAAACATAGATCTGTAGAGTTACATCCTTTCTGTCTATTCACTGTACAGAGTGGAAAAAAAAAAGAAATGATATTTACATAACAAAATGCAAGTATTTGCTGAGAATCTTGCAAAACCCTACTAACTGTGTACCAGCATCTCCCTAAGGAAAGTATAGATAAGCATATCCAATACTAACTGCTTTCTAAGAAGAAACAAATCCATGACACAGTTGTTATTTTGCTGCTTGATCAAAGACTCCCTCAGAATTGGGGGATGGTGGAGAAAAAAGAATTAATTAATTAGTGGATTTTGTTTCTATATTGTAGATAACACCATACAAATGTAACGCCCTACATCTCGACTGTCAGGGAGGATACTGTGTACTGTACAATGTTGTGCAAACCGCAAATATCCTATGTTCCTATTATTAAAAGCTATTCGAATAATAATTAATCTGGTTTTCGAGTTTAATACTGTAAACACATTTAGCGTACTTTGTGTCTCCTCAACGCTGCATATTCCATGTCAGTGCTTATACCGTTAAAAGGAAGGTTTCAGAATAATATAAATCATCCAATGACAAGTCTGTGTGCAGTGACCAGAAAGTTACCATGGCAATATGACCTGTAAACCAGGTATTCTGTAAGTCTTGGTAAGGCACATAACGTGCTGTGTATTAAACCAATATTGTTCTAACAAACGGAACACTGTAAAAATAAGGTGATAATACATTTCCTTCACAATGATATCTCAAGTACAGCTGAAGTACTTTGCAAATCATGCCTTGTACACACATTTTACAGCACTCCATACTGGTAAAATAAACTTGAATAATCAATAATAAAGAACCTTATGGAATCCAAGTTTGTCTACAACTCAATTAACAATCAAATAAGCTCAGTTGACAAATCAAAAAAGCCTCCCGCAAAGTGGTTTGTTAACTAAGAACTGAAACTACAGTACAAATATATAACAGCATAAAACATCCAGAAACCAAGCCCAAATGGAACATCATAAACATTGTAATAATATATAATAATATTATTATCATCAGGAACATTATCAATACAATTATTGTAAGTTTTACCCTGTTGCTTAAAAAAGAGTAACTGATTTCCATCCACAATTGTACAAAGAATTGTACACGGTTGTCTCCATCTGGATTGGCCGCTATTTTGATGTTGGGAGCAGGGAAATAGTGGGATATACAAAATAAAAGAGAGGAATAAAGAGATTTTTTCCCCCTAATCTCAACTTTTTGACAGTGGGCAGGTCCCCTCTCTCTATTTACATACGTATGCTTGGCAGCTTGTGATCCGCATAACTTAAAGAAAGCATGAGTCAGTTCCTCACACACGGTTTCCTCTTCTTTTTGTGAGCATGAAAGAACTAATTACATGCCTTTTCTCTCAATCATCATTCCGCATGTCCGTTGGCTTCTTTTCTGCCTTTTTATCTGTTTCTGACTCCCCTCTTCAGACATCAGACTCTATACTGGAAAGCTTCTCATAAACATGTCCATTGCTCGAGCCATTAAACGGTCTCTGTCCTTGACCCATTCCTAACCCATCCCTTGCTGACAGCAGCTTGTTGTTGCTAGGTCCTCCACCATGGTGGTTGCCAAGAGGCCCGCCCAGACATAGCTCCTTTGGGAACCGAGGGGCCACATTGGACAGCACCCCAGAAGTTGCGGAGGCAGGCAAATAGGAAGTCACCCCCATGGAGCCCCGGAAGTCAGCCCGACTGTTGTTGAGGAGCTGTTGCTGCTGCTGCTGTTGTGGCGTCTGTTGCTGCTGCGGCTGTGCCTGCTGCTTTTTGATGTAGTATGATTTGGCGCCGTGTAATAGACACTGGTCATCGCCGAAGGTTGGGATGAATGGGTTCTGGTTCACCTTATCTGGGTAGAGAGATTTAGACAAGGAGTAAGTCCCGACCCCTCGGGTACCGCCCACACCTCCTCCCATCATGCCTCTATCCCTGTCCCTCATGTCTCTCTCACCCACGGAGCGACGGTGCAACCCACCTTCACCCCCACGGAATAAGCTAAATGATGAACCCCCTCCCTTCCCTCTGTCCCCAAAATATGATGTCTCCCGCTCCCCTCCCGCATACTGCTCAAACATCTGGGCGTAGGGGCTCGTGCCCTCCATGTAGCGGTCTTTGTCTTTTAGGCTCACGCTTCGGGGTGGTGGAAGCATTGATGCTCCGCCACTGCCTCCAAACCCACCCATCCTGCCTGCCCCCTCCTTCTGCAGCTCTACAAATGTATCATAAGAGTGCTGCCTGCGCAAAACCTTACCACCTGGGCCAAATTTCCGCCTCTGTACCTGGGTTTGGGCCCCTGTGCCTCCCCCTCCCTTTCCGCTCTCCAGAGGGTGCTTGGCCCCAGTTTGATCCAAGAGGAGGTGGTTGTCCTCACTGATGTCATACAAGTTGCCCGGTTTCTTGCACGAATCACACCGCTTGCAGGAGGCTGAACTAGGGCGGCTTGAGATTTGTCCACTCCCTCCACTGGTTCCCCCAACTCCCCCAGCAGCTGTATAGCCCCCAGCCCCGCCTCCCCCATGCATGCAAACTGGCTTGCTTCCTCCACTTCCAACCCCTCCACTGTGGCAATTGCGACATTCCCAATCCCCTCCAGCCAACCCTCCCACCCCTCCGATGCCCTTTTCCCAGCATGCATGGCCCTGTTGCCCAGGCGATCCTCCTCCCATTCCACCCTTACATTCTGTCTTCTTGGATTTACCTTTCAGGAAATCTTCCATGGGAACCAAACTAGTGCACGCTCCCCCAGCACCACCGCTACTAACTACTCCACCGCAACTGCCTCCACCCAGTCCCACTCCTCCACCCATTCCTGGAGCATCACTTAAATCCAAATGCTCCCATGGGGATGCCCCTTCCTTGGCTCGAAACTGGTCCACATAGAAGTCCCTCAAATTCTCTTTGTCTCTGAATAGATAGGAGGTGCTGTTACCACCTCTCAGGCTCTTGCGCTCCACGGGTGGGGTGGCTGAGCGGTGTGCTTGTGTTGCTGGATGATGGTGGGGATGATGGTGATGGATTGTGTGGTGGGGACGTCTCCTGAAGCCAAGCTCAATCTCATCCTGCTCACGGCGAGACTTGGCAGAAGCGGGTCTCTTTTTTAGACTGTCCCTGTACTGCTTGCGCCGTTTGCCATGCCCCTCGAGGTTCCCATAGGTCACGGTGTGAGTGGAAATATCGGACACGTCGGATCGAATGTTTCCGTCGTCCCCTCCTGATCCCACCCCACCTCCCCCGCAGTACCTGTCGTGTCCTGCAATAAACCCTGAACTGGATGCCCCACCCTTGAAGGAGAACTTTCCGTATAGATCTGGCAGGCCGGACTTGAAGCTTGACTGGGTTGGGTGGCCCGCAATCAGGTCAAACTTTTCCCTGTTCCGATGTGTCAGCGACTGCCTTGGCTGGGTGGTGAAGATGGGCGCTACCCCTCCCCCTAAGCTGTCACAATCGTACCCCCCCTCCAATGAACTGGCACTCCCTAAGCTACGAGGTCGGTTAGGCAGGGGACCCGACATACCGAGAGCCAGTTCGGATCCCGTGCCCCCATGGTGGTGTAGGTAATGATCCTGGTACAGGTTGCTATCCTTCAGGTGCAAATTCCCAAAAGTCCTCTCCACCTCGCTTACATAGTCGCTGAACATGTTGTCCTCTGGCAGGTACGGAGGAGGCTTGCAGTCTGTGTGGCCTACTAGACTGCGCCGGTGTTCACTGATGTCATAAACAGCTGACTCACGATGGCTGTAGTCCAATGCGCTGCGAGGTGAACCATTGACCCCAGGCACAGAGGTCATGTTTTTGGCAGTACGCAACAAACGGAGAATGTTGGAGTGGGTGTTGTTCATGTTCATGTTCATAGTGGCTGATGGTGAGTTAAGGGCTGATTTGTTCTCTTCAATCTGAACACCATGGATGCAACTGTAGATGCCCTGTTGGACAGAAAAAAAAAGGGAAAGAAAAAAAAACAAAGGAGAGGAGAAGGAACAAACAATGTGGGATTAGATTGTTGTTTAATGAATTTTAATTAGCAGCAAGCATTTTTACAAATCTAATGCAAAATAAATGTTAAGTGTCAGGACTAGTCAATTCTCCTAATTTCTATAGTATTGTGTTTTTGTAATTACTGTTCTGACAGTCTACTATATGCTAAAGTTTAATTTAGACATTAAAAAAAAAAAAATTAATTTCCTGTTTATCATATGTAAAAAAAAAAACCAAGTTTATTCATCATTACTTTTAACATTGTGTAAAAGAGCAGAGAAAGGAAAATGAGGGATTTTCCTTTCAGAGAGGAATGAAAGGAAAAGAAAAAAAGAACAAAATGTGTTCAAGAAAGAAAAACGGCAGGGGCGAAAGAGATTCTGATTAATGATGACATGGTGACAGGATTGCAGTAACTCTGTGGTTTTGACTGCCTATCAATGGCTTCAATCAATGTGATTAAAATTCAGCTGATACCACTGTGTCTATTCCTCTGTCTCTCCTTCATCACTGCCATGACAAATTAATTACACAATATTCTAATAAACCTCTCCAGCTCATTCACCAGTGATGCAGATTTACTGCATTTTAATCCATTTATCTGTGTAGTTTTGGCTGTATTTTATCAAACTCGTTTCTTGATGGCAAATGTGTTATTGTAAAACTGGCTTTAAGTCTAAATACGTCATTATCTTTTAAACTGCTGGGTGCTTCTATTTATACCCAGACCTGTAAATGATGTAATGCACTATAATGGAATGTGTTTTGTTTTAAAATTGTTTTAATATGCAAACCATGAAAACCATTTCATAATAAACAATACATGAAACATGGGGAACAAATAGATTCTCATAAAAACATTTCAAAGGGTAAAGGTCATTTTTCTACTGGCGATCCATCCCTCTAGTGAGGCAACATGTCAGAAATGTTTCCTGTCTCACTCTTAGTCACGCTTAGTATCTGTTCACTTGTGTGTATTTTTTCCCTTCTTCTCTTTATGTTCCTCTTATCTTCTCTACCTTCTGTCTTATTTAACTCAGGCCATCCTTCCCACTGTGACTCTTATTCTCATTCATCTCCTGACCCTTCAATCCGATTGGGTTAGAACAAATTCTTCATTCAGTGTTATCTCATTTTTTTTTTCTTTTTGCTTCTTTCTCTTGAGAGGTGCCTTTCTCTCCCATATTGTGTTGCTCCAACCCCACCCCATTCCTTTTAGACTCTTACCCCACCAAAGCAACACTGCTTTAGCTAGTGTTCAAACACATCTACATCTCAAAGAGAAATATATCTAGTAAGAAAATCATATCATTTCATATGTCTGTACTTGTATAGCTGAGAGAAATGGTCATACAGATTGCCCTTGTACAGACTAATATAGCAATTTTTTATCCGTTTAGCCTCGGCCATTTGTGAACTCGGGTAAACCCAGGTTTATGTTTGAGTCACTTGCCAGTTTGGTCACATAAACTGATATTTACTCTCTCCGTGTTCATCCCCACCATTATGTGGGTCATGGCACCGTTCAAAATCGCTTGAGGCATGATTTGATGTCCGAATGTCTGGAATGAGAGTCTGTTGCTTTGCCCTGTTAGCTCAAGATCAGAGGTCTGATTTCAAATGTTGCATATGTGCAAAGTGGGCATTGAAAACTATGTTCACCCTTTCCCATTAAAGGATTAATCAAAATGAAATCGAAATCCAGTTAGAAGCTTTGCATTTGCATTGCAAATTTGCATTATATCTCAACTTTTTTCTTGACATTTTGAGTTTAAATCACACAGTTCTGAGAAAAAAATGTATCAGAATTATGTGATACAAATTCACAATTCTGAGAAAAAAAGAATTGCGAGATAAAAAGTCGCATTTACTTTTTTTCAGTGGCAGAAAAAGCTTCCTTACTATTTGCTTGTGTATGATTTGTAATCTTTTCTAAAAATGTCACATGTAGTTCTACCATTTAGACCACTTAAACCCCACTCCCAGCAAGTTCAAATTTTGGCCTAACAATATAACAGAGATTACAATGAACAAAATTATTATTAATTCTCTTATCTGTACTCAATAGGCTGCTGGCTCCTTAATAGCAAAGTCAATTATTATCCTTTGGATCAAAAGTGAATGTGCCACTCACCCTGCTAATGGAGAAGGTGATGCCAGGCTTGCCCGAGCACACACCCATGAAGCAGAATCGCAGTTGCCAGTAGAAGAGGTGCTCTGCAATGAATGTGATAAGGGACAGGGCCATTGCAGCTCCCAGCATGTAGAACACACCTGCCATGTTGTCTACATCCAGCTGACTGCTCATCACCTCATTTTTCTCATTGTGGCAGATGCCAGTCAGCCACAGGGCCTCGAGTTCCTCCATCTCACCTACAAAGAAAAAGAAAAAGAAAAAGGTTGCACTTTCTAGCAGTTGAATGCGGGTTAGAAAGAGAGTCATTGTTTGTGCATCTTTTTCTTTCTGCCTCTCCAGCTGTGTGTTTTGCGTGTCTGTGGGCTTTGAGTGCTCTCGAGCTTTACTGTTAGCAGACGTGTCTGTTCATGTTTGTCTATCTGTGACGATTTCGATGCGTTTCAGCACTGCATTTATTTAGAGCCCCCACAAAACTGTGCACAGTAAACAAATTGCAGCCCCTGTGAAGTGTAACATTTTTCATAATGGATTAATCCAACTGACGCACACACACACTGATCTCTCTTCACATTAATGATTGCTTATGGGAGTCACTCGAGATTTGGTTCCCAGCTCTAATAAGGGCCCTGAGGGGCCTGACAGCCGGCGTAGAAAGGACAGGATCAAACTCTGAAATGCCATTCGATGTTCTGCAGGTCTGTCTTTAGGGACAAATGCAGATACACCCAAATATATTTTCTCACACTAAAAAAAAACTCACATGCAAAAGGATCCATCCATTCAGTGCCTGGGGTTCTGTGCCACACTGGGAATTGTAGTCCGGGATTTCAGCCTTCAAATCCGTCAAAAAACCCAACACCTATGTGTGGGTGAATGTGTGCACGGGTGTTCACATGCCGTGCCGGTGCATTCATGTGTACCTACATGTATATGTCACACAGTCGATGCCTTCCTAGTGTACTTTTGAGATAACACAAGCGCCCCCTTGACACCTGCAAAAAGGACTGTATTCCTGCTCCTGGATCATATGCTGGCTTATATAATAACATGTGATACACCCAACTGTACCTTTTTGATTCCATACTGCTGTCAGTGTGCCAAACTAAGGTGCACTGCCTGCTTGTCAATATGCATATTAACACTCACCTTGCCACTAATCTAATCTTACAGGTCCCACTTGCCTGACACAACCATGCATGCATGAGGAATCATGAAGTTCTCCGCTAGAATTTTCTATGACTGTGCCGTTATACAGTATCTATAAGATCTCTTTACAGAATGTGTCTAAAATTGTTAACACTGTTTATGAGTATGTGGGGTGCACAGGGCATGTTCTGCATGTGTCTTTGGATATGTTCCAAACAGCTTGTCATCTCAGATGCTGTTTGGGGGAAAGACGATGATTTCTAGAAATGGCCACTGGATCTGGATCACTAGGAAAGTGCTCGAACCAAATTGATCGAACACTTATCAATGCTGTACATCTATTGATGGTACAGTGCAACTATTATAGTTACTTAGTACACTAAATTTGTATGCTGTATTCTAGTTATAAATACAAATGTACTTTTACTAACTTTTCTAATACTAATATTTCGGGTTTCTTTGATGCATACAGTAGAACGCTTCAAATAAAAGCATTTTTAAAAAAAAAATAGAAATCTTTTGTAACATTATAAACCTTTAACGTGAGGTCTGATCAATTTAACACATCCCTGCTGAATAAAAGTATTAATAAAAAACGAAAGGCAACATTTATTTGTGCATTGCAAATTTCCACATTTTCCCCTCCATATTTAATGCAACTATACTGTATTTTATATAATAATCATAAGCACCCACTTTTATCCTTTTTGCAAACAGACTAATATGGAATGAAACCTTAAACACCTCTAGCTTTAGCTTTGCATCACCTGTGCAAACTATAGTGATTTATATTACTACAGAGCACATTATGAGATGAATCCTTGATCTGATGAGCAGGTTAATTCGATATTAGCTTTATTACGCTTTAACAGAATGTGAATTTCACACAAATGAAGCTTTGAAAAACAGGATGCCATATTTTCACACATCTAATACCATTTCGTGTGGCATACTTGTTGGCATTCTAACAGAGAGTGTAGGCACTTGTCATCTCTTGCCAGGTATTCTTCAAAACTGTTTGCCTTGAGGGCACATTGAGAATCATTTAAAGAAGAAGTGAATGAAGTAAATATTTCAAGCTGTGAATTCGCTACACATTCGCGCCACTTTTGTGAACAGCATTTCATCGCGAAAACCTGCCTTATTCACTAACCACCCGCAAACCATTTTAACCAGACACTGTCTATCATTTATGGCTTTGCATCGTGCAATCCGCTCAGTGGAATTTTTGGGCGTCTGTGGTGACCAATTGTTTCAGTGAATCAGATGCTAAAAGAATTGCAGACAATGCGGATTCAGGATTGTTTCATCAATCCTCCAATGAAATAATAATTAGAAAAAAACATAATAAATCTGTCTTTACCATCTCCAAAGAGCTGCAGAATGGCAAGATCCACTGCTCTCTTCCAGCCTGAGTCTTTCTGAATGGCAATGCCATACCCTGTAGTGGCGAAGATATAACCACTGCCGATGGTCACCAGTTTACAGCCTTCATCACGTCCAGCCATGTAGTTCAAGACTGCTGCATCATAGATGAAGGCATCCAATTTACTACAGAGGGAGAGGAATAATACGTTAGAAAGGTAAAATCTTTTCAAACATTAAACTTTGGCAAACTGGTGTTATTTTAGTATCATTGACATACAAATATTCAATATTGCTAGTTTTTTGTCACTGTAATTTTTTTTGTCTATGTAGTTTCTTAAGTTTTAGTTATATTAGTATTTAATTCATTTGAAAATAATGGCATTTTTATTAAAAAAAAAAAAAAGAAGCTGATTTCCTGAGCATTGTGTGTTGGATATGAGATGTAACTTCGGGTCACTGACATAGTGTGTAATGCTAACTCAAATAAAATTTTGCCATTTATTGTATTTAATTATTATGCATCTTTTATGAGCTTATCTTGCATGAAATGTGTAAAAGACCATTGAAAACCATCATGACAAGTCAAAAGCTATTTAAAAATGTTGAAAAATGTAATTAAATAAGAAATACATTTGTTACAGTATTTAATAATCTTTGTTAATATTATAAAAACACAACCGTTTATTGTCTGTTCATGTTAGCTTAGATACATTAAATAATATGAACAGACATAACGTTTGTTTTTAATAATGTATTAGTAAATATTGAAATCAACAGTAACTAAGATGCTTCAGAATAGTTTTTACATTGTAAGGCCATATTAACCAATTAACTAATGTAAACAAATGGAACCTTACTGTAGAATGTTGTAAAACCTTTTTTTTTAAACTATTAAGATATTTTAAATTCTATTGTAATGAATCCTTCTTTAAATGGTCCACTATTAGTACTGATAAAATAAAGGACAGCAGAAGTCAGTCTCATGTCAAATCAGTCTTTTACCAATCAGCATCTCCAAACAAAGTCCCTCCAGGATGCCTCATTTTGACGCTATTATCAATCCAGAGTTCATCCGCCCACTCACTCATCACACATTGTCCTACAAGCTTTTCGTCTCCCTGTCTTCCCACCCTTTATATTCTTTTCATACTCATGCGATCTCTTTCTTTTATTTTGTTCTCACCCCATCTTGAGGCTGTGGAGGGCCTCGTTTACGTTCTTCTGGTGGAAGCTGGTCATATAGCTGTGCATCTCTTTGTAGTTGTTCCTTATATTTCTCTCTGTGCTGCCATTGGGCACAGTACCAAAGCGGAATGGAGGGGAGAAGTCATTCGGATGTTGAAACTAGATAAGAGAGAGAAAGCAAGGGAAATATATATATATATATCACTCAACAGTGTCCACATTGTCAGTGAACACTCAAGGGACAAAACGTGAGGAGAGGTTTCATTTAAAAAAACCTTTAAAGATACAACAGATCTTTTTTCCCCCACCATTCATTATAGAACTATTTCTAGTGTAAACACACAGGCTGTGTTCTCTAGACACTCAAAGCTTCACTAGAAATAGAAAGTAAAGCATGACTTGGAGTAAAAAAACAAAATCTCACCACATCAATTATTAAAGAAGCTACAGCACCCTCAGAGTCAAATCTTGTTTTCTGTTTCATAACGGTTTGTTAATTCACATTAGCCCAATTTTTTTTTTTTACACGCAAAGATGACACAGGAAAAAACCCACCACGAATTACCACAAAACCAGTCAGCATGTGGTTGCCCAAATATGTCATCAGTCGTTTGAGGATAATAAACAGTATTAGGATGTCAGATGCAACACTGTGCCATGAATAAAAATGAGGACGTTTTTTTCTGTAAATTCCTATTCATTTTCATTTTCAAGTCATCTTTTTCACACAGGCTTCACTAACAAATCCCACCCCCAAACTCATATCATTCGTACAGCCAGAAGTTGACGTGTCAGATTGCTTAAACAAACAAAGCAACATTTTTTTTTTTAAAGCACCAGAGCCTCGACGGCAAACAGCTTACTTATAGCTGTCTTTGCACATTAAACTAAGGCAGAAGAACATTTTTTAACATATAAAAAAAAATCACACAGTGCACCTTAAATATTGCTTCATTTCTGGGCTAGTGTGTGTGAATTCACTTTAGCTGTTTAACACCAAGGAAAGAGTAGAGTAAGGTGTATCAAGTCAAGTCACGTTCGGTTCAAGGCAGTCTTTGGAGGGAAAAAAAACAGGTTTCTTGTCCTAGAGGTGGTCTAAGATCAAATTTTTTGACAGTAGGATAAATGAGAACAATAATTTTAATAACAGCTATTAGATGCCCGAGCTTCACTTTTGCACATACTGTTAAATTTGACCACCAATAAACCCGTTTACCTTTTTATCACTCAGGCCCGTCACCTGGTCCACATATTCCTCTTGAATCATAAATGCGGCCAGGTTGGCAGTGTAGCTGGCCAGGAAAATCACAGCGAAGAAGGCCCAGACCGAGACCATGATCTTGCTAGTAGTGCCTTTGGGGTTCTGCACGGGCACAGAGTTATTGAAGACCAAACCCCAAAGAAGCCAAATAGCTTTTCCGATGGTGAAGGAGGGACCGCCAGGCTCTGAAGGTGTGGAAAGAGGTGCAGAGGTGAAATAGAAAGTTATTACCCATTAATTTAACAGGAATCAGAGTGGAGTAAAAGGGCAGAGGAAGAAAATCCATAATAAATAGCCATGAATTAACTATTCAGTTTTGATTTCGATCAAAAGAATCAATAGAGAAGCAGAGAAGCAGTACACTGCAGAGCATGAAATCAGCCAATACAACATGTAAAGATGGATATAATGTCTAAAAGACAAGGTTTTGTTTTGTATTTTCATTTGTATATTCTCTGCATATATAAAATATCCTGTATATATACACATTTCTGTAAATATATAAATTTATAAACAAAATATATTTCTAATGAATTAAGATTCTATTTAGAAAATTTCAAACAAACATTATATGAACATGTTCGTGCTGTCAAACGGTTAATCAAGTATTAATCACATCCGAAATTTGTTTTTTGTTTACATAATATACTGTGTGTGTGTGTATATTTATTGTCTATATGTCTATATGAATACAGAATACAGAAATTATTTACATGTATATATTTATATTCATGTGATTTATATCATATATATACATATATTTAATATACAAAGTTTTATATATATATATATATATATATATACATGCATTTGTGTGTACTTATATATCCATAAAAATATACATAATACTTACATATATTATGTACAAAAACTTTTATTTTCGATGTGATTAATCATTTTACACTAGAACATGTATAAATAAATATAAAAAACAGACATAAATATTATTGTGTAAAGATGTATCTATTTTTATAAAGATTTATATGAAAAAAATACATATAAAGCACCATTATGCAACTTAAATACACAGTTATGAACAGATATATATTTATATATACATATATATATATATATTGTAATAATCAAAAAAATGATATTGTAAATAAATGCAATAAATCTAAGTATATAAATTTTTAAATGGTTATAAAATGGAAACGTGAACATGACATACCAAATGTATATTGGTGTTCTGCATAAAGGCTATTGATTTGTGTGTGTGTTTATATAAGTGTGTGTACACACCTCGTCCATCTGCCAAGCAGCGATTATAGCCAACAGGACTGAAGTACTCAAAAACGAAAACAGCCACGGCTGAAACTATCAACAGCATAACGAACATCATTACCCAGACATCAGCGCTGAAGGGCTCTGAGAGCGGAAAAAAAGAAGGGAAAAGAAATTACTAATGAAGAGTGCACTTGAATTTAGAATTATATCTTCCATTACAGTGTGTGTATATACCACTTACCTAAAAAGGCAGAAGGCGACACTGTGCCATTGCTACGAGAGACCATGACACTAATCCCAGTCTCTATGAAGGGCACAGAGAAGTCAATGACCTCTGACCTCTCTTCATTAATGGTCAGGGACCCCACTGCCATGTGGGCATTCTTCAACACCACCTAGAGGAAAAGAGGTGGTTATACCGAACCTGGACTAGTCTAGGCATGCCACAACAGATGGAGGAAAACATCGACAGTGTGAGAAGCAAAAGGTGAAAGAACTAGTGAATGAGAAAACCATGAAAAAAATACAAAAACAAGAAAAGCAGAAATCGGGTTACTTCGTACAGTGAGTCATGGTAGCTTTTAATAGCCATTTCTCCTTTTTTCAACCTTTCCCTAATCACCACTTCCCCAAACCCATCACTTGTCCAGGTATATTTAGAGTTACATATAAGGAGCCTCCTGTGATACAGGAAAATGGGACAAAACAGAGTTAATAAGGTGAATTTATGCTACAGGAAGGCTTTGTCTACACCAGGGCTACTCAAACGGCCACAAAACCGGATTTCTTTAGCCTCAAGGGGCACGCTTCTAATTTTTTATAGCACCTATGTTATATTAATAAGGCTACTGAGTGTTGAACACTTACACAGCCATGTATCTAACTAAATCGCTCCTGTTATAATCAATGAAGCTGTACTGTAAGCGCTCATCTGTGGAACAGTTTGCAGAGTGGACTATAGATTTCTGCTTGGCGTGGGATTTTTTAAATTGCACTGTGCATTTACCATGGTATATAGACGAATGTCCAAAAACATGCAGGCCGCGAGAATGCCCTATGGGCTGCATGTTGAGTAGTGCTATTCTATATCCTGTTTTCTTTCTCCGTCTTTTCAAAATATGAGACTGTTTTTGCATTTTTGCTCGAGTGTGTGTTGCGTTACAGCATCTATCACTGAACATGAGCATGTCTTGGAGCATCAGATCTAGTAAAGACATTAAGTAAACATAAAGAAAGCTACTAAGAGTCTGCAGCTCCAAATGTGATGCAGTTCTCTGAGTATTCAGATGACTAGGACCGAAAGGGAACTGCATAACATTCATTCCAACTGTGGATTTACATATGATCCGGTAACTCATATTATTTCTCATCTGAATTAATGCACCAGCTGTATTTTCCCTAGGGCTTGTGCAAACTCACTTGCTCACATTTTCTCTCTCTTTCATCTGTTCTTGTCAAGAGAGATACTTTTCAGATTTTCATTTTTTGGAAATAATATATAATCAGAAATCCACAGACGCTCCGGAACTTTGTTCTAGTGGTTATAACAGTTGACTAAAAGCATATATTTTTTCCCCCTTACTAGAAATAAACATTAACTGAAATAAAATCAAATAAAATATGAAAATATTTGTTTGTTTTTTTTAAGTTAATTAATCTGTATAGACATTTAAACTTCATAGACATTACAACTAAACTACAAAACCTTTAAATATAACTAAAATGAAAATATACAAATAAAATTTAATTCAAAATGAAATGGCATTCATGCAATGTGAGTTTGATTCTGGCTTGCAAACATTTCCTGATCCCATTTCCGTCTTTTAATCACAAAATGTATTAATCATTGCTGTACGAGAAAAAAAAAAGATTTATACACTATCACAAATAAGTGCAGAAATATACGTTTTAAATGTAAAAAAATTTACTGTAATAAGCATAATACCTACAGTGTGGAAAAACGAACAAACAAAGCATACAGTTGCATATGCTCCTCTTATCCATCACTCGCAGAGGAATGGTAGGACATGAAGAACAAAAATGTATGATCCAGAAAGATGAGAAACAACATATTCATCTCAAGTTTTCTTGCTAAACGCATTTTGAAACTAACCTCTCCAACCATGCCATTCCATGTGCCGTTGATCTTTTTCCCATGCTTCCCATTGGTCACCAGGTAGAGATCGTAGGTAAACTTTACGGACTTGGCGATCTTTTTGAGGATGTCTATACAGAAGCCCTTGCAACAGCGTTTAATGTAGATCCCTGAATCTCCTGTCTGATTTCTGGAGGTAGGAAAAACAGTAAAGAAAAAGTTGAGAAGATTAATGTTACCACAGGAAGTTATTTTTCTAAATAGAGAAGACGGCGTTTAACAAATTTCGCCTTAGCCGTTCATCAATCCTTAATCAAAATACCATTTCATAATAAATCTGCGTCTGAAGAAATCAATCAGTGAGTCAACATAACATCAAAATGACTAATGACCACTGCACTGACTATTGCATTGACTACATTGAAACAAGGAGACTTAAATTTGTCAACATTCACATTAATCTCAGATCATGTTTTAGCAGTAAAATGGTAAATGAATTTAACACCAATTCAAGACAGATATTTTTTTTTATCAATCTAAGATAGCGGTTTAATTCATAATAAATGAATCAGTGTTTTACATTAACAGTGCATTATTGTATACACCACACTTCCTTACTATATGATATAATCTAGTCCTGACAGTGACAGAGCACCTTACATTTAAAAACTAAATGGAGGAACTGTGCTGTCGTGAGAAAAATCTAAACTTTGGCAGTCAAGATTAATGACTGATCTCATACAATGACTGATTTTATATAGCAGATTTAGGACATTTTAGAAAAAAAATTAAGTGTGGGATGACTATTTTTCACTTTTCTAATTGATTAGACATTAATTAATTAGAAATTTACAGGATTATATTTCAAGTGAAATATTTACTTAGTATTTGGTCTCTTAGTATTTCTTGAAATCCTATAACCTTCTTTTTATTCTCAGTTTAAGCATTTTCATTGTCCAGTTTTATAACATTTTTCAGTCTGCCACAATCTGAGATGAATCTAAATTTTGAACCAAACGGCAGCACATTGTCCTTAATATCTGTACTGTTTCCATTGCATTCTCACTGGAGTTTGAGCTGTTTTCTGCACGGCACTGTATTCCTCATGCAGGTGCCACTGAGTGGGTCAACATCCTCCACAATAACAAATGGAGCCTCCTCCAGCGTAACAATGGACAGGTGGTCGTCCTCCCGCTCCTCAGCATCCGAATAGAGCTCGAACCGAGGCCACACGTGGTACTTCATTGCCAGAGACCCGTTCTCCCATTTACCGACCTGTGAAAGTGCAAAGAGGGCAAGATGAGAGCAGAAGATGAGAGAAGGATAACGACTGAGATAATGAGAGGGTGTTGAGGTTGAAGTGGCTGCGATTGGATTGGATTAGTGCGGGCTAAATTTGAGGACGGCTGAAATCTTGAATTAAGATAAAGAGAGATAAAGAGTAAATGAAGGTTGATAATTACATCGGGGAACTGCGCAGTCATGAGTTAAGAGAAATCAAGAGACAAAAGAGAAAAATGAGTAGATATACTCACCCTTTCATACTGCCTCTCCTTATTTAACAGTATAATAACCAACTTTGGGTGCATCTGAAAACCGTCCTCACTGAAGGAGAGGTTGCGCCCTTCAAATGTCACATTCATGAGGTACCTGAAGAGAAAACAGAGTGAATATATCAGACCAAACACATTTGGTGGTTATTAACACAAAGGCACCTTCTTCACAAATATTTTCAGAACAAATCGAAGCAATTTACAGGATCCCTCAATGTCAGCAGTATACATGGCTTTCCAGTGTACCTAGTGTATGGGTTTCTGCACATCATCCGCATAAGTCCACACCCACATTTATAATGCAGGAAAGCAGGTTTGTTGCTAGAGGCTATAGCAAATTATATTCACAATGGCAAATGTGAATCTGGCAGGCTCTTGGTCACAACACCTCACTATAGTGACTTTTAAATCCACCCAGACTGAGAGTTTTCAGCTTAAAATACAATCATCTTTAAGCCAATCAAACATAATAATCCAGGGGAAAATATTTATGACAAATGATGATAAGTGATATTGCATATCAGATCTAAAAAATGATTAGCCTTTAATCAGTCATCCCAGAAAACATTAACAGCAGCTTTTTACCTGAAAGCCCATTTCAATATTATAAAACAGTTGGTTCCATCCAAATGTCAAGTTTCTCCGAAAACAGCATGCTTGACCCGCATTACCTAGGAATTGTCATGCAACCTTAAGAACCAGAGCCTCTACTCTACTACACTACCTAGGATACTGTAGGTTTTGACATGGTCAGCCACAAACTACTCATTTCAGCACAGACAGAGTTAATTGCTAATAGAAAATATCCCATAAAGTATAAAAAAGCCTCATTTATTGGCTCTTAACCCTGGAGTCCCTCATGGCTCGGTATTTGGTCCTTTAATTTTTCCATCTACATCAGATCACCCTGCATTGCGATTTAATCAGAGTGTAAATTTGATTCCTCCTCACTGGCCCACCAGATTTTCTCAAATAACCCCTTCAAGTACAAACAAAATGCTTTCGGTCGAGTTGTAATTAACCTCTGTTGTAATTAACCTCTTCCGTGTCACTAACCTACTCACAGACAAATTTGGGCAGTACTTAATGGACTGTCTGAGTCTAGTAACTTGTCTTTGCTGACCTCATCTAGCACATCTGAACTGCATCGACAATGTTTTAGCATTCTTATATTGTGTTGTTCTTCTTGTTGCCCTTGAGATCTAACTTGACTTCTTAGTATTCTGAGCCACAGTTCCAGCATTTGGCACTTATGTGATACGTAGAGTATACTGTATGATCATTATAAGAAAAAAAAAACCAAATTAACCCTTCAGTAACATTATACAGTAATGACAAAGTCATATATATACATACATATATATATATATATATATACACTACTAAATATTTTACAGTGAATTATATTTTCATTGATTAGTTCAACTATAAACCAATGACAACAATTTTTATGTACATGTTGTACATTAATACAAATTTTTTATTGATTTTGGCCAAAATGTTTGTATTTTTGCACATTACATTTGATACTTTTTCGTGAATTGTTATTTTAGAATATATTTGTTTTAAATTAATTGTATTTGTTTTTACCTGGCAATGACTGTGGATATGTTCAAAAGCGTTTCTGTAGCCAAGATGATTTTCTAAATAATTTTCATAAAAATAAATGTACCCTGACCAATATTATGTATGACAACCAGCCCCAATGTTCCCTATAGATAAAAAGGGGAAAAGTTCTTAGATGGATACACTTTCCCACCAATACACCCTACTGTGTCAAACGCAGAACATAAATTTCCCCTCAGTAATAAAAGACATCAGCAGTAAAACATCATGAAACAGAATCACACAGACAAGTCGTTCCCCCTTTCTTTTATCTGGGTGTAAAATTTATGACATAGAAGAACTGACCCTATTTAGACAGTGACTGTAAATCAGTCTGTAGTCAGGTGCGTGTGTGTGTTTGTGCCTCTGAGCGCTGATACGCGTGCAGATTTTCATCATAGCGTGAGTACCATGTATGTGTGTCAACAAGTTTTGTGTCAGAGCCAGTGAAAACTCTCTGCTGCACTCCTCGCTCTCTTGCCTCCATCTGTGGGCTGTTGTCGCCATGACAACAATCGGCCTCATGAAAACTCAACACACAAGAAATAAATATCTGCTCTAAACAAGAGAGAATGAAAGAGAAATATGCAATCAGGGAGAGGCTAGAGAGCAGAATGACCAAACAAATAGTGATTATGTCTCATGCATGTACAATACAATGGAGTAGGCAATGTTGTACATCTATACATACAGAAGCTAACATCAAAACTGGGCTTCTGGGAGGAGGTCTGTAGCATCTGGAGAAAGTTAAACCATAGCATATCTATGGCAGCCGCTCGTCTGGTACAGGAGGCTCCAAAAGTATAATATGTGACTTGAAATCTGATATCATTGCTTGAGAGGTACATGAAAATGACAACACTGAGCCCTTCAAATGAGATACTTGCACTTTAGACTATAGTCAGTCAGAAAATGGCTACTTTTAAATAGCTTATAAATTTACTGGTTTATTTTCTAATTGAAAAGATCATTAAGAGTTAATTTCGTTGATGAATAATCTTTATCATAATGTTCATCACCTTTTTTTAGGGAATGACAAAAATGAAACGATAACAAACTACACCTTGATTTAAATGACAAAATCTGTTGACAACGAGATGAAAATGGCAAGAGATTCGTTCAGAATTAATCTTATCTGTGGTTATGAGGATAGATGTGTACATTTGAACTGTATCACAGCCTATTGATCTATCCTGCAGGACATAAGCTAACATACACTTGTAGACACTGAAGCATTCAATTTTAAAAGGGATAGCAGCCTAATTTAGTTGCTATTGTCCAAGTCATTGATGTTAATCAAGCAACAAAAGAAAGACATAAACACTTACTACTCTTGACTGAATTACTTTATTAGCTCTAAAGATTAGATACGTTTCTTTATAGAAATAAATGTCTGCTTGAAAGATTGCAACATATGGTAAACAAGCTGCTATAAAGAATCCATAATTATATAAATAATCCATAAACGGTTCGTTTGAATCAATTCGGATCTTAAGGTCTGTAAACCCCTCCCTTTTATAAGCCAACTGTGCTCTGATTGGTCAGTTGGCCAAGTCTGTTTTGATTGGTTGCCACAAATAGATTTCCAGGCTTTCGCTGCGTCCGAAATCGCTTACTTCCCTACTATATAGTACGTGAAAAACAGTATGCGAGGCGAGTAGTATGTCCGA